>CM062808.1:808216238-808786238 GCA_031772625.1 Pinus tabuliformis | reverse complement strand
GACATTATCCCCACGAGATTGGCCATTTTACCTTGGCGGAGGTTTTGGACATTATCCCTCCGAACGAATCAAACTCTCTCTATCCCCGGCACAGGAAATAGTTACTCGCTTCACCCGCTCTTTGAAGGGTCACTGAATCCATTGATTTCTTCCCCTCAAAGGACCTATTCTATCAGTAAGTCACCAATCGCCAATTAACACATGAGTAAGCAAATTGTCGATGCATAATATCGTATACAAATGACGCTTATTTCGAATGCGACTCAAATCATAACCCGCCCGAAAACCATATCGAGAAGTTCTTCGTTACATTTCTTTCTCTTTCCAATATTCAAGTTTCACCAAGCAATTATTATTGGAGTGCCATCGCATAATATATCCATTGTTCCGAGGTATGATTAACCAAACAACTGAGTGGAGTGGAAAGCATTCCCCATATTGAGGTACAGCCTAACCAGACTGAATGGTAAAGGGCGCTTGCTTTCCCATCGTTACAGCGGTCATTGCAAGTCATTTTGATCGGGATCAATCAGGTACCGGGAGCCAACCCTTATTCAAGCACTGAAACTAATCCATAGATGTGCTCCAACCATGAAATACTTCGGGTAGTAAGAAAAAAATGTCTTATGATTCCCCCAATCCCGTACTCAGATAGTTGCGTACCACTGTAAGTCGTTCCATACCACTCTACTGGATTACCGGGCTTATTCTCGAGTAGACCGAAGGGGAAGGTGCTATACATCATATGGATAAGAACAATCTATATTTGATGGGTCAGGCGTGCTGCTATCGAAATAAGTACTGCCACCGAAAAGAAGATACTATAAATAATCGTTCTCGAAAGACTATGTGCTAGTTCGAAATCACACTGGAAGGGCCTCAAACGCCGAAGGCTCCCTTTCTCTAAATTGGCACTACCTTTTAATATAACGATTGAAAGAATAGAAATTCAATAGTGAGGTCGGGATATTCCATTAGTAATGCCCAAAGGGGTGAGGGGGATCCGTATTTGTGTTGTCCAGGTCGAGAAAGGTGCAGAAATAGCTAGAACCGAATGCAATGCAGGGAGTAATGCGCCATAAAAGAAAATTGATCATTGCTTCATAGACTCGTTATGGAATCTTAGGTGTAAAAGTAAGTGCAGATCTCATTCATATAGTGACAAAAGAAGGGACGTTTTAGATTAGAAGATATGGAACCAGAAGTTGTGGAGCTGGTCATATCTCATAGCCATTGGAGCAGTGGGTCGTGCTACAACAATTTGAGAAGAAATGAATGGTAAAATACGGACGGGTAAGAGTGCCCCCTATTACCAACCTACAGACAGAAGTGAGAATGGAAAAAGGACAAGGGAATCGGGTTGGATTGCTCGTGCGTCCACGGTCAAAATCCCATTTGAAATGGATTGGATGGTGTTAGTTTTTCAGATGCTCGACAAGCTGCTACAGGCACATAAACCATGTTCGTTAACCAAGTTTGTTAAGTGGTCGCAGGATCAAAACCGGGACAGAACTTTCTTAGGTGAAGTGTTTGGAGTGATGGTATTCTTTTCCATATCTCGCCTCCTCCCCCCCCCCATGAATTCGCTAAAGCCACATTCATTCGTAAGACGGGGGCTCTATTCGTAGAGGGTGGGTTGGGTCGGATAGATGAAGCTGCTTGGCGTCTCCAGTTCGGTCGCCTACTCAATATCGATCGTAGAATTCGAAGTGGTGATATCCTGCCCGCCCTTAAAGAAATGAATGGGGGGTGGGTATAAATGACAGCTTCAACTAGGCATCTTTCATGAGGTTTTCCCTTTCAATGATGACTTGATCAGGTAGGTAGGTAGGCTAATAAGCGGTAGCTGCTTAGTATCATCAATCTCTTCGTACTGCTTGCTTGATTGATTGAGTGTGCAACCCTTCCCTTACGCAAAGGAAAGGGAGAACCTTGAATGAATAAGAAAGGGTGGTTGGTCGATTTAGGCTCCTTCCCTTCCACTTCATAGCCTTTCCCCAAGGTCCTGAGCGGCAGCAGGTACTACGGGCCCTCTGTCCCATGCATATAACCTCAGGATGCGTGGTTCACCGGTTCCACCGGAAACTCTCATTTGTCGAAGCACAGTGCGCTTCAGGTTATCCAATTCCCAAACTTCTCTTCATTCCGTACGTATAATATAGGGTATGGGATAAACCGATCTGCAAGGTTATACACCTCGACTATAGGTGGTAAGGTATAACCGATAGGTTTCACCTCAAAGTGCCTAGTCCTAGATCATGTTTTCTTCTTGATTATTAAGGTGCGAAGCCGCCAGAGGAGAAAAGGGAGGGGCAAGGTCCCGGAGGGGCTTGCGCTTCCTAGTGCAAGGACCCGACAGGGGGCTCGACTGATAAGGAGAGGGATTTATCGCTCTATTTTCCCAAAATAGAGGGCCCTTTCCTTTGCGTAGAGGGAAGGGGAAGGGAGCGTTATTTGAATGGATAAATGAAATACTCCTATCTTCGTTCGAAGGAAGTGCTTAGCCCGGATCGGGATAACCTTAGCGGAGCTGCCGACGGCAGGCCCCCCGTCCGAAAGGGTACATGCGCTAGCGATCAGCGCATGTACGTACAGGGGAGTTGTTGCCTTCCCCCCCGGAGCCAGGCGCGCCCCTCGCGTGGATTTTTTTCTGGATGGACTTAAATCTAATATTCAGAAGTTTTTGGTAGAATGTTTGGTTTCTAACAAAATAAAATTAAGACAATTAAGACCATGGGTCTGTTACAACCTTTAGCCATTCCAGGTCAACATTGGGAGGAGGTATCAATGGATTTTATCACAGGTTTACCCAAGTCTGAAGGAAATAGTGTCATCATGGTGGCAGTTGATAAACTACCAAGTATGCACACTTTTGTGCATTATCTCATCCTTTTAAATCCAATACAATTACTATTGCATTTATGGAAACAATTCAAAAGCTACATGGAAACCCAAAGATTATTGTAAGTGACAAAGATCCCATTTTCATTGCAAACTTTTGGACAAAATTATTTTCTTGTCTTGGTACTCAATTAGCTCATAGCTCATCTTATCATCCTCAATCTGATGGAAAATTGAGATAGTGAACAAATGTTTGGAAGGATATATTCATTGCTTTGTATCTCATAAAAAAATACAATGGGTCAAGTGGTTACCTCTAACTGAATGGTGGTATAACACTTCCTTCCATACGATAGCAAAAATGACCCCATTTATGGTACTTTGTGGATAACATCCACCATCCAAATTCTAAGGTTCAAGCAGTGGAAGATCACATCGAGCATGAACCACAAGTTCTCCAACTCTTAAAGGATAACCTCACTATGGTGCAAAATCGAATGAAACAACAGGCAGATCAACATCCCAGTGAAATAAGTTATGATGTAGGCGACTGAGTATTTTTATGGCTACAACCATATAAACAAATGTCCCTCAAGCAAGCTAAGAAGGATAATAAATTATCACCCAAGTGCTATGGTCCTTACAAGGTGTTGCAAAATATTGGTACTGTGGCATACAAATTGGAGCTACCTGCATCTTCTCGAGTACATGGAGTTTTCCATGTTTCATGCTTAAAGAAGGTTATCGGTGACAAGCTCCGAGATCAAACAATGATCAAGGTGGATATTGGTGGCCACCCGCCTATTCTACTTAGACCCCCACCGTTGTTTCTTTTTAGTTTTTTTAATTGTAGCACAAATTACTATTTTTACCATTTTTTCGGGTCCTAAACTTCTAGAACTGTTTTGAGGGACTAAAAGACATTTTTAGGGAAAATGGAGAGACCAAAAAAGTCCCAAACTAATTTACCAATTTGTTTTTGGCCTCCTCTTCGACATCTTCGAAACGAGGTATTATGATAGCCAAACGGAGATCGTATGCCAAAGTTATGACCCCATGAAGTTGATATACCAATTTACCCAAACGGGGCCCACAATTTTGGCGCTTCATCTCCCAGGGTTAGGTTTTTGGATGTTTAGGGTTTTCCGTTGTTTCTTAGCTTTTGAGCCTCATTGTAACACAATTTAGAGGCATGTAGCCGCCACATCTCTTCTCAGAAATAAGCTACCATCACCTAAGCTAGTTTATTTCCATTTCTGTATGTAAGCATATTTCATTCCTTTGATATTAATGAAATGAAGCTTTATTTCTGTTGCATATTTGTGTTTGTGTATATTTGTGTTTTGTTGCATTCCTGCATAAGTCTAGATCAAACAATGTTTCCAAAACTTGATGAAGAAGGGAAAATCACATTTGAGTCTGAAGCAGTCATGGAAACAAGACCCTGACAGCTACGAAATCAATTAATTTCATAGTATCTCATTAAGTAGAAGAACTTACCCACTGAAGATTCCACCTGGGAGGATGAGAATTTTATACATAAGCATATGGAACTACTCAAGTGTTGAGGACAACGGTTTTTGAAGGAGAGGGGCATGTTAGGTCCCTATAATACTAGTGTATTTCCCTTATTATTATTGTTAGTGTAGCCCCCTATTGTTATTGTTGTGCCCATGTATATCCCGCATGTTGTTATTATTGTGACCCATAGAAGCCCACTATTGTTATTGTTGTTCCCTTACATTATTATTGTTATGTAGGCTTTGAATATATTGTGACCCTTTAGACTCTTATGTATACCAAGGAGGCCTTATCATTTGAATCATCCAATAATTTCTCATTTATGTGTTGTAAAGGAGGTTTCCCCCTCGAAGAGGCTATTTCTCAAGTCGTTGATCTATCTTTTCTTCTATTTTGTGAGCTAGTTGCATAAAAAAAATACTAGATGGCTTTTACTATTGAAGGAATTCAATATTACCATTTTTGATAGGTTAGGAAAAGAAAACACAGTTGTTGATTTCCTTTCCAGGATGAAAAATGATAATAATGATACTCCTATAGTAGATAGTTTTCCCGATGAATATATTTTTGCAATATCTACTAAAAATACTTGGTTTATAGATATTTCTAATTATTTGGCTACAAGAAAATTTCCTCCTTGGCTCTCACTAAAAGAAATACAATGAGTCATCAAAGCCAGTGCACCATATTCCTAGATAAAAGGAGATTTGTACCGAATAGGACTTGATTTGATCATTATGAGATGTGTTAGAGAAGATGAAGTACCTAATATACTTAAAGCATGTCATGATGAACCATGTGGAGGACATTTTTTTGATAGATGAACCACATATAAAGTACTTATTTTGGAATATTATTGGCCTTCTCTTTTTAAGGATGCCAAGAAATATGTCAAAAGATGTGATAGTTTTCAAAGGATGGGGAGACCTATCCAATCAGATGAGATGCCTCTACAACCACAGGTACTAATAGAACCTTTTGAAAATGGGCTCTAAATTTTGTTGGACCCATTAATCCTTCATCCAAGCAAAAGAGGTATATACTTGTTTGCATTGATTATGTTACTAAATGGGTAGAGGCTAAGCCACTAAATTTTTCTACTAAAAATGTTGTTGTTACATTTATTTTTGAGGAAATTTTCACTCGTTTTTTGTGTTCCAAGAGAAACTGTAATAAATAAAGGTGTGCAATTCACATCCAAGTTAGTGTAGAAGATTTTGGAGCAATACAAGATTAGGCATCACAAATCCACTCCATATCATCCACAAGCTAGTGTACAAGTGGAATCTACAAACAAAATTCTTGAATCCATATTAACAAAGATTGTGCATCTACATAGAAGAGATTGGGATGGCAGACTTCCAGAAGCACTATGGGCATACCGGACCACATGGAGGAATACCATTGAACATACTCTTATAAGCTTGTCTATGGGAAGCAAGTTTTTCTTCCTATTGAATTCCAAGTGGAGACCTACAAGACAACAACAAAATTGGGTCTAGATCTTTCTGAAGCCCAAAATCAAACATTGGCACAACTGAATGAATTGGATGAGATATGACAAGATGCCATACAATGGATAAACATATCCAGAAATAAAGAGCAAAATTGCATGACAAGTTCATGAAAATCAAAAAGTTCCAGATAGGTGATTAAACCCTTATCTTTGATTCCAAGTTCAAAGATTTTGAAGGAAAAATTCAAACACACAGGTTGGTTATCTATGAGATAGAAATTGTTTTTTACAATGGAGCAGTAAGAATTAAGACTATTGATGAAAAAGGGATTAATTTAATTTTTAATGGGCATGGTTTAAAGCTTTATCATAAGCCTTTAACAAGAGAAGAATTTGTTCAAAGTCTGCAAGAAAATTCTGATTTGAAATTGGTAAGGAAAGAAGATCCTTCTTCTTTACCACCAAAAGATGTGTAATTTCTTTTCTATGGAAAATAATAATAATAATAATGAATAAATAAATGAACAAAATAAAAAGCATAGTTATGAAAACCAACATTTTCGGTATATACTATGCCAAAAATCCTAGTTGAAAACCAAAATCATTTGGCAACGTGGATTTTCCTTTTCCCTTCCTTTTTCCCTTTTCCTTTTTCCCTTTCTTATTTGCAAAATAATTTTTATTTCAAGCTAATTGGTTTGAAGAATTTGTTTCTCTTTTAAAGATAACTCACCAGCATTTATCAGCATCATCAACCTTAAGCAGCAGCAAGTTATTTGAAGAATGGAAAGCAGATTTTTGAAGACTATCAACATTTCAGAGCTAGTTCAACATTTCATATATGATTCATCAAAAAACAAATTTGGACTTGCAAGCAAAGCAAGATCAGAACACAATTACAAATTTCAAAAGGTTCACATATATTTCAATAATGACACTCGTTATACTCACTCCATATCATTCCATTCTGTCATATCTTAGGAATATCCCTATCTTATTTGAAGAATTCAAAACTCTAAAGCTTATGTCGATATCAAAGCCTCGTATCCAAATGGTTCATGGGCAATTATGATTCAAAAAGGGAGATTCATATTATAATACTACCACCTAAAGTCTTTCACTTCCATTTAACCCAAAATCCCTCACTAAATTTCAACAATATTATTGTCCATTTTATTTTACTGATACACTGTCGAAAAGGTGATTTGGGGAGTGAGACTTATTCTACAACAATGGGAGTCATTATCCACCATGAACCTATGGGTGCAAAATTCCTAAGTGCTTACCCTAAAGTCAGAGAACAGTTGCAGAAAGTAGGTTGGTTAAAGTACTTTGAGAAGTTTGATGGCCATGAAGTAGAAGTACCCAGAGCATTTGATGGGGTCGAAGCAAAGATTGGGGACATAAAATTAAAATTGACAGTCATTTATCGTTGAAGCAATGTGAAGTTACTATAAATGGTGAGAGTTGGTTCAAAATCAAAGATTAATATCCCCTAATGTTGTGTTCGATGTATCACATTTACAAGGTGGCTGACTCGGTTACGTATGGATGGATAACAATCTAGAGGGGACTCCCAAAATATACTCGATGGTACATGGGAGTACAATCTGTAGTAGTGTTGTCTAATGCGTAACCATTCGATGAGAGTGTTCCCATATACTTTATGTGCATGGAGCACCATCCAATATACCCCAAGGTATGTGGAGTACAATCTTATACACTGAAATACGTGGAATGAGATTTCAACCCCGGAATACATTGTTGGCAAACAATGACAACTCTTACGTTTAATGATGACAGAACACGTCTCTATCCTAGATCTATAGATGTTTGCATTAATGTTACAAATGCTCCTTAGGTTGATTCAATAAATTTTACCATTTATCTTTGATTAAGTTCCAGTTTTGGGCTCACCAAAAATGTCACCTGAATATCCTAAAATGAAAATCTAGCATGAGAAAACATAAATCTTTCTCTTTCAATGAAAATCTAGCTAAGGAAGGGAAGAAACAATCAGTATGCAACACACAACATGCAACAAACAAGATGCAAGATGCAATTTCCCCTTCCTGTTCCTATATCAATTCACATACAAAACCCTAAATGCCAATGCAAAATTTTTCTTTTCAACACACATAATTTTCGAAATGAAGAAAACTAAGATGCAAATGTTTAATCACTGATTCAAATGCACTTTTCAGAATGAGGACTAGAACAACAATTCATCCAAGCGACCAATGACCAAACAAAATTAGTTTGCAAGCGACCAAATGATAAGAACAAAGAAAAATCAAAACCAATTCTTACCAAAGGGAATAAAATACAAATTCAAACCAAATGGAGGCTTTAGAGAGACCACAAGACAATCAAAACTCAGGGAAGGTTAGATGGAAGTAGTTCGATCAAAGAGACACTCACAAAAAAGGGAAAGTTTTGTGTAAAAAAAAAGGCCAACACGAGTGCAGAAGAGGCACCAGTGCTTTGCAACGCAGGCACAAAGAGGGCCTAGGTGGGGTGCAATGCTCTTTAAGAGGAACAGAGGGTATGTTGGTCCAGGGATAGAGGATTCTCTCACAAAATTTGCAAAAGAGACTCAATGAAATGGCTTCTCAAGTTTTTTCTTAACTGTTTAAAGAAACAAAGGTCTATCAAGAAGGTAATCAAACACAAAGTACAAAGGAACCACCAAGGGAATACATCGTTCCCCAGTATGGTCACCAATTTTTTATACGAGATTTATGATTGCAGATAAAAGTATCTCCCCTAGCTTTGGTGGCTAACCTAGAACAACAAAGAGACAAGGAACACAATTCTTTCCTTAAAGTAAATAGATGACAAAATGAAACCTACCTAGACTCTGTCGTGGGCTTCACTCCTTTAGCTTGGATGCACCAATTCTAGCTCGAATTGCCAAAATTAGAACCTGCACAGTCAAATAACACAAGCCAAGAAACTACGAGATCTATGTAGTGTCATCTAAATACTCTATTTAATAGATCAACATGGTATTGAAATATATGAAATAACATCACATATAGTAAAATAGAGTATCCTTTGCATTAATATAAATGGAAGGAGTTTACAACCATAAATAGGTGTTGATCTTGTAGAAGAGCTCCTCCAGGCTGACTTGTCCTTTCCTTGTCACAATGCACACTTCCAATCACCCTAAATGCATGAAATGCAACCTTTCACCACAACAAAATAAGGGTAGAATCACTCTCCAAAATCCAACCCCTTGCATATGGAAGGTTGTAAATATATAGAGGAGTGGGGTGGGTTGGGAGTTCTTATCCCATTACCAATCTAAGGCTTTAGCTCCACCTTTGATGGGAGGATGGGATCAAAGGATAAGGGATTGAAACTCCAAAGTAGGATAGGATATGATCCAGATATTTTATCTTAGGTAAATGGTTGTAACAAATTCTGGAAGCTTTTAGAAAAGGAGGCTTCCAAAATTTCTCTATTTTTCCCAAATTTCTATAACCAACATAGGTGCAAAGGGGAGCAACCTATAGGTGATCAACGTAGGCCATAGTGGAGCAACCTGTAGGTGAACGTTGTCTAGCAAGAGGCCAGGGTGTGTTGGTCCTAAAACTGGCTCAAATGATGCATTTTAGGGCAGAAACTTTGGGGAATGAGGCTTTGTGCAAGATGATGACAATGGGGGAATATGTTGTTGATTGATCCCGTTAGGAGGCCTTGTTGGAGAGGTAAATCCCCTCTACGGATAGAGGCGATCCCTACTAGCCCAGCAAGGGTCTAGCAACAATCAAACAATGCTGCTATGCATGTTCCTAATTACAATTAAACAAGAGGCAAAGAGCACCTACTTGGATTCCAGCGCTGTCATTTGACGAAGAGATGTTGCCTTCGCTCCTTCGTTTTGGCTGATCACGATCCTCCGCGATCTCCGCGAATAGATACCTGCACACACGAAGAGGAAACAAACGCAAGCGTGAAACCTAGTAAAAGCAACCATACATCGGTCAGAAAAGATGTAATTCACATTTAACCATTGCAAGTACAAATGAGAATAGAACAATAATAACAGTCATCTATTATTAATCAGAATAGAGAAGAGTACAACCAAATGTTCTGACGTCGGTAACCTTCTCAGGAGGGGCCAGTCAGCATGTATCTCAAGCATTCACCTTTGAGGATGATTCTCCCAAGACAAACAACTCTCTCTCTCACACAAGCAACACAAAACAACCTTCCCTAAGCAATCAATCACTTCCACACCTAGCACACCAAATACCTATAGTAGCAGCAATCTGAGCACTATAAGCTCTATACAATCCAAGCTATGTCTAACTAGCTGCTCATGGTAATGGTGAAAGTATATGTAGGAGAAGGAGCCTCCTAAAAGGGTGGAAGGATGAGCTTATCCTTGAGGGAAATGGTTGCAAAGGGTCGAACAGACATGCCATAGAAGGGAGTCGACATTCACAAAGCTAACAACCAAGCCTGGAGTTATCTGGAAGGCTGGTTGTTCGAACAAAATCGCCCAAACTGGATCAGCGCGGATTATGAGGTAACTGACGCGATGTCGCCGCGTCTACATAACTAGGAAAGTCATGTCAGCGCGGAAGAACACGGGAAAGGCGCGCTGGCTACCAGCGCGGAAAAGTGATGTCCTTCCGAGCTGGCAGCGCGCGGAATACACTATGGAGCGCCAGTCATCGTGGGTATTTTGCAAACAGACGCGCTGATGAATAAAACTTTAGAAAAATGGGTTTTTGGGCCAGTTCAGAAGGCATGAAGCTTAGTGATTGGCACAGCAGGGTGACTGACAGGAAGGCAGTGACAAATTACTATGTAACAGATGCCCCCTAAAGCACGAAGACCGAGAGAGTGGGAGGGGTGAAATGCTTTACAACACACGCCGAACTGGAACACCACCAGGAAGGACCGAAATATCTCTGATAATCAAGTACATGCAGTCTAGGCATGGGCGCAGCCATCCAAAAAGACATGCGAAAAGGTCTGTTGGAATGGACGCAGCCACCCAGCTAAAGGGACCATAATAATGATAAGGTATGGTCGCAGCCATCCATGACGACTCAGGTATGGGCGCAGCCATCCATCAATGAGTCATGTAATGATCATCCACAAAATCGCAACCTGGACCATAATAGACAGGGATCCAGGGTCTTGTGCTCTGTCGCGATCCGAACAAAGTACAAGTTCAAGCATGTGAATATATGGGTTGAAGTCGAACATGCATGAACATCGTCTGATTACCAGTCAATGATGAAAACTGTTAACAGACGCGAGAGGTACCACCAATAATGACAATGGCCCTCAAGGTACTATAGGTACAATCCACGGCATGTGAATCAATGAGCTAGTGTCGAACACCCACGGAATCATTTGATCGGAGGCCAATGAGGTAAACCTCGCATCGAACACGAAGAACCTGCCATTGAGGCATGCAGGCTCTAAGGCACCTGAAGGGAGTCTCTAAGTCACCTTCCCGGATAATGAGCTGAAGTTGACAGGAAGTGACCTTGATCGAAGGTGGGCCATAATGTTTCCCACATCATCGACGCGAGACAGAGGAAAAATGATTTGTGTGAGATAGCAGATGAGGTTGTATTATTGCAGAGGTCAACTTCTCTCGAACATATCGGCGGCACTGTAGCGGGTTTGGTAGTATTTGACATCAAATGAGCAAAGGGTATAGTGATGATGGCAATGGGCAGATGAGAGGTCGAATAAGATAACCCAAACCCACGGAGGCCAGTGAAAAACAAGATGAGATGGTCCCACCCAGACACAAAGCAGAAGAGTGCCATGTTCAAGAGCGACATACTGCCGACACGACTATGATTACAGTTCCATTTTCCCCACCATTTCTGGCAGGTACCCCGGTTATTTTTGGATGACAAGCTTGACGGGGATAGCATATGCTTGAAAAGTGTCATTTTGACAATGTCCGATGTCATCAAGTGTTTAACGAGCCTGACAAAGGAAAAACTCGGCGTCTTTTCTTGTTTAGAGAGCCTGAAAAGACAGCAGAAAAGAAGACTCCAGGGGGGTCCTTTTTCGTACAGTTGTGTCTCTCGAGCCCGAAAAAGTATAAAACAATGCTCGAAAGAACCGCCCGACCATTACGATCGAGGAGTACTTTTCGTAAATAGTGTTCTTGACCCGAAAAAGTAAAAAAGCGGTCGAAAACACGTCGTTTTAGAACCGATAACGAGTGCGAAACGACAAACACCCGGCAATCTTTTTAAGTTATACGGTCGGAAAAAGAGCTTAAAATGACCGCCTCTCGTTCCCTTTAACGAGCTGAAAGGAGGCTCGGCCATCTTTTCTCGTTTCATGTCGGAAAAGAGCTCAAAGACGACATTATTGGGACCAAGCGATTTCAGGACCATGATGATTTTCACCTTTTATTCGAACCTGCACAAGAGCACTACCCGCATAAATCCTTTCGATATGTGTAAAAAACATATTAAAACATGTATTTGATAAATCTAGGGCTAAATTTATGGCAAAAGATGGTAGAAACCCAAAAATATGGAGATTTTATGAGTTTTTACTATAAATAGGGGGGGGTGAAAGATCATTTTACCATTTTACCATTTCTGGACGTGAAGGACGTGGAGAAGCCAGAAAGTTGACGAAGCAATTTCCAGCTTGTACGGACACCATTCTTCGAACCGTTTCTTCCAGGTAGGTTCTCCTCTCCTTGCCCTGCATTTTGATCATATTTTTTAGGATTTTAACGGTCGAATTTGCCCAATCGGACAAATTCTTGGCGCATGGATGCGCTCTCGGTCAGCGCGGATTTCCCACACGGGTCCGCGCTGGCCGAATTAGGACAAAACGCACCCAACTTCGGGTCAGCGCGGAAAACCCGTGTTCTTCCGCGCTGACCTCGAAAATTAACGAAGGGTTGCCATGGACAGCGCGGCTGTTTTTAAAACAGCCGCGCTGGCATGGAAAAATTATTTTGTTTTAAAATGAACGTGAAATCTCCAATGCTAGCGCTTCTAATTGGTTTTTATGGCTTGTGCAGGACACCATGGCTTTCCAATGGCAGGAAAGAGTACACGATGTGGAAGATGTAGCTGCTTGGGGGGATGTGAATTGCTGCAATGCCATGCGGGCTTGCGGTTTTATGAAATTCTTCCTCACGCCGCGTCTAAGAGCTCAACATGACCTCCTTGAGCTAGTGATCAGGGCATGGAACCCGGTGGACGGGAAATTCACCATCCGTGGTCATGATATTGAATTCGACCATATGGACATCTTCTTTTTGACCAGGCTGTCACGCCGAGGTGCGAGGTCCATCATAGAGGGGCAGCGACCTAGCGGCGGTACTCTAGATGATCTGATGGCTCGGGTATGTCCGGAGGCTGAGAAAGCGCGAAGTGGGAAAGTTTCGATCCCCACGGTGGGAAACATAATGCTTCGCACCATTCTGTTCATGGATCCCTGGGAGCATCCACGGCCATCACCTGTAACCGCATAGTAGGCACTCGCTCTAGAATGAGCGGGATCAGAATTGACCCGTAGCCAAACTGCTTCGTCTCCCCGCGACGGCAGTTGCTCAGCTGCCTCTTCATGTTATTGGTCACTGCTGTGCACCAATCAAACACTGTAGGCTCAAGGCAATCAAGAGCTAACAAGAGATGAGTCTTTGAAGCCTCGTGATTGGCCATACTACCTGGAGTCGCCAAATTGTTGGAGAGGTAAATCCCCTCTACGGATAGAGGCGATCCCTACTAGCCCAGCAAGGGTCTAGCAACAATCAAACAATGCTGCTATGCATGTTCCTAATTACAATTAAACAAGAGGCAAAGAGCACCTACTTGGATTCCAGCGCTGTCGTTTGACGAAGAGATGTTGCCTTCGCTCCTTCGTTTTGGCTGATCACGATCCTCCGCGATCTCCGCGAATAGATACCTGCACACACGAAGAGGAAACAAACGCAAGCGTGAAACCTAGTAAAAGCAACCATACATCGGTCAGAAAAGATGTAATTCACATTTAACCATTGCAAGTACAAATGAGAATGGAACAATAATAACAGTCATCTATTATTAATCAGAATAGAGAAGAGTACAACCAAATGTTCTGACGTCGGTAACCTTCTCAGGAGGGGCCAGTCAGCATGTATCTCAAGCATTCACCTTTGAGGATGATTCTCCCAAGACAAACAACTCTCTCTCTCACACAAGCAACACAAAACAACCTTCCCTAAGCAATCAATCACTTCCACACCTAGCACACCAAATACCTATAGTAGCAGCAATCTGAGCACTATAAGCTCTATACAATCCAAGCTATGTCTAACTAGCTGCTCATGGTAATGGTGGAAGTATATGTAGGAGAAGGAGCCTCCTAAAAGGGTGGAAGGATGAGCTTATCCTTGAGGGAAATGGTTGCAAAGGGTCGAACAGACATGCCATAGAAGGGAGTCGACATTCACAAAGCTAACAACCAAGCCTGGAGTTATCTGGAAGGCTGGTTGTTCGAACAAAATCGCCCAAACTGGATCAGCGCGGATTATGAGGTAACTGACGCGATGTCACCGCGTCCACATAACTAGGACAGTCATGTCAGCGCGGAAGAACACGGGAAAGGCGCGCTGGCTACCAGCGCGGAAAAGTGATGTCCTTCCGAGCTGGCAGCGCGCGGAATACACTATGGAACGCCAGTCATCGCGGGTATTTTGCAAACAGACGCGCTGATGAATAAAACTTTAGAAAAATGGGTTTTTGGGCCAGTTCAGAAGGCATGAAGCTTAGTGATTGGCACAGCAGGGTGACTGACAGGAAGGCAGTGACAAATTACTGTGTAACAGGCCTATTGATCGGATGTGACAAAATGGCCTAAAACAATATTCATCCTCTTCATATCTAGACTTCATTGTGGATTATTCTCTCCTCTCCTAGCTCTCTTTGTACCATGGGTTGTAGCCCTGTATCATATCAACTTTCTCTCATTGCTTTGTTATTGCTTACTTATCTTTCATATGCTAACAACTTGATGTGAAGCATGTATACTCTCAATAATTTGTAGGTTATCCTCTATCCTTGGAGATTTCTTTGAATTTTTGTGTATGTAGTTGGTGCATCCTCTTTCTACTCTTTGTCATTCTCCCGTTTTAATGTTAAATTTGAGATGAAGTAGTTAAGTCCTCGATGATTCTTAGGCTATGTTCAATCCTTAGGGTTTACATTGGTTTGGTCTCCACAATGGTTGGTGGACTATTATCCCTGCTCTTTGTGCCTCTTTTTATTTCATGCTAATTAAATATTGAATGTGTTCTTGTAAAGATTATTTTAGTTTGCATTTCATTTTCACATTACATTGCATGATAGTTGTTTTCCATTTATTTCACAAAACAACTAGACATGCCATAATTGGAGAGTTTTCCATTTTCAACAAAGGAAGGTTTAGCTAGGATCTTTTATCAGGCGAACCTATGAGGTTGGCACAAGACATTTTCACATGTCAACACCTAGTTTGTGTGGGTCTTAAAGCAAGGCGATAACAACATTGAATACTTTAATCACATCATTATGTTATTAATCCAAGAAACTCATATAATCATTCCAACACTACATATAAATATAATCACCAATAAATCATCACAATATGCAAAAAAGGGAGTGCTCAAGAAGGTTGTTACATGATGGAACCTTAATAGAAAAATTACAACTCTAAACTAGCAATAATTAAGAAGTATGCCCTAGACATAGGTCAATTGAGAGATGAGAAATTGAAAATAGAAGATGGAAATGCATTTCATTCATTTAATGTAGGAAAACAAAAAGTCAAGGTGATAAATCAAGTCAAGAAAAGTTTAAGATGAAATTGATGAATTGTTTAGGGACACATGCCATGTCCTTGGGAAATGGATAAATAATTTGTCAATCACATTTATGATATTTTACACTTAGCAATTTCTCCAAACAATCTGGCAAACCACCCATGGGCTTTCGAAAATTACAACGGTGTGCTTACTGTGATGTCACCACGTAACTGTTCCTCAATCCTCCCATCCCATATGTGGACCTCAATCATGCACACATAATCATATAGTAGAAAAATGATTTATAAAATTAAAAAATTAAAATTAAAAAAAAAAAAAAAAAAAAACAACAACAACAACAACAACAAAACCCTAAGTTGAAGTATAAACTTTTGAAAATTTTCTTTGCATATGAACATCCTTAATTTTTTTTTAGGTGGGGGGGGGGGGGGGGGGGGGGGGGGTGGGGCCAGTAACTAGTGCATTTTATTTGTATAAAATATTGTGGCTAATGTACATAAATGGTTTACATAAGTAGATAATCCTTGTAGTGCTAAAGAGTTGCAGTAAGTTGCTATTCATGGTTCACAATTTCAAAACCACCCAAAATACCCATTCATACAAACATTTACCAGATACAAAAGGATTGTGATCCTCAGAATTAGGGAATGGGTTAGTTGACAGGTTTCTCATCAATTAAAAAATCCTCTTGTTCTTAATTGGGTAGCCAAATTGTCTTAGAAGTCATCCAATTTGTTATTATGATGTTGCATGTGAAACCACTTAGTCTTGAAGTTCATTTTTTCGACCAAAGTTCTACTTATGCTATGACTGGATTCTAATATGAGACCTCTGGCCTTTGTTCCAAATTATATATGACTCAGGATGATAAATGAGTCCCTAGAACAAGAAGATGCCTTGGATGGAATGTATGAGCTAGGACAATGCCCTGCAGAAGAGCATATATCTCTACTAAATTGTTGGAAAGAACTCTTAGTTGCCATGTAGATTGTCTTTCAATTATTATTCTAGTGTGAAAGAGTTCCCCATTACACCCATATGATCTAGGTGGATATCAGTGGCCACCCACCTCTTCCACCATCTCAATTGTTCTCTATCTTCTTGGCAAATTTTCTATGATTTTTGGTTCCCAAACATATGAGACTGCTTTGATGCCCTAAACGATGTCTTTTGGAAATTTGAGGGCCTAAGGTTTCCATGACATGCCCTATCCCCATTCAAAAGTTGTAGTACTCGAATATTTCTTTCCAATAAGCTAGCATGCACCTCCAAAGTTGTGCCCCCAAGAAGTTGACGTACCAAACAACCACCTCGAGGCCCACAAACCTTTTGGTGTTTTATCTTCTAGGTTTATGTTTTTGGACCTCTAGGGTTCTACTCTTTATGTTAAAAGGCCATCCTTGTGACCTCTTATAATATATTTTTATAATGCACATAGCCACCATCTCTCTCTATTCAAAAATAACTACCACCATTCTAGCTAGTTTGTGTTATACAATATTTTACTATTTCATTTATTAATAGAAGTTGGGTTTTCACCATAGTATTGTCATATCTTCTATATGTATCTATGTGTGTTCCATTTACTTTCCTACATTTCATTTAATTCCTTGTACAAACTGGATTAATGGTATTAGAGAAATAAGCTCCTTATTATTTCTTAGTGCATGTCCTTGATGAGGTTAGGGTACAAAGAGTTGGGTCTCGAGCTAGTTTCACTTGGGAATGATTGCTCTTGTAAACCCAAGTGGCCTCCCATGGTGGAAGAAAAGAGAGATGATGGAGCAAGAGATCCTATTAATTTGTTTCTTGAGGAAGCACTTGCATGACAAAGGAGTGAGATGATGGACAATTTCTCCTAGATCCTTCGACAACTACCAACAATAGTCGAGGCACCTTTAACAAGTGACAATTTTGGAGGTGAGACACCCTTAAAGGTACAGCTTTTATATCCCCTTATTCGAAGGCAAAATATATGTATATGCTTTGGAGAAATGGTTAAACCTATTAGAGGGCTATTACTTTGTCCACATATTTTTCGACAATGAGAATATCACCTTTGCACTACTAAAAGTTGTTCCCCATGTCAAAGATTGGTGGTAAGGCTACTAGGAGAGACACAATGAAGATGAATATGTGATGTTCAATGTAGGAACAACTTGGGATGTTTTTTCTAATGCCCTTAAGGAGTAATTCTACCCTGTAGGGAACTATGATGACCAACACATGATATGGACAACTCTGCGATAGGAGAGAGGGTCAAAGTTAGGTATCAGAGACTTCGAGTACTTAGTCTTGAAGTACCACAATGGATAAAATAGGCACATATAAATGGAGATGGATTTCTCAAACATTTCCTCCCCGGGAGTCACTTATTGATATGTTGTCCAAATTGAGTAGAAATTGAAGTAGTGGAATAAGTGAGAATTCGAGTCTACAAATCCACTATAACAAAATTATGGAAAAGGTGGCCCTAACTCATGTAAAAAGGGACAGAGGAAGGAGAGATAACCTAAAGAAAACCATCCCAAGTCTCAGATAAATATGGGTAATGGGATGTCAAAAAAAGACACTAGAAAGTGATGTGAGTTCCACAAAATCCCTTGCCACAAAACCGATGAATATTTCTTGAAACAATAATTGTTCGTGGAGCTTAAAGAAAAGAAAGTAAACACTAGCTCTGATTTTGATTTAAAAAGGGATAAAGGAAAGCGAGCCATTGATGCAGAACCCAATGCTACCATTGTGTCCACAAAGATCCAACCAAAATAGCTAGAGTACCTTGTTGGGAACGGGTTCCCCCAAGGACAGTTTTGGGGCTAAAAGCCCATGTTTTGGGACAATTTTGTAATAAAGTTGTAAAGTCTCCGCATTTTGTGGTCGCGGAGCACGAAGGTGTCAAGAGTCATAAAGGGTTGTCTACCCTTATTTTGTAAAGTGTAAAGTCAGCTGTAAAGATCCACCCATGGTCTGTGGACCATGGGATTGTATAAAAAGGAGCTAAGTAAGTAAGCTCTAAGTAGTTGATAGCGAAGAATGAAGTAAGGAGTTAAGCATTGGAGTCTAAGTGTTCTCGAGTCTTAGCGTAGGTAGAGGCTCTGCAATTGAGTGCGTAGAGGCCTAGGGTGGAAGTCCGTAGCTGAGTGTGTGGACCCCTGCAGTTGTGTGCGCAGGACGGATAGAGTCTGTATTAACTTAAATATATCAATAAAGAGAAATATTCTGCAATTACCTGCAAAAAAGTAGGGGATGAGGGTAAAAACCGACATCACAACCATCTCAGGGTGCAAAAACTTGGTTCCAGCATCCCCCCATACTGCTTCGAGTGAGACTTTGATCTGTGCTCCGCAGGGTGATGCCGAAAGGGCCAGTAGTGTAGGGATTTGTTTGGCTAAATAATGTTGAATTACATTATACTTTGATGATTGCACTGTGTTTGGGCTAGTGAAATGCCATGTGGCAAGTTTGCGATTGATGCTAGATACTTGTCAAAGGTACCATATTGCGCTCAATCTAAAGAAATGCATGTTTTGTGTGCCTTTTGGGACTTTGCTAGGTCATGTGGTTTGTAGACAGGGACTAATGGTAGATCCCGCGAAGATCGTAGTGATACTTAACTTGGAGGTGCTAGGGAGTGTGAAACAGCTATGCGCAACCTTGGGACATACTGGGTACTACAGGAAGTTTATCAAGGGCTATGCCCAGATCACCATGCCTATGGAGAAGTTGTTGAAAAAGGATGTCATGTTCTGTTGGAATGAAGACTGCCAAGAAAGCTTGGATGTATTGAAAAGAAAAATGGTCACTGCACCGATCTTAATCTTCCCGGATTGGAAGAAGGAGTTTGATGTACATGTAGATGCATCATGTATAGCACTAGGAGCAGTACTGACACAGACTAGCGGAGGAGAATTGGACCATCCTATAGCATTCGCAAGCAGGAGGTTATCCAAGGCTAAGAAGAACTATTCCACCACCGAACGTGAAGGGTTAGCCATGGTATATGCGCTCCAGAAGTTTAGACATTATTTGCTGGGTGGACATTTTAAGATGTATACTGATCATTTTGCACTGAAATACCTAGTCAATATGTTGGTGTTAGGGGGGAGAATATGTAGGTGGTTGTTATTGTTCCAAGAATATGATTTTGAAGATATATTGAAGCCTGGACGACTGAACGCGGGACCAAACCATCTGTCGTGCATCGAAACAGGGGAAGAGCCCACTAATTTGGAGGAGGGATTGCCTGATGCGTAGCTATTTGCAGTGCGCATCATGGATGGACACTTCGAAGACATCATACACTTCCTAATGACAGGAACTACCCCAAAAGGTTACACCATATAGCAGAAAAAGGAGTTAGTGGTATGCACGGCAGACTTTTCTGTCATTATCGGACATCTGTACAAAATGGGGGTTGATGAAGTATTACGACGATATGTAACGGAGTTTGAAGGAGCAGTATCCTCGCAAACACTCATGGGGGTGCCACGGGAGGCCCTTATGCAAGAAGAGCGACCGCACAGAAGATTCTACGCACAGGGTTGTGGTGGCCAACCCTCCATCAGGATTCAAAATCTTACTACAAGGCGTGTGATGCGTGTCAAAGGACTACCAGGCTATCGCGGAGAGATGAGCTGCCTATGAACCCACAGATGAAGTTGCAACCTTTTGAGAAATGGGCAATAGATTTCGTGGGACCCATTCAGCCCCAAGAAAAGAAGACGGGAGCGCAATACATTATCACCGCCTAAGTATTTGACTCGATGGGCGGAGGCACAGTCTATGAAGGATTGCACAAGCGTGACTGCTGCGAAGTTCCTCTTTGAATATGTACTGATGTGATTTGGGTGTCCAAATATTTTGATGAGTGATCATGTCGCGCACTTTCTAAATGAAATGATCAGCACACTCATGGAGGAATTTCAGGTATATCACCAGAAAAGCACGCCTTATCACCCACAGGCTAACGGGATGGTGGAAGCATTCAATAAGGTGTTGGAGAACGTAATGACCAAGGTTTGCAACACTCAGAGAAGTGATTGGGACCTGCCATACCCGCAGTACTATGGGCCTATCGGACGACATGCAAAAAGTGGACTAGACAGACACCCTTTAGGCTTGTATATAGTATTGAAGCAGTGATGCCCATGTAGTACATTGTGCCTAGTCTACGCATAGCGGCACTCACAGGTATGATGGATCGTTGAGCCCTGGAAGAGAGGCTCGTGTAGTTTGGTGAGCTTGTGGAAGAAAGATTTATGGCTAGATTTCACCAACAGGTTGAAAAGCAAAGTGGAAAAGCATGGCATGATCGACACATTAAGTTGTGCACCTTTAAGGTAAATGATCTGGTTTTGTTATATGGTAGCGAGTTTGATAAATTTCCAGGGAAATTCAGAATGCACTGGCTAGGGCCCTATGTCATTAAGGAGATTACCGATAGTGGAGTAGTTCAATTGGTTAAATTGACTGGATATCCCTTCCCAGGAAAGGTGAATGGCAACCGATTGAAGCCATACACCAGTGATCCGGCCAGGTGACTATATGAAGGTAACATAGTCTTAGCACTCTGGGCAGCTGAAAGGAGACGCGGGACTATAAACTACACTGCCTAGGTTGGGGAACTGCGTGATTGGAGGATTGTGCGAAATGAGGAAATGTCATAGGGTTTGCGACAACACGAAAAGAGATGCCCTTCCCAGGGAGAAATCACACAGGTCAACCGGAAAGTGACCGTTAAATTCATTATTCATGATTTGACGGTAAGAATGCGGCCAAATGGAGTGGGCGGTCGACATTCAAGACAAAATTTATGGATAAGATCCTTGGAAATCTGTCGCCAATCCAACATTAATGAACTGAATGTGGGGGGAACGGTCGGATTTGAATTCAAAATGGCTTATAAATTACAGGTGGAGGCCCAACGAAAAACACTTGTCATTTTGAACATTGCGTTGGTGAGCTCTCAGACGTGCATGATCCGCACATTCCTCGAAGCATTGCTTGACTACCTAGCATTTGATCGATTCCCGGAATCCAACCGCAATTTCATCCGTGATTTTATCCCAGGATCCGAAGTTATGGACACCGAAGCAGTGACAGTCGAGGGGGCTGTGTTGGAGGTTGTTAGGGAGGCAGAGGGAGCTACTCCAAAGGTTGCATAGGTATTAGCTGAAGTCTCTAAATCACCACAGATGCCTAGACTGAAGTCAACCCCAACCAAGGAGAGTGCGAAGGATAAGAAGGGCAAGCAGGTTGCGATACCAGTGCACGCATCGCCTAGAAGAAACCCACAGAAGGACAAGCTCACCGCACAAGAAAAGGGCAAAGCCATTAACTTGGAACCCGAGAAGGAAGAAATTGAGGACATCCCGATGGATGATAAGGAGTTCGGCGTGGAAGTGGAGGGAGTTGAAGTCAAGGGTTCTGACCCTATCATTAAGTTTCCCGAATACGTCCCTCCGCACAAGGGCAAGACCAAAGTGCCGAAGGACATTGATGAAAGCAAGGTCGCCTTGCACACACCTCTGCTACTAGATGAAATTATCTTTGAAGGATCAAGATTGGGACGGGTTCCTCTATTGAAACTGGAATATTGGGACTTAGCTAACCATGATAAGTTCTCGAACTTGGTGACAGAGCAGCTAATGCGTCGCGTTGTTGTCACAACCACCAGGATGACGCATTGGAACCGCGGAAGTGGCTTAGGGGAGTAGACAAGGCAGGTTTGCTCAACCTGCTATGGGTTCCACACTACAATCGCACCCCCATTATAGTATTGGTCATCAAGCAATTGCTATACTTGGTGCATGATGGGTGTCTGTGGCTGGAGGAGCCAATACCCATCACCGACAGATTGATCCATAGGATCACACGGCTGCCCTACACAGGGGAAAATCCAGCCATGATGTTTGGCGGAAAAGGTGGCGAGTAGGCCCTCGTGGAGGCCATGAAGGAGAAATTCAAGCTCATGAAGAAGTCATGAGGCTATGCCATCTCGAGTATCTGCGACCCTGCGGTCAAGGTGGCCACACAGATTTTGGCAGGAAAGGTTATGAGGAAGTGTCGCATAGATGAAGTGTCAGCACTAATCGTTGTGCTAGCAGCTTAATGCGCCGAAGAAGTCCAGTTTAATTTGGTGCGCTATCTCTGCAATGAGTTCCTTAAGAACTGCCATGAGGCACAGGAGCTCAGCAAGACCTTCCACTATGCGTGGCTCTTGCTGTCTATTATGCTGGTAGCTTGGGAGCTGCTGGAAGACAGTTAATTCCCCTCAGTCACACCAACCTGCTAGACGCAGCGAAGTATGCTTTGTTGTGGGTGACCAAGGATGCTTAGCACATCAAGGATAACAAGATCTTCTGGATCTTGATGGAAATGAGCATCTGCATGGTTATCAATCGCAAACCGCAATTGTTACCTATTATGTTTTCCAAACTGCAGGAGTACACGAAGTTCAAGGTAGACTTTCACAGTGTATCGATTAGGGCATGGAAGGACCCTGAGCAGACATGGTATGACTTACCTTACTTGGCAACAGATGACGCAATTGATGCAGTACTTGATCGTTGGCTAGTAGAGTGGCGCACTACCTCAGACTTGGTTGTGGGGTCGAGTAACTCCATTGCGCAACGCAAAAAGGAGGAGACCAAGCTCAAGATGATGCAACTGGCTAAGAAAAGGAAGAAGGAGGCCGCTGAAAAGGCCCAAGCGGAGTGCAATGCCACCCAACAAGCAGAAAAATAGACAGGCGAAACAAAGCGTGGCTCTGACAAAGACGCGAGGTCACCTTCGCCTGAAATAGAGGAAGAAACGGACGAGAAAACAGAGCAACAAGGAGCGGACCTATATACAGTATCATACTGCATCCAACGTCCAAGAGAACTAGAAAAAGTGGGGCCACGGAAGAAATCCAAGGCCAGTAAGGCATCATTGGACCCAATCACCCTCACAAAGGGAGATTTGAATGACATTGGAGACACAGTGCGAGATGTCACCACGGAGGTCCTGCAGCAGTTCGAGTAGCAGCAACATCAACTATTGGGGTCCATCCAGACAGGTATGCATGAGCTGCAGATCCGCGCATCACAGGCTGGCACGGTGTCCACCAGCCTCGCTATCGATACTTCAGAAGCTACCGAGATGCTGCGTGCGAAGGACTCCCAAGCGATAGTGCTGCCAGATGGAGAACTGACCACAAAATATGAAGCTAATAGGCCCACTGTCAACACCCTCAAGGGAGTGGGGTTGAATTTGGTAGCGCTCCCTAGCGAGGCGCTCCACTTACTGTAGGATGGAGTGATTGCAGAGCTGAGGGCCCGTGAATAGCGCACTGTGGAGATAATCAATGAACAACATATCAATAATGTGCACCTGGCCCTATGGCAAGACTCTGCCATCACCGTCGTAACTGAGGTAATCGACTGAAACAAGTGCATAGTTTAGGTCATGGAGGAGGCATGTCGAATGGTCCTGGAGTTGGCCATTCCTGAGGGAGAACCGGTAGAGGTGCGCGTTCGCAAGATTTCTACAGGGGTGCGCAACGCTCGCACAGAGTTGGCTAAGGTTCAGTTGGAGCTGAGCCTACAGATTACATATTTATAGTTCAAGGCCCAGCCTTCAACTCCACCAGAAGTAAAGGAGCAGCGTGTAACCACTGTCACAGAGGCGATAGCGGTGATAGACAATGCAGTAGCAAACTGCACAAGACTTTTTGAACAGTCGTTCGAGGTCCTGATGAGCCTGCAAGAGGATCCCAATGTACAGTGGCTGGAGACAGAGGCACCAGAACTGCAGCAGCATTACGACGAAGTAAAAGGTACAGCATGCACTGTCGCTCTCACGCAGAGACTGGAAAAACTGCAGGAGGCTAAAATATTGAAGGAACAAGTCGATGTAGCACAGCACAAGGAGGCAGTGTTGAAGGCGCGCTTGAAGCCCTGGTTGGACGAAGCTTATTCGGTCACGACCTCCATTGAAGGCAAGCTTGCTAATCTACAAGCGACTCAGCAAAAGCTTCAGGCTGACAGTTCAGGACCAGCAACAGAGCAGTTGGTTGAAGAAGTGAAGCAGGTGGCCACACATTGCACCGTCGAGGTTGCCGTCATACAGGTCGAGCTGGGAGGTCTTTGCGCCAAGATATCCACACCTGCAGAGTGACTCGAGGGTGAGTCACCATGTTTGTGTTGGGGGTCTGTTGGGAATGGGTTCCCCCAGGGACAGTTTTGGGGCTAAAAGCCCATGTTTTGGGACAATTTTGTAATAAATTTGTAAATTCTCCGCATTTTGTGGCCGCAGAGCGCGAAGGTGTCAAGAGTCATAAAGGGTTGTCTGCCCTTATTTTATAAAGTGTAAAGTTGGTTGTAAATATCCACCCATGGTCCGTGGACCATGGGATTGTATAAAAAGGAGCTAAGTAAGTAATCTCTAAGTAGTTGATAGCGAAGAGTTAAGCATTGGAGTCTAAGTGTTCTCGGGTCTTAGCGTAGGTAGAGGCTCTGCAGCTGAGTGCGCAGAGGCCTAAGGTGGAAGTCTGCAGCTGAGTGCGTGGACCCCTGCAGTTGTGTGCACAGGGCGGATAGAGTTTGTATTAACTTAAAGATATCAATAAAGAGAAGTATTCCACAATTACTGTGTATTTAGTTCTTGTTAATGCATCTGCTTATATTGTGTTTTGGGTTTAATTTACAATGTTTATGTGATGCACGAATATATGTGATTATATTGGTTAATTGAACGCAAGTAAGAATATCAGTTTATGCGGTGCTAACTATGATTGATTAGTAAGATAAGTAGAACACTTAAGATAACTTGGGAACCTATACAGTACGTTGTCATAGTTGTGCGGAAGTACCTGGATCACGGGTTAAGGCTGCATGAAGGTCAATCGTACACCTTCACGGAGGTACTGAAGGGTGGAATAAAGGGTAGACTGACAGAGCCCTAAGGCTTAGTGACCTACATGAAAGTAGGGGATGAGGGTAAAAATTGACATCACAACCATCTCAGGGTGCAAAAACTTGGTTCCAACATCCCCCCATACTGCTTCAGGTAAGACTTTGGTCCAAGCTTCGTGGGCTAATGCCGAAAGGGCCAGTAGTGTAGGGATTTTTTGGCTAACTAACGTTGAACCTGGGTCAAGCCCCATGAAGCCAACAAACCTTGAAGAGGGATAACACCTCTTATATTCATAGATGTGGGTTAAGGGGACCCCACTCCATTTCATCATTGAAAAAAGGGGCCAAAAGAACCTAATATTAGTCGAGGTCATCAATAGATTGAAGCTATTGACAATTCCATGCCCCCAACCATACACCATTGGTTGGTTGAGCATGAATGAGACATCTATGTCAGCCAACAATTCTGCATGTCCTACAACATCAAGCACTTCAAAGATGAGGTATTGTGTGATGTTGCCCCACTTGATGTTTGTGATTTTATTTTATGACAACCTTATATGTGGAAACATCATGTTGTTTATGAGTCTTGTCCATGTAGTGTCATTGTTACTCTCAAAGGGTAGCTCTATAGGATTCAAGAGGTAGTCCCAACTACTGCAATTTCATTAATCTCAACAAAATAGTGCCAAAAGATAATCTCTCAAATTACAAAGTTTTTTCTCTTCACGTTTGGTCAAAAGGTGAAAGGAAGGTCACTACAACCACCACAACCTCTGCCCAAGGCCTCTCTACACACAAAAAACAAGTGGATAATATTGTAGAGACATATAAATATATCTTCGCTCCACCTCTAAGGGTTCCTCTACACTGTTAGGTCAAGCACTCAATTGATTTGATACCTGATGCTCCTTTACATAATGGCCCAATATGCACTATCTTGGAGAATGAGGAAATAAAAGGTTAGATTCATGAGCTCATCCAAAAGGGCCACATTTGACAGAGTTCTTCAGCTTACAGGAGTCCAATTTTGTTGGTGCAGAAGAAGGATGGGACATGGAGAATTTGTATTGATTATAATCCCTAAACAAAATCACTGTCAAGAATATATACTTGATCCCCAACCTAATTAGTGATCTTCTTGACCAACTTAACAATGCTAAGTTCTTTAGTAAGATTGATATGAAGTCTGGATACCACCAGGTTCCAATTGAACAAACTGATGTATGGAAGACAAGATTCAAATCTACAGGAGGCCTTTTTGAGTGGTTGGTTATGCCCTTTGGGTTGACTAATGCTCCAATAGAGTTCATGAGAATGATGGATGATATCTTGTAGTCATTCACAAACTGTTTTGTGGTTGTATATTTGGATGACATCCTCATATTTGCTAGAACCAAGGTAGAACATTTGTAGCACATTCAACAGGTCTTGAGCACCCTGTCGCAACATAACTTATATGGAAATTTGGAGGAATTCTCATTTGGTTTGCAAATAATTCAATACTTGGGATACATTGTGGATGAACATGGGGTGCATGTGGACCTAGCCAAGATCCAAGTCATTCATGATTTTCCAACCTCGATGACTCTAACAAAGCTTTGTAGCTTCTTAGGCCTTGCTAACTTCTACCACAAGATTTTGTTAGGGTTCTCTTATCTTTCTTGGCCCTTAAGTCAAGTGACCAAGGGTGGAGTAAAAGAAAAGTTTTTCTAATCTGAGTCACAATAAAAAGCATTTGAGGATCTAAAACAACACCTTTTCTCTAAACAAATCCTCACCTTGGTAGACCTACAACAACCATTCGAGATTAAGACAAATGCCTCTCACTGTGTTATTGGTGTAGTCGTCACTCAACAAGGATATGATGGCCTATAACAATGAAACACTCTGATACTATCCAAAGATACCCCACCTATGACAAAGGTATGTACTCCATCATGTAGGCTTGCTCACAACAAAAGCATTTTATTTTGGGGAAGGAGATGATCATTTAAAATGACCATGGGCCTTTACAATTCATGTAGACATAAGGAAAGTTACATAATGACCACCATAAAAAATGGTCCACACACCTAAAAATATTTCGGTTGAACATAAAATACAAGAAGGGTAGCACCAATCATGTCATAGAATACCTTAGTCAACCCCCAATTATGGGGCTTGTTATCACTCCAGGAAACTCTCCTAGGTTGCAGCGCGAAGATGCCTGGTAACATATAATCTTCAATATTGTTCTCGGAACTATTGGAATGGATGATGGTTTGGATCAAGTTAGATAACCATTTCAGCTCTATTCTCACTCAGGACATGCATGAACACTCTCACCAATACAAGGCTTTAGACCACTAATGCTCAATAATTTATAGATTTAATGGATAGATGGAGAATACTGACTGTACCAGCAGATTGCATACATAAACACATATGAATGTCCAGCTACAGGAATTAAATGGGACTTGTAAATCTAATTTATCAATGCAGAGATAAGATGATAGTTATCTGGCATTAGACATAGCAGAAAACCTAAATAACCTATTCAAGTGCAAGCATAGAACAACAAGAGAATGGACATTGAACATACAATAGCAAAAGAATCTTATATTGCTAGAATGAAGATGAGAAGCTTGAAGGAACAGAGGAGGAACAATCTCCAGAAGTTGAGCCCTTATTACATCTTACTTTCAGCTATTTATAGCCTGTTTACAATGCTCCTGAGCTCTAAGAGGCTCGAAGTCTTAATCTGTCTTAATCTGTCTTGTTAACTAATTGATTCCCTCAATAGGCAAGCATGTCTTGGAGGTTTTCTCCTTCTGACAGAGGAACAACCGCTTTCAAATATTTTGGATAGTTTACTACGCTGTCTGGGAGCTCTCTCATGCCAGAGATGCCCCATGATGTTGGTTTTGATGAGCTACGCTATGGCCTTTGATATTTCTATTTGTTTTGGACATCTGCGCATGTTGTGTTGCGTTGTGCTGCTCCTCGGCCTCTTTGTCGGTTTGGGGATGAACTGCGCGTGCTGTGGCCCTTTCAAAGGTTTAGCAATGCATGCTTTCTGTTAAAATAGAATAGTGTTGCCATATTGTGGACTTCTACCTTAAACAATGACAGTTTCTATTTTAAATAGAAAATAAAGAAACACTAGGAAATTTGGCCCCTCTGTATCCTTTTCGGACTTCAAAAGTCCTCAAAAATGGTTTATATCCATTGGGTGTTGGCCAAAGGTTCCTTTGTATTTCGTTTAAACAACAAAAACACACAAAATACATTGAAAATGAGCTTTCCCACAGACTTCAAGATTATACATTTTCATTCTCGAACCCTTTTGGGTCCGAGTTTCATCGCTATCGCACTACCCCTGTTTCCCTTTGTATTTCATTATATAATGAAATACACGAAAAATGCATTAAAAATGGCTTTGGCCGGACCTGAAATCTTATGAAACATCATTTATAATGTCGTCGGGTCCGGCTATTGGGTTGCCCATATGTATATGCAAAGGCCCCGCCCCATGGTATAGTGCCGATGTGATATAGCGATGCAATCCGATCGCAATCGCTAATCGCTCAATGCCCTGGCCTTTACTTAAATAGCCAATACCTCGCTGGTGCGACCCGTCGATCTGATCATTGGCGATCGTTGATCATCGGTGTCTTGCACCGAACTTTAAGTTGTCCTTTCTGCTCGGCCAATTGTGATTAGCCACTTAGATCTGGACTGTTGATCAGCCAGATCTAACGGCTGTTGTGCATTCTTGAGTTTAGGCCTCCAATACATGATTTTTCATGATTTTGAAGTGTTTTAGCCTCCCGATAGTGCATTTCTTCCCTTCCATGGGCTCTCCTCTTGCGCCGATTTTGACCCTTGGATGATTTTGAGCAAATGCTGAAGATTTCAAGAGCATATATGGATCCAATTTTGGGCCTTTTGTCAGCGAGGCTAACATTGGCTCCTTCTGGGGATGAAATCCTCCCTGTGAGGTTTCAAGGATCTCAGATCAATGCCTTTCCTGTAAAACAAAAATTAAATCTTCCTTCTAGTGTTCCATTGGGCATGGAGTCTATTTTGTAATGAAATAAAAACTGGAAAAACATATTTACAATGACAAGGCTTTAAAGCCTTAAACAAAATAAAGTTTCAAGAACCGCCCATTTACTGGGCTACCAAAAGTAGTTCCTCCTTCCAGACTGTGCAGAATGAATGTATTTTTCTACTGAATTTGAGCGATGAAAAACAGACCTGTCCATAAGGAGTCAAACTTGCCATGATTATCTTTCTTTTCCTTAAATGCATCCCATTTAAGTACCCAATCACCAACTTGGAAATTGTCCACTTTTGCCTTCCTATCAAAGGTTTCTTTGATTTTCTTCTAATGAGTCTTTGACTTCTCAACCAGCTGCTCTCTGATCTGCTATAGTTCAACCAAGTTATTCATTCTTCTTACCATGTCATTCTCTTCATCTTGTTCTTCTTGCAAGAGTTTAGCCACAGGGAGAATCAGTTGGATAGGGAAAACAACATCAGTGCCATAAACCAATTTAAATGGAGAATTCCCTATGGACTTTTTAATGGTAACTCTATCAACCCATAGTGCAAACTTCAACTTGGAATCCCAACTCTTTTTGTTGTCCTCTAACAGTTTTTTGATTACCCTTACCAAACTCTTGTTAGATGATTATGCTAGGTCGTTGCCTTGAGGATAATATGAGGTGGAATGCACCACTTAATGCCCATGGATTCAATCATGTCCACCAATTCTTTTGCCTTGAAAACTGTTGCATTATCAGTGACTAGTATGGTTGGGCAACGAAATCTAGTGAAAATGTTCTCATTCAAGAACCTTATGACAACTTGATTATTGGCATTCTTAGTGGGTATAGCCTCAATCCACTTGGTGAAATAATTAGTGGCTACTAAGATCCATTTGTGTTGGCCACTGGAATGTGGGTTGATGTCACCTAAAAAGTCCAAGCCCCACTACTAGAAGGGACCATTGACATGTACTGGCTTCAAGGGAAAAGATTTTAGCGATTGTCTTCCTGCAAACCCCTGACACTTATCACAAGCTTTCACAAAAGAAAACACATCAGAGAATAGAGTAGGCCAATAATATCCAGCCCTCAAGATTTTGTGGGCTATGGTTTTCCAATAATGATGCCCTCCACAGATGTTAAAATGGAACTGGTGTATGACTTCCACAGATTGTTTTTTATCTAGACATCTCAAGAGGATGCCTGATGGGTCTTTCCAATAAAGCAAATTTTTATTTATGCAGAATTTAGCTGATCTGAGTTTAATGGCCCTGGCTTGACTTGAGCTAAGCCCTGAAGGGACTTCTAGCTTTTGCAAAAATTGAACTATGTTGAAATACCATTTCATAGGTGGCTAGATTTTTAGCCAGAGACTGATTTTGATTTTGTTCTTCTGCTGCTCCCTCTGTCTGCTCATCATCTAAATTTAGACCCATGCAATTTATATCCAACAAGCTGCAATTTTCTTCAGCCATAAGTTTAGCCAAGCCCTGGCCTTTGACAAGCTTAGTGGGTTTCACCTCTATGTTAAACTCTATGAATTTTGCAATCCATTTAGCTCTCTTTCCATCAATATCTGGCTGAGTTAAGACATCTTTTACTAAGGCTGAAGGTACATATGCAACTACTTTGGAATGCAGAATATAAATTATGAATGCCTTTAAATATTTTATGAGAGCATAAGCTTGTTTTTCAATAAGGTCATACCTTAGTTCAACATCCCTTAAAGTTTTGCTGAAAAAGGCCACAGGGTGCTCTATGCCTTCATCATTTTTCTGCAACAGAACTGCTGCAAGTGTATCATAAGAGGCAAAAGAGAAGATACAAAACTCCTTAGTGTAATCTGGGCTAATTAGAGTGGGAGCTTCCATGATGGCTTGCTTGATGGCTTCAAAAGAGCTTCTTGAAGCATCTGTCCATTTTATTTCTGATCCTTTCTTCAGCATGGAAGTGATGTGCTTTACAAGCTCTGCAAAGTTTGGAATGAACCTCCTTACAAAGTTAATCTTACCCAGGAAGGATTGAATGTCCCTTTTTGACCTTGGGATGGACAATGTCTGAATGGCTTGAACCCTTGCTAGATCAATCTTCACACCTTCAGCAGAAACAATATGTCCCAGAAGTTTGCCTTCTTCTAGAGCAAACTGTGACTTCTTTGGGTTCACTGAAATTCCAAACTATCTGCACTTTAGGAAGACCTTATTCAAATGTTGTAAATGGTCTTTGTGGTTGTTGGAGAAGACTATTATGTCATCAAGATAAATAAGGACAAACTTGTCCTTCTCTCCCACGAAGGCTATGTCCATGGCCCTCTGAAAAGTACCCCCAGCATTCATCAGTCTGAAAGGCATCTTGGAGTACATGTTAGTGCCCCAAAGAGTGGTGAAGGTGGTCTTTTCCTGATCTTCTGGATGTACAACAACCTTATTGTAACCTGAAAATCCATCTAAGAAAGACATGACTTGGGCCCCTGAAACTCTTTGCAGCAAGTGTTCCATCTTAGGCAAGGGATAGTTATCTTTTTTAGAGCACTTGTTCAGATTTCTAAAGTCAACACAAAGCCTGATTTCTCCATTTTTCTTTCTTACTACCACAAGGTTAGCTATCCACTTTGAATACCTTAGGGGAACTATGATTTTGGCATCCAACAGCTTCTTGATCTCTTTCTCAATCAAAGGTAATAAGAGAGGGTTGATAGGTCTTAATTTCTGCTTAAAAGGGGTGGTGTTCTTTTCCAGTGGAATCTTATGCTGAATGATGTTTGTATCATAGGTTTTAAGATCATTGTATTCCCAGGAAAAAATATCAGTGAATTGCTTCATGAGGGCGCAATACTCGGAATTGTGGGCAGAAGACAAATGAGTGGACAGATTGATGAATTTTGGATGGGCTAGGGTTCCTATATTGTGTTTACAAATAGCAGACTCATTTTCTATTTTGGCAGTATTATAAGGCACATCGTTATGGTCTAACAATTTCTCTAGAGGCACCAATCCCTTTGGTATATGATTACTAGGCAGTTGGACGATGCTTCCTCGACCGACCTCATTTTTTAGCTTGGACTGGCCGCGTTCTTCCATGGTTTCATTTTCTTGGTCGATGTGTGTTTCAGCAAATTCCTCAACGACTTGTAAAAACCTATTAATTTCCTCATCGTCTTCAAAAACTCTCCAATATTTGACATTGTCAGGCAGAGATGGTCTATATTTTACCTGAACTTCATATGTCAATTTAGGAGGCAAAGGAGGAATAAACGTGCTAGCAGACACAGCAAGGGAGTCAGCAAGCTGGTTCTTCATTCTCAGAATATAAGAAATGCTGAAATCATTAAAAGAATCCTTGAGCCTCCATACCTCATCTCTATATGCTTTCAGCCTTGGATGCTTTGCTTGGAACGCTTTATTGACCTGCTGAATGATGAGGTCTACATCTCCAAACACTTTCAGGCCTTTGATACCCATTTCTTTAGTAGCGCTTAAGCCCAAAATCAAAGCTTTGTATTCTGCTATGTTATTTGTGACCTGAAAGGTTAATTTGAAAGATAAATGAATGTATTGCTATGTGGGGGACACAAGGAATACACCTGCCCTAGCAACTTCCTTAGAGTAAGCTCCATCAAAGAACATGTCCCAAATATGTGGGCCTTCTTCCTCAACGATTTGGCAAACTGGTTTTTTAAGCTACGTGGAGGCCAACTGGGATTCTTCAATATGAAGAATACATGCTCCAAAATCAATGTCAACAACATATATGGGATGATTAGTAGGGTTCTTCTCATTGCTGATGATATAAGCCAACTGCGCCTCTCTGTATAATCTCTTGCTCTCACCTCTGAAAACTGGGACAGTAGCATAAGACAGATCATTTTGTAATGATCCACCTAATCTCTTGATCCAACCTCTGGAAAGTAACATGCCAAACTTGGGGGGTACATCTGCTACCACAATATCCATCATCATGCTTTTCATAGGCAGCTGAGACAAAGTGATGGCTAGGTCCTTGATTAACCCCAGGCATTTCACTTTTCTAGAGTCAAAAGAAAACAGGTCATGATAAGGCTTGGTGATGTCCAGACCCAACTCATCCATGACAGCCCTGGACATTAGATTATGGCTGGCTCTAGTGTCCAAAAGGCAGTTATGAAGGATTTTTCATGAATAGTCAGAGAGACATAGAATGATGGGGAACTGTCTTCACAATTTTCAATTATCGGGCTGAGAATAACAACTGGCTTGTCATCTTGCAGATCTACATAGTCAGTGGAGGCTTGGATGGCTTTAGGCTCGAGGGCCTTGAGGATGGATCTTTTGAAGGACTCATTCTTCTCTAGTTCAATCAGAGGCATAGGTATTCTTAGCTTCTGAATTTCTGATTGAAAACTGAAAGGAGAAGGAGACTTGTTAAGGCCTCTTACCTCATGAGCTGGAGCTTTGAGGATGATGGGATCAACTGCCGATTGTTTTTTCTTATTAGTTTGTTGTACTACAGGGACAATAGCTCTTTGAACAGGAGTTTCCTTGGCATTATTTATCTTTGACCTCAAATTATATCTTTGTTGATCCACAGTTTGTAGAATAGCTTCACCATCCCATTCTTGGTTGATCTGGTCATTGAATAATGACTTTTCATAGGCAGTTGAGGTCAAAAAGGAATCATTGCCTTTGTCTTCCAGACAATGGATCTCATCATCTTCTTCAAACTACTCTTCTTCCATGACTACATTTTGAAAAGGAGCCTTCACCCTTTGGTCTTCAATAGCATCTTTGTTTCTTTGCAAAATCTGCAACTTCTCATTAGTTCTTCTATATGGATTTGGATTTGGATTTCTAGGAGCAAAGGTATTAGGAACTTTTCCTTTCCCAAGGTGCTGCTCAACCTTTAATTTGGAGATTTCAGAGGTTAATGACTCAATCATCTTGGTCATTTTATCTATCTTAGGATCAAAGGATGATGAAGACTCGCCCCTCTGTCTTCTTCTATCAACATTTCCCTTGAGCTTCTCTACAGCCATGATGTTTGATTCCACTTCCAAAGCTGCATCCTGCATGTCAACCAAAGTAGCACATCACCTCTCTCTCAACGGTAGGCAAAAGTCAGAATCAAAAGCATTGGCATAGGTGAGTTTAGCAGAGGAAGTAGTGGGTTTTACTTCAGCTAGTATCTTGTTGTACATACGGTTAAACCTCTTATTAAAATCAAATAGAAACTCACCATTTTCCCTCTTTAAGTTCCCAAACTCAGTGTGGTAGTAGAGGAGATCCTTCTTATCCCCCCAATGCTTTAGGAATGCATCATCTAAAGCTTCAATATCTACTATAGATCTTGGGGTTAGTTCTCTGAACCATTTTCTAGCCTCTCCATCTAGGCTTTGGACAAAGACTCTCATCCACACATCATCTTCACTAATGTCTAGATTATCAGCATAACTATAGAATGACTCAAGATGTTCTTTAGCAATAACACCTTCAGTCCCAATGAACTTAGGCCTATATTTCTATTATTCTCCAGTAGGCATGGAATTCAAAGGAGTTGGCAATATTAGAGGTCCATACGTAGCAGCTATGATTCTTTCCATTTTGGTAGGTGCTTGTGGACCTGCCATAGCTGTGGTGGGTAAAAGAGTACTGACAATCTGAATGATAGAGGTCTGAGGAGTGACTGATAAGACTAAAGGAGTATGATGGATAGGAGTTGAGGTTTCCTTTGGGCTTACAACAAAACGAGAACCTAAAGAATAAGGAGCTTTATGAATCTCTTAGAGTTTTTCTTCACTGCTAATATTAGATGCTATACTCTCAACATGTATTTTTTCTATTACAATCCTTTCTTGAAGAGATATAGAAGATTGTTTAGGTTTACCTAAACCTGATGCTCCTTTCTACAATACCTTTCTCTCTTTGATGATTTTTTCAGGGTCAGGTACTGGGTCAACTTGTAGCTTCTGAGGATTTCTCCGAGTATGCCTCACAAACTGAGCCAGAACTATGAAGTGGAGTCGCCAAGAGGTTCGGCCTCCAATAGAGTCACCAAATAGATGATTACAACCAAAAAAGTGCCCAGACTTTGTCTATCATCAAAGCTGGATCTGTGTCGTTTCCTAGGGAAGCTGAGCTTCAGTTTCCTCTCCCTGGCAACAACGCCAATTATGTTATCACTCCAGGAAACTCTCCTAGGTTGTAGCTCAGAGATGCCTGGTAACATATAATCTTCAATATTGTTCTCGGAACTATTGGAATGGATGATGGTTTGGATCAAGTTAGATAACCATTTCAGCTCTATTCTCACTCATGGCATGCATGAACACTCTCACCAATACAAGGCTTTAGACCACTAATGCTCAATAATTTATAGATTCAATGGATAGATGGAGAATACTGACTGTACCAGCAGATTGCATACATAAACACATATGAATGGCCAGCTACAAGAAGTAAATGAGACTTGCAAATATAATTTATCAATGCAGAGATAAGATGACAGTTATCTGGCATTAGACATAGCAGAAAACCTAAATAACCTATTCAAGTGCAAGCATAGAACAACAAAGAGAATGGACATTGAACATATAATAGCAAAAGAAGCTTATATTGCTAGAATGAAGATGAGAAGCTTGAAGGAACAGAGGAGGAACAATCTCCAGAAGTTGAACCCTTATTACATCTTACTTTCAGCTATTTATAGCTTGTTTACAATGCTCCTGAGCTCTAAGAGGCTCGGAGTCTTAATCTGTCTTGTTAACTGATTGATTCCCTCAATAGGAAAGCATGGCTTGGAGGTTTTCTCCTTTTGATAGAGGAATAACTACTTTCAGATATTTTGGATAGTTTGTTGCGCTGTCTGGGAGCTCTCTCATGCCAGAGATGCCCCATGATGTTGGTTTTGATGAGCTGCGTTGTGGCCTTTGATATTTCTGTTTGTTTTGGATAGATGTGCATGTTGTGTTGCGATGTGCTACTCCTCGACTTCTTTGTCAGTGTGGGGATGAATTGTGCATGCTGTGGCCCTTTCAAAGGTTTAACAATGCATGCTTTCTGTTAAAACAGAATAGCGCTGCCATATTGTGGACTTCTGCCTTAAATAATGACTGCTTCTGTTTTAAACAGAAAACACAACAACACTACGAAATTTGGCCCCTCTGTGTCCTTTTCGGACTTCAAAAGTCCTCAAAAATGGTTTATATCAATCGGGTCCGCATTTGGGGTTGCTATCGCGAGTCGCTGATGGCCTGACCCTGTGTATTTTCTTTGTATTCCAGAATACAAAAAAACACTAAAATTGTATGAAAAAATGGCTTTGGCAAACTTCAGATACTCATCGCAATTGGCGCTGGCCAAAGGTTCCTTTGTATTTCATTTAAACAACAAAAACACACAAAATACATTGAAAATGAGCTTTCCCGTGGACTTAAAAGATTATGCATTTTCATTGCTTCATCGCTATCCCACTACCCCTATTTCCCTTTGAATTTGTTATATAACAAAGTACACGAAAAATGCATTAAAAATGGCTTTGGCGCAGACCTGAAATCTTATGAAACATAATTTATAATGCTGTCGGGTCCGGCTATCGGGTCGCCCATATGCATATGCAAAGGCCCTGCCCCATGGTATAGTGCCGATGCGATGCGACCGCAATCGCTAATCGCTCAATGCTCTAGCCTTTACTTAAATCGATGATACCTCGCCGATGCGACCCGTCGATCCAATCATCAGCGATCGCTGATCAGTAGTGTCTTGTGCCCAACTTTAAGTTGTCTTTTCTACTCGGCCGATTGTGATTAGCCGCTTAGATCTGGGTCGTTGATTAGCTAAATCTAACGGTTGATGTGCATTCTTGAGTTTAGGCCTCCAATACATGATTTTTCATGATTTTGAAGTGTTTTAGCCTCCCAATAGTGCATTTCTGCCCTTCCATGGGCTCTCCTCTTGCGCAGATTTTGACCCTTGGATGATTTTGAGCAGATGCTGAAGATTTCAAGAGCATATATGGATCCAATTTTGGGCCTTTTGTCAGCAAGGCTAACAGGGATAACCACACTTCTTAACTTTTATGTGCACGAGACCTTTGGGTGGCCATAATTATATAATAGTGACTCTGACTTTGCTGCCAGATACCAAATGTTGATTGCATGCAAGCAAGTTCTAGACTTCCACCTTTAGGTTATGCTCTTATGCTACTTGGGCTACATATGTGTTCCTTCAAGCGAGTGTGCCAATATGATTTGGGAGGCACAATACAATCAGGCGATAGGGCACTGTGGTGTGGAGAAGACAATAACAATTATTTGTAGTATTTCTAGTAGTCGAGGCTTCAATAAGATGTCTAACGATATATCAAATCGTGCACTATCTATACCATTCCCAAACCAACCATCAAGAAGTAGGGGTTGTACACTTCTCTACCTACCTAAACAAGACATATGAGTAAGTCCCCATGGATTACATGTCAAGAATTCCATCCACAAAACATGGTGATGATTTTGTGTTTGTGGTTGTTGGACAATTCTCTAAGATGGCCATTTTGGCACCATGCAAGAAGAGTTTCACAGTTGAAGTCATTGTTAAACTCTTCTTTAAGCATGTTTCGATTCATTTTGGGCTACCCTAGACCATTATTTTAGATAGGGACAATAGGCTCCCCGACACCTCTACATTTAGCCTATGGTGTCTCATGGATACCAAGTTGACCAAATCAATTAGCTTTCAACCCCAATCAAATGGATAAACATAAGAGGTCAACAAGATGATTATGCATATCTTGTGCATGTACAACTCCAAGCATTTGCGTACATGGGATGAAAGCATTCCATATGTTCAACATAGCTATAACAGAGCTCTTCATAGCTCTATTGGCCACATTCCTTTTCAGGTGTGCTTGGGGTTGCAACCATTAGCCCCAATTGCTATAGCTATGCCTATTTCATCCTCACCAACAGAGTCCTCCCATGCTCAAGTTGAGATAGATAGGGCAAACAAATTTGTTGAACAAATCCACAACCTCCAACAACAAGTCCATGATATAAAAAGCTAATGCCAAGTACAAGGAACAACATCACCAACACAAGGTTCAACATAAGTTTCAGGTTGGTGATAAGCTGTGGTTACATTTAAAGAAATAACACCTCACAGGCCCACATAGGAAAGCTCATACCACCTTGATATGGGCCTTATACAATCATCAAGGATGTGGGTGGAAATGATTTTGAATTGAGCAATCCCCCTTTCCTTGGCTTACACCCAATATTTAATGTGGAGCTACTTCAACCATATTTTCCACCTTTATTGGACACCTCAAAGGTAACCAAGTAATTGGCCCCCATAGAACTCAATGTAAATTGCATTGAACAAGTTATAATAGCTAGGATCATGGATGCCAAGACAAAGGATACCCACCAACAACACATACAACTCTATCGGGTTGTCAAAGCATGACAATTTCTTTACAAAGGCAAGTGGCCCACCAAGAGCCAAATTCAGTAGAAGTTTCCCCATATGATGAGGGAACTTGATGTAGTGGAGACCATTAATACTTAAGGGGGGGGAATGATCCATGAGGATATCGGTGGCCACTCACCTCTTCTACTGTGTCGACAATTCTTTATCTTCTTGGTAGTTTTATTTTATCATTTTTGAGTCCCAAACTTCCAAGCCCATTTTGAGGCCCTAAACGATGTTTTTTTGGCAATTCGAGGGCCTGAAAGTTATGATTACATGCTCTCGTCCCATTCAAAAGTTACATTCCTTGGATATTCCTTTCCAATGAGTTATCGTGCACCCTAAATTGATATTGTATGTAAAATTTGCACCCTTGGAAGTTAAAGTACCAACTAACCACCTTGGGGCCTGCAAACCTTTTGACATTTCATCTTCTAGGCTTAGGTTTTTGGACCTCTAGGGATATTTATTTATACTACAATACAGTTTTTTCAGCCTCTTTTAATAGATTTTGCGAATGCACATAGCCACCATCTTAATATTTCCAGAGATAGCTACCACCATTTTAGCTTGTTTTCATTTTACAATAGTATGTTATTTCATTTATTAACAAAATTTGGGTTTTCACCATATTATCTTCCATCCTGAAGGTCAAGCTTTGCTCCACTGACACTTCTAAGTATCTTCGTCTCAGGATTAGTGTGTGAGACAATCTAGTGGATCACATCTATGCATGGGAACATGGGAAACCTACATGCAACCTTGTACAATCCTCACTTATGAATATTGACATAGACCTATCGTTCCTCCAAATTCTCGTCAAAGTTGCCTAAGAAAATAGTATTAATGTCTTGCCATGTGATCTTGACATATTTCTCAATGAACATGTATGTGTTTGTATACATGGGCAAGCTCATAGACCCCTACTCAATCACATCTCCAGTACTACTTTCAACTGTGTCTTTTTATCCAGCTCTCTTGGAGGCCATGATACCTGTACAACTAAGAATATGCTCAAAAACTTGTGGTACCTAGAGACAGAGAAGACACTAACGATGAGACAATGTTAGCTAAAAACATCAAGCAACTCGAAAAACATTCGAGTAAAAAACCTATGACTGTTAGGCAAGATTGCGCAGCATTGACTTCGGGAAGCTAGGAGACTGTCAGTTGGAACTGCGCCTTACACAGTCTCAGTTGCCAATGAGCCTGAATGTTGACTGAAACTGCGCAATACGCAGTCTGATGAGGCTAACTGCTGACTGAAACTGTACAATCACCAATAGACAATGATGGTCATCATATTTCAAACCTATAACAAGAGGTCTTCCCCTATGAAGATGCTTCATTTGTTGATATATGCATGTTCTCCTTTACATTAATGTTTATGCAAACTCTCCCCCTTTGAAATCAACGGAAAAGGATCACAAATATATGTAGAAAACATCCATGATGATGATCCTACATGAGTACCTATTCTTGGATGATCATGTGGACATGATTAAACCATGCTTCCTTCCTGCTTACAAACTGTCTCCCCTGAGAGCATGCTTCTGTTGTTAGTTATAATTTTCCTTTACTCCCCCTAAGATAATGCTTCCTTCATTGATGAGTACCTGGATTCTCATATTACCTCTGAATTATCTTAGGGACCTAATGTTTCCTGTGAATGTAATGAACTCTCCCTCTGTCTGACTACAAAAATTCTTCATTCTTTCTTTCTTTCTTCGAATCTTCCTGCTCAATGAGTGTTAGTATCTTCATCATATACTAGATCAAAATAACTGCTAAGATATTACCATCATGCCTACTTTTCTCCTCCATACCTTCACCTTGGCACCCATGCTAATTATTTCTATTGTCAAAGCATACATGTCATAATAATATTCAAACAAGAAACTCCTCTATTAGGTAGAACTTTAAGTGAAGCAATCATGGGTTCTACTTTAGGGCACATAACATGATCAACAACTCATGTCAGGGCCTTGATCACTCAAGGAAAGTTCAACTTCTAGCTCAACATTTTTTCTTCTCCAAACCTTAATGTGACTTTCTCTTTGCATGGAAGAACCCTTTCCTTCCCTGGTTTACTTAGGGAACCTTATGTTGCATTCTCATGTGATGTGACATAGATTGTGGCATCTAAATCATTTTGTATAATACTTGAATGAGGGAGTACTTGACACATAATTTCTGTCATTGAAACCATATGAATCCAATCTTCCTTCAAAATTTCTTTTGGAAGACTGGTAACCATCTCTCTCATATGCTCTACAATCCCTAACCTTATTTCCAAAGTTTGTACACATAAATAAGTAACCAAAAAATGTACTTGGATACTTGGATTGGAAAGATTCCCTTGATGATCTTTTGAAGTCATTTTGCCTTGGAGGATGATTTTGATGATATTCATTGCTCATTACCTTGTTGTCTACTTCTTGATGGGGCATCTTGAGAGTATTGATGCAACAAACTAGAGTAGCAACACTTCTAGTTTGGCCTTCATATTTGTCTTCAAACTTTTCTTGAATTTCATCTCTTGAGTCCTATTTGCAAGAAGACATACTTATATAGCTAAGACCTATTCTATCACTTGAATATATTTGATAACTAATAATGTCACCAAATACTTGTGAAATCCTCAATCTTTTGTTGAGCTTATTAATGTCAGCCCTTATTCAAACAACTTCATAAAACTGGGACTTCAAGAAGATTATTTCCCCTTTAATCTCTACTTGAAGTTTATCTAGTTCCTTAGATTTTTCTTTAAAATGCATTGTCAAAAATTCTTCTCTTTTGCTTGCCTCTTCTACCTCGACCTTCACGTGACCAAATTCTTTTTTTGCTTCGACAAGCTTGTAAGTCCTCTTCAAAATCTCGCTTCTTTTCTTCTAACTGATTCACCAAAACATATTTACTTCTTTCATATTATTCCAATTGTGATTTTAAAGATGCCATATCATGATCCCTAATTTCTGAAAGTTCATGTTGCCCTTTTCTCTCATTCAAGACTCCTTCTAGCTTATCCTTCAAGGAGATATTCTCCTTTCTTAGGGTTTCTACTAATATTATCCTTCAAGGAGATATTCTCCTTTCTTAGGGTTTCTAATAATATTATCCTTCAAGGAGATAGTTGGGTATGCTCTTATGCTACTTGGGCCACCTATGTGTTCCTTCAAGCGAGTGTGCCAAGATGATTTGGGAGGCACATTACAGTCAGGTGGTAGGGCACTGCAGTGTGGAGAAGGCAATAACAATTATTTGGAAGTATTTCTAGTAGTTGAGGCTTCAATAAGATGTCCAACAATATATCAAATCATGCACTACCTATGCCATTCCTAAACCAACCATCAAGAAGTAGGGGTTGTACACTTTTCTACCTACCTGAAAAAACCATATGAGTTAGTCCCCATGGATTACATGTCAAGGATTCCATCCACCAAACATGGTGATGATTTTGTGTTTGTGGTTTTCGGCCAATTCTCTAAGATGGCCATTTTGGCACCATGCAAGAAGAGTATCATAGTTGAAGTCACTGTTAAACTCTTCTTTGAGCGTGTTTCGATTCATTTTGGGCTACCCTAGACCATTATTTTAGATAGGGACAATAGGCTCCCCAACACCTCCACATTCAGCGTATGTGCTCTCATGGATACCAAATTGACCAAATCAATTATCTTTCAACTCTAATCAAGTGGATAAACATAAGAGGTCAACAAGATTATTGTGCGTATCTTGTGCATGCACAACTCCAAGCATCTGCGTACATGGGATGAAAGCCTTCCATATGTTCAACGTATATATAACAGAGCTCTCCATAGCTCTATTGGCCACATTCCTTTTCAGGTGTGCTTGGGGTTCCAACCATTGGCCCCAATTGCTATATCTATGCCTATTTCATCTTCACCAATAGAGTCCTCCCATGCTGAGGTTGAGGCAAATAGGGAAACCAAATTTGTTGAACAAATCCACCACCTCCAACAACAATTCCATGATAGCGTACAAAAAGCTAATGCCAAGTACAAGCAACAACATGACCAACACAAGGTTCAACATAAGTTTCAGGTTTGTGATGAGTTGTGGTTACATTTACAGAAATAACACCTCACAGACCCACATAGGAAAGCTCATACCACCTTGATATGGGCCTTATACAATCATCAAGGATGTGGGTGGAAATGATTTTGAATTGAGCAATCCCCCTTTCCTTTGCTTACACCCAATATTTAATGTGGAGCTACTGCGACCATATTTTCCACCTTTATTGGACACCTCAAAGGAAACTAAGTAATTGGCCCCCATAGAACTCAATGCTGACTGCATTGAACAAGTTATAATAGATAGGATCATGGACGCCAAGGCAAAGGATACCCACCAACAACACATACAGCTCTATTGGGTTGTCAAAGCATTGCAATTTCTTTACAAAGGCAAGTGGCCCACTAAGAGCCAAATTCAGTAGAAGTTTCCCCATATGACGAGGGAACTTGATGTAGTGGAGACCATTACTACTTAAGGAGGGAGGAATGATCTAAGAGGATGTCGGTGGCCACTCACCTTTTCAACTGTCTCAACAATTCTTTATCTTATTGGTAGATTTTTTTTAATGATTTTTTAGTCCCAAACTTCCAAGCCCATTTTGAGGCCCTAAACGATGTCTTTTTGTCAATTCGGGGACCCTAATGTTATTATGGCATGCTCTGGTTGCATTCAAAAGATACATCCCTTGGATAGTTCTTTCCAATGAGTTATCATGCACCCAAAATGCATATTGTATGAAAAAGTTGCACCGTTGGAAGTTAATGTACCAACTAACCACCTTGGGGCCTGCAAACCTTTTGACATTTCATCTTCTAGGCTTAGGTTTTTTTACCTCTAGGGATCTTTATTTATTTTACAATACCATTTTTTCAGCCTCTTGTAATAGCTTTTGTGAATGCACATAGCCACCATCTTAATATTTCCAGAGATAGTTGCCACCATTTTAGCTTGTTTGCATTTTACAATATTATGTTATTTCATTTATTAACAAAATTTGGGTTTTCTCCATATTATCTTCCATCCTGAAGGAAGCAATCTTTTCTCCACTGACACTTCTTAGTATCATCATCTCAGGATCAGTGTGTGAGACAATCCAGTAGATCACATCTGTGCATGGGAACATGGGAAACCTACATGCAACCTTGTACGATCCTAACTTATGAATATTGACATAGACTTGTCGGTCCTCCAGATTCTCGTCAAAGTTTCCCTAGAAAATAGTATTGATGTCTTGCGATGTGATCTTGATGTTTGTCTCAATGAACACGTTTGTGTCTACGTACACGGGCAAGCTCATAAACCCCTACTCAACCACATCTCCAATACTACTTTCAACCGTGTCTTTTGATCCAGCTCTCTTGGAGGCCATGATACATGTACCATTAAGAAGCTGCTCAAAAACTTGTGGTACCTAGAGAAAGAGAAAACACTCACAACGAGACAATGTCATCTAAAAACATAAGCAACTCGAAAAACATTCGGGCAAAAAACTGGTGACTGTTGGGCAAGATTGCGCAACATTAACTCCAGGAAGTTGGGAGACTGTCAGTTGGAACTGCGCATTGCATAGTCTCTGTTGCCAGTGAGGCTAAATGCTGACTAGAACTGCGTAATACGCAGTCCAGTGAGACTTACTGCTGACTGAAACTGCGCAATCACCATTAGACATTGATGGTCATCTGATTTCAAACCTATAACAAGATGTCTTCCCCTATGAAGATTCTTCATTCGTTGATATATGCATGTTCTCCTTTACATTAATGTTTATGAAAACTCTCCGCCTTTGACATCAATGGAAAAGGGTCACAAATATATATAGAAAACTTCCATGATGATGATCCTGCATGAGTACCTATTCTTGGATGATCATGTGGACATTACTAAACCATGCTACCTTCCTGTCGATAAACTCTCCCCCCCGAGACCATACTTCTGTTGTTAGTTATAATTTTTCGTGTACTCCCCCTGAGACAATGCTTCCTTAATTGATGAGTACCTGGATTCTCATATTATCTATGAATTATCTTGGGGACCTAATGTTTCCTGTGAATGTAATGAACTCTCCCTCTATTTGACTACAAAAATGCTTCATTCTTTATTTCTTTCTTCGAATCTTCCTGCTCAATGAGTGTCAATATCTGCATCATATACTAGATCAAAATAACTGCTAAGATATTATCATCATGCCTACTTTTATCTTCCATACCTTCACCCTGGCACTCATGCTAATTTATGATATGGTCAAAGCAAAAATGTCATAATAATCTTCGAACAAGAACCTCCTCTATTAGGTAGAACTTTAAGTGAAGCAATCATGGGTTCTACTTTAGGGCACATAACATGATCAACACCTCATGTCGGGGCCTTGATCACTCAAAGAAAGTTGAACTTCTAGCTCAACATGTTTTCTTCTGCAAACCTTAATGTGACTTTCTCTTTCCATGGAAGAACCCTTTCCCTCCCTGGTTTACTTAGGGAACCTTATGCTGCATTCTCATGTGATGTGACATAAATTGTGGCATCTAAATCATTTTATATAATACTTGAATGAGGGAGTACTTGACACATAATTTATGTCATTGAAACCATATGAATCCAATCTTCCTTCAAAATTTCTTTTTGGAAGATTGATAAACATCTCTCCCATATGCTCTATAATCCCTAACCTTATTTCCAAAGTTTGTACACAGAAATAAATAACCAAAAAATGTACTTGGATACTTGGATTGGAAAGATTCCCTTGATGATATTTTGAAGTAATTTTTACTTGGAGGAGGATTTTGATGATATTCATTGCTCATTACCTTGTTGTCTACTTCCTGATGGGGAACCTTGAGAGTATTGGTGCAACAAACTAGAGTAGAAACACTTCTAGTTTGGCCTTCATCTTTGTCTTCGAACTTTTCTTGAATTTCATCTCTTGAGTCCTATTTGCAAGAAGACTTACTTATATAGTTAAGACCTATTCTATCACTTGAAGATCTTTGATAACTAATAATGTCATCAAATACTTGTGAAATCCTCAATCTTTTGTTGAGCTTATTAATGTATGCCCTTATTGAAACAACTTCATAAAATTGGGACTTCAAGAAGATGATTTCCCTTTCAATCTCTACTTGAAGTTTATTCAGTTCCTTTGATTTTTATTTAAAATGCATTGTTAAAAATTCTTCTCTTTTGCTTGCCTCTTCTACCTCGACCTTCAAGTGACCAAATTCTTTTTCTACTTCGACAAGCTTGTAAGTCCTCTTCAGAATCTTGCTTCTTTTCTTCCAACTGATTCAACAAAACATATTTACTTCTTTCATATTCTTCCAATTGTGATTTTAAAGATGCCATATCATGATCCCTTATTTCTGAAAGTTCATGCTGCCCTTTTCTTTCTTTCATGACTTCTTCTAGCTTATCCTTCAAGGAGATATTCTCCTTTCTTAGGGTTTCTACTACTATTATACTTCAAGGAGATAGTTGGGTATGCTCTTATGCTACTTGGGCCACCATGTGTTCCTTAAAGTGAGTGTGCCAAGATGATTTGGGAGGCACATTACAGTCAGGCGGTAGGGCACTGTGGTGTGGAGAAGACAATAACAATTATTTGGAAGTATTTCTAGTAGTCAAGACTTCAATAAGATGTCTAACGATATATGAAATCGTGCACTACCTATGCCATTCCTAAACCAACCATCAAGAAGTAGGGGTTGTACACTTCACTACCTACCTCAACAAGCTATATGAGTCAGTCCCCATGGATTACATGTCAAGGATTCCATCCACCAAACATGGTGCGGATTTTGTGTTTGTGGTTGTCAGCCAATTCTCTAATATGGCCATTTTGGCACCATGCAAGAAGAGTATCATAGTTGAAGTCACTGTTAAACTCTTCTTTGAACATGTTTCGATTCATTTTGGGCTACCCTAGACCATTATTTAGATAGGGACAATAGGCTCCCCGACACCTCTACATTCAGCATATGTGCTCTCATGGATACCAAGTTGACCAAATCAATTACCTTTCGACTCCAATCAAATGGATAAACATAAGAGGTCAATAAGATGATTGTGTATATCTTGTGCATGTACAACTCCAAGCATATACGTACATGGGATGAAAGCCTTCCATATGTTCAATGTAGCTATAACAGAGCTCTCCATAGCTCTATTGGCCACATTCCTTTTTAGGTGTGCTTGGGGTTCCAACCATTGGCCCCAATTTCTATAACTATGCCTATTTCATCTTCACCAATAGAGTCCTCGACTCCTCCCATGCGCAGGTTGAGGCAAATAGGGCAACCAAATTTGTTGAAAAAATCCACCACCTCCAACAACAAGTCCATGATATCCTACAAAAAGCTAATGCCAAGTACTAGTAACAACATGACCAACACAGGGTTCAACATAAGTTTCTGGTTGGTGATAAGCTATGGTTACATTTACAGAAATAACACCTCATAGGCCCACATAGGAAATCTCATACCACCTTGATATGGGCTTTATACAATCATCAAGGATGTGGGAGGAAATGATTTTGAATTGAGAATTCCCCCTTTCCTTGGCTTACACCCAATATTTAATGTGGAGCTACTTCAACTATATTTTCCACCTTTATTGGACACCTCAAAGGCAACCAAGTAATTGCCCCCAATAGAACTCAATGTCGACTGCATTGAACAAGTTATAATAGATAGGGTCATGGATGCCAAGAAAAAGGATACCCACAACAACACATACAACTCTATCGGGTTTTCAAAGCATTGCAATTTCTTTACAAAGGAAAGTGACCCACCAAGAGCTAAATTTAGTAGAAGTTTCTCCATATGACAAGGGAACTTGATGTAGTGGAGACCATTACTACTTAAGGGGGGAGGAATGATCCAGGAGGATATCAATGGCCACTCACCTCTTCTACTGTCTCGACAATTCTTTATCTTCTTGGTAGTTTTTTTTTATGATTTTTGAGTCCCAAACTTCCAAGCCCATTTTGAGGCCCTAAACGATGTTTTTTTGGGAATTTGGGGCCCTAAATTTATTATGGCATGCTTTGGTCCCATTCAAAAGTTACATTCCTTGGATAGTTCTTTCCAACGAGTTATCGTGCACTCGAAATGGATATTGTATGCAAAAGTTGCACCCTTGGAAGTTAATGTACCAACTAATCACCTAATGGCCTGCAAACCTTTTGACATTTCATCTTCTAGGCTTAGGTTTTTGGACCTCTAGGGATCTTTATTTATATTACAATACCACTTTTTCAGCCTCTTGTAATAGCTTTTGTGAATACACATAGCCACCATCTTAATCTTTCTATAGATAACTACCAGCATTTTAGCTTGTTTGCATTTTACAATATTATGCTATTTCATTTATTAACAAAATTTGGGTTTTCACCATATTATCTTCCGTCCTGAAGGAAGAAAGCTTTGCTCCATGTTGTTGGGAAAAGTGTCTACTCAGAACGCCCCTATCCCACTCTAAGGTGTGATAGTGCCTTAGCAACAAACAAGGAAAACTATTTTCGTATTCTTCTTTATGAAATGTAAACGAAGAGGAAGGATGAACTAACCTGTGTCTTGCGCTAGTTTGTTGATCCAATCGCTCTCCTCTTTGTTTGCTTCCCGCTACCTGCTCCCTTACTCGCCCAGCTTCACCAAGTTCCTGCAAGATCACAGAAGAGGAAGACTACACAAAGACATAGATTTACATTCATAAATAGCTTAGGATCAGATTTAGGCTAAACATGCATATATAACAAAACATCATTGATACACAAGCATGTAGGAGAAACTCAAACAGTTTTATTGATATAGTAAGAAGATCCAGGAAGAGATACAACCAAGTGAGTCCCGATCCAACATCTACCTCCCAGCAAAGGAATCCCTTCTTCACCTCCAACAAAGCATAAATCACCCAATACACTAATCTCAATCTCGAAACCAACAGCAATTCTTTGCAAAGTACAAAATTCCAGCCTCCTGGATCTCTTGGTGAGGGATCCATATATAGATGTATGCAAAGGGGATGAGTCATCCCATGAGTTGATTAGTGGCTTCTCTCTGTCAGTTCTTGCTTCCACTTGGAGACTGAGAGCCTCTTACTCATCACTGGTCGAATTCAGTGAGGCAAGTGTCATTGGAGAAGATTCTGGAAGCTTCCATTGTCTCTCCACCTCGTTGAATGACTCTGCCACTTGTCATTTCCCGCTCAACGCACCCTGGTAGTGCATTCAAGTGCGTTGCAACGTACCTAGCCAGTGTATTTGGGTGCTATGCCACGCAGGCAGCTAGTGGAGCATCTGAATTGATCCTGATTTGACTAGTTTTGAGCAGTTTCTGGTGGAGAACTTCTGGGAGAAGTTGTAATTTGTTGACCTTGTTTCTTTAGGAGCTGGAACAACATCTTTAGGGACTTAGGATCCCTTGGTTTATGGACATTTCATGCTTATAGCTGTAAGGCACAAAAATGTCTATAACAGTTACCCCCTAAAGTATGAGGCCGTTTATCGGGTGAAATGCTTTATTAGGAGGATCCGAAGTTCTTCTAATGCTAGAGAGGAGACCTGTAATAAGATACAATACAATACATTATTTTCATACTGTTTTCATGATCTAGCTGAGGCGGGCATTCCCATGCTCAGCTTTATAAATTCATTTTCATGTACATAGGACACACAATCGTCTGATGGTAGACTGATGATTCTGGTGAAGTCATCATCCTTTTGGTAGGATGATTATCTGTGCTGCAATGCTGTACATTTCAATGTCTTTATTTTTCCTAAATATATATCGCAGCCCGGATGGATGAAACTAGATCCGGGGTCTTCAATCTCGTCCGATCTTCACTCTAAGTACAAGTCGATCCATGTGAGAAATGTTTTGAAGTCGAACATGGAAAGACATCGCTTGATTACCAGTCAATGATGTAAACTGTTAACAAGCGTGAGAGGAATCACCGATAATGATAATGACCCTCAAGGTACTGCAGTACAATTCATGTGGTGTGAATAAAGGACTTGGCATCGAACACCACGCAAAATCTTTCGGTCGAAGGTCATTGATGTATACCTGTCGCTGGAAGTGAGAAACTTGCCATTGAGGCATGCAAGCTTCAAAGTACTGGAGGGGTGTTCCTAGATCAACTTCTTGGATAATGAGCTGATGTCGACAAGAAGTGATCCGTCAAAGGAGGGCCTTAATGAATCCCACATCAATGACACGGAACGGAGCAAATGATTTTGATGGAGGTGAAAACGATCTGGTGATATACGGTTCAGGGTGGCAGTCATGAAAGAATGAAACATAATGTATGGTAGTGGATGGGACACGGGTGACTTCTCTGGATGACTTCTCTTGAACATGTCGGCGACACTTATGTGATGGATTGGTAGCATTTACCCCAAATGTGGATGGTATGGCGAGACCATGGTGATGTGACCGGCGAATGAAACAACCCAACCCGACTCAGGCACGGAGTGGAAGTGTCATGTTCAAGAGCGACTTGCTACCAATAAAGTTTCTTTGAGTTTCTTCCCAATTTTTCCCCAGTCATTGCTGACCAGTACCTCTTTATTTTTGTCAAGCTTGAGGAGGATAACATATGCTTGTTCTATAATTTGCCCTTCGGGCAAACCCATCGCTATGTTTTAATGAGCCTAGCGATAGTGAAACTTGTTCTCGTCTAAAGACAAGTTTGTCGCTATTAATGTTTTTAACGAGTTTAACGACAAAGATAACTTGGTCCTTTTCATTTTTAGAGAGTCTGAAAAGGAACGTAAAGGTAACTCCGTAATTCCTTTTTCGTCATCTAATCCCTTACGTCCGAAAAAGTATAAAACAATACAGAAGGGATGAATTTTCGATATTTTTAACGAGCCGAACAAAACAAGCGCTCGATCTTTTTGTGCAATAATCCCTCAGGTCCAAAAAGATTAAAATCTAGAGGAGGGATAGCGCTTCCGGTCGGTTTAACGAGATGGAAGGCCAAAACTCGACAATCTTTTCATATTTTACGAGTCAGATGAAAAGAGCTTAAAGAAGACTCGTCTTTTGAGGAACGAGTGATAAAATGGGTAGCAGCTGATTCCAGGTAAGGTTTGGAATTTTCCAAGCACGACAGTGTCACAAGGATGGCTAGTGAAATCACTCTTCGCAGCTGTTCCTCAAAATGGGTAAACAATCAAATGGAGGTGAATGATCGGCCAATGGAAAAGTGGAGGTGACAGTGCAAACACGACCAAGGCTTTAATGGCTGATAATGTTACATTCACGGTGGTTATTTACCGGAGGATAGTTCATTTTTTAACGAGCTTAAACGCGGATTGAAACACTTGCTCGGTCTTATGTTTATTTTTTAACGAGCATGAACTATGTGCTAAAACTGCTCGGTTAATCCAGTCATATGATAAGAAATGTCTCGAAGATGCCATTTTTTATGGAGCTTGCACCTTACAAAGCTTTGCTCCGCATCCTTTCTTTATGCAAGTTAGGAAACGACTAATCCAAAAAACAGATAAATAATCGCTCTTTGCTTGCATGCCAAAAGGTTTGCATGCCCCCAGGTATAAAACAGAGTTTCAAAGTTACCCCTCAATTTGCAGACAAAACATTTGTTCTATCAGGAGAGGCCTACCTCTTACAGGCTACCCAAAGATTGTTCTATTTGTGCGGCAAACAAAACACTTCTTTGGCGATGTCTACCGAAATAGACAAAGGTGAGTGACAACGAGCGCCACACACATAACTTTGACAAAAGAATCTTATTCTAGAACAACCCCTCTTCCAATCACGGATGGGGTACGGACTAGTCATATTCTCCCGCGGAAACCTATCCTATACCCGAAGTTTTCCTGCCAAAGCAGACCAGGACGCATGCCCCCTGGGTTTCAGTCATATCCTTTCGGATTACTCGCGCTCATCGGGAGGACGGACTGGGACTTGAGACATTTCTTGCGTGAAGAGACCATTTAGGGATGGTATATGACTATTTGCGATGCGTGATCTGGGAAATGAAAGTTGGTCCACGAGCTTGACCACTCTTCCTTCGTGCGGAAAACACATTACTCTAAAGAGTGAGGAGATGATGGCTCCCATGCAATAAATATAGTCTCGTCCAAGGAGTAGGTTATAATCCAAGGGTCCTTGAACGACCATGACGTTCATTTGAACTGTCTTCCCTTTCAATGTTATGGGTACATTGGGGAGCATCCCTAAAGGTCGACTGGTTCCTTTATCAAAGCCTGTCAGATTTCTCATTTCAGGCAAAAGCGATGGCGAACCAAGCGCTTTCCAAGCAATAGAGGAAAGGATACTCACAGAAGCCCCCTCATCAATGATGGTACCAGCCATGACCATTCTGTATATTTGGACGATAATTCTGAATGGGATGCTTGCTGGCAAACGGGGTCTGCCTAGTTGGTTCCAGTCGAAGGATACAACTAGGTTGCTTGGAGGTGGGACCGAGTAGACGGCCGGGTAGGGCTCTGACGAACTTCCTTCCTGCGATAAAGGAATAGTTGGATTGCCCCCGTGTTCGTCGGAGTTTGTGTTGATGAAGAGAATTTGGACGGTGTCATCCTTATCCTCTTTAGTGACTGTATCATTAGAAGATAAAACCTCTGAAGGCAAGACCGGGTCAACTGCCGCCTCGACCTTTTGACTTTCGTCTGGTATGGATTCAGTTGGTTTATCTTCAATGATAGACGCTTTAGCCGACCACTTGAGCGGGCCGGCTGGATTCTCAACTAGTGACGGACTTGGCAAGAGTTTTTTGTATCCAGGAGGAAGTCGTAACGGTGAAACCGGACGATCATCCAAAACTCTTTTAGCCTCATCTAAGAAGGGACAACGGTGGAGGGCATGGTCGCCTTCGCACAGCCTACAGGGAAATCTGGCTTTCCCTTTTTGTCCTGGGGCTTCACTTTCACTAGTTGACGGTGTGCTTTCAACATGGTCTCCAGAGGTTGATGACACCGGATTGTGCAAACGAGGAGACCAGTCCCTTAGTATCCGGGGGATACAAGGACAATCTCTGTGAAAGTGGTCTCCTCTACAAATGACACATGGCGATTTAGGCCTGGTCGGTGCTGTGTGTGGATTTTCATTAGACGACACTTGTTTTCCCTTATTTGCCTTTGGCTCCTTCTTCTTTTTCTCTTTCTTCTTCTTTTCCTTCTTCTCCTTAGGAACTTGGTTTTTAGCTTTACCAGTCCCGTCAGACGAGGAGGAAGGAAGAGAGGAAGAATTAGAGGAAGTAGAAGGTGGGTGGGAAACTCTGGACTCGTCTAATTGCTGATTCAACTGTTCAGGAATAGTGGTGTTCTGAACGACATTGGTTGAGAAGAGCCAAACTGGCAAGCCAATTGTCAGTCCTGGAAGCGACAATGTGGCCATATGGGGCGCACCAACATCTCCCCAAGAGGAGAAGGGACTAGGACTTCCACCAAGGGGAATTCCTTGGTTGGTAGGTTCCATTTTTCTCAACCTAAAGATCAAAGCAGGAAAAAGGGTATGAATGTTCCGTTTAAAATAAATTTTAACACGCTTTGACACAACTTTGTTTTTTCAGTTTTAAAGAGTCGAGAAAAAACAAAAGATGACTCTAGTCTCCTTCGATTTTTAATGAGCCTGAAGTGACAAGTGCTCAGATGGACCTTTTCCGTTAAGGAGTCTGAAAAGGAACGAAAGGGACTGCTCTGGAGATCTAGGTAGAGGGTGTGCCAAACCAATCGCAAAACCGCAGAATACTTTTTAGGGTACGGGCGGTCAATCTTCCCGAATGCTGTGTTCAGTGCATTGCGATCAGTAGGGCGGCCGACACGGCTTCCTATGGATAAAGGTTATATGCCTATAGGGGTCTCCCAATATATACTCGACGGTACGTGGGAGCACAATCCGTACTGGCACTTATCGTCTCACAGTGAAGGAATCACCCAACCAACAGTGAGGACAACAGTTACCAGGCTTTACGACGCCGGAACACGTCTCTAGCCTAGACCTCTATGTTGTGCGTTAAGTTACAAAGCGTTGTTAAGTTCATTCAATTTATTTTAGGTTGATCTTTCTTAGAAGTTTGCCTTTTTGGATCACCACGAGATGTAGATGTAATTCCTAAATGCAGTCTAAAGATGATAAGCAAGCTTTTATCTCTTTTCAACAATGAAAATCCTAGCTACAAGGGGAAAAGAAAGACACAATCTTTTCTCAAAGAGCAAAGAGCACACTGTAAATGCACTTTTCCTAAATCAAGCCATACAAACTGTCAATATGCAAATGCACTTGTGCATGTATTTGTTTTTCACTTTCTTAATATTGATGCCTAAAAAGAAAGTTGTTGTACAAATTTGAATTCGATTTCAAGTGAAAAACACAAACAAGCTTCTTTTCGAAATCAAAAGGTAGAGACGATTACGACACTTTATGATTTTGAAGTAAACACTTGTTTCGACACTAGAAATTCACAAATTCAAACCAAAAGGCAAAAGTAAAAGCACAATCAACTGTCAACAGCAAATAAACTTTCTCCTAAGACCAAAACGACACTTACGACAGATCTGGATCTAAGGGCAACAGTATGACCAGTTTACTTTTTCAATCGGAAACTGTAAATGACGTAACAAATACACAAAAAACAAACACAGTTTCTTTTATACAACTGAGGCAGAATTAAGGCAAAGAAAAGGGGTTTTCAGATAGGTATACACACTGATAACAGGCTGCAAAAATCAGAGGCAAAACTGGAAAAAGTGAGGAAAGAACCTCAGCTAGGCAGGGCTAGGCTGATCAACGCACCTGCTACACAGAGAAACTGAATTGCAACGCAGGTAGCCCTCTCGGGAACTGTGCTGAAATGCAGAGTCTCTTCACAGAGCCTACGCTGAAGCAGAAATGAGAATTTCTTCTGGGTTCTGGGTCACGGTTTGCAGTTTAATCTATGATTTTTGGCTAGATAAAAGCAATCAAATGTGCACAATCAGAGGGTTGATTTACAAGAGGTTTGAGAGCTATCACAAAGGGTAATCAGATCATTTGTGAGTCAAGTGTTCAGATCATAAACAGGCCCAGTGAATGGACTAGAGTAGCAGATGTCTACTTTGCATTTGTAAATGGAAAATGCAGTTCGATTCGCTACTCTTAAGTTTATGAGATGAACAACAATAGAAACACAAATAAACTAACTAGACACGCTCCCCAGCGGAGTCGCCATTTTGTTGTTGGGAAAAGTGTCTACTCAGAACGCCCCTATCCCACTCTAAGGTGTGATAGTGCCTTAGCAACAAACAAGGAAAACTGTTTTCGTATTCTTCTTTATGAAATGTAAATGAAGAGGAAGGATGAACTAACCTGTGTCTTGTGCTAGTTTGTTGATCCAATCGCTCTCCTCTTTGTTTGCTTCCCGCTACCTGCTCCCTTACTCGCCCAGCTTCACCAAGTTCCTGCAAGATCATAGAAGAGGAAGACTACACAAAGACATAGATTTACATTCATAAATAGCTTAGGATCAGATTTAAGCTAAACATGCATATATAACAAAACATCATTGATACACAAGCATGTAGGAGAAACTCAAACAATTTTATTGATATAGTAAGAAGATCCAGGAAGAGATACAACCAAGTGAGTCCCGATCCAGCATCTACCTCCCAGCAAAGGAATCCCTTCTTCACCTCCAACAAAGCATAAATCACCCAATACACTAATCTCAATCTCGAAACCAACAACAATTCTTTGCAAAGTACAAAATTCCAGCCTCCTGGATCTCTTGGTGAGGGATCCATATATAGATGTATGCAAAGGGGATGAGTCATCCCATGAGTTGATTAGTGGCTTCTCTCTGTCAATTCTTGCTTCCACTTGGAGACTGAGAGCCTCTTACTCATCACTGGTCGAATTCAGTGAGGCAAGTGTCATTGGAGAAGATTCTGGAAGCTTCCATTGTCTCTCCACCTCGTTGAATGACTCTGCCACTTGTCATTTCCTGCTCAACGCACCCTGGTAGTGCATTCAAGTGCATTGCAATGCACCTAGCCAGTGTATTTGGGTGCTTTGCAACACAGGCAGCTAGTGGAGCATCTGAATTGATCCCGATTTGACTAGTTTTGAGCAGTTTCTGGTGGAGAACTTCTGGGAGAAGCTGTAATTTGTTGACCTTGTTTCTTTAGGAGCTGGAACAACATCTTTAGGGACTTAGGATCCCTTGGTTTATGGACATTTCATGCTTATAGCTGTAAGGCACAAAAATGTCTATAACACTCCACTGGCACTTCTCAGTATCGTTGTCTTAGGAACAATGTGTGAGACAATCCAGTAGAACATCTGCGCAAGGGAACATGGGAAACCTACATGCAACCTTGTACAATCCTGACTTATGTATATTGACATAGATCTATCGGTCCTCCAGATTCTCATCAAAGTTGCCTGAGAAAATAGTATTGATGTCTTGCCATGTGATCTTGATGTCTTTCTCATTGAATAGGTGTGTGTCTGTGTACACGGGCAAGCTCATAAACCCCTGCTCAACCACATCTCCAGTACTTCTTTCAACTGTGCCTTTTGATCTAGCTCTCTTGGAGGCCATGATACCTGTACCGTTGAGAAGCTGCTCAAAAACTTGTGGTACCTAGAGACAGAGAAGACACTCACGATGAGACAATATCAGTTAAAAACATCAAGCAACTCGAAAAATATTCGGGCAACAAACTGGTGACTGCTGGGCAAGATTGCGTAACCTTGACTCCGGGAAGCTGGGAGACTGTCAGTTGGAACTACACATTGCACAGTCTCAGCTGCAGTGAGGTTGAATGCTGACTGGAACTGCGCAATACGCAGTCCAGTGAGGATGACTGCTGACTGAAAATGCGGAATCACCACTATACATTGATGGTCATCTGATTTCAAACCTATAACAAGAGGTCTTCCCCTATGAAGATTCTTCATTCGTTGATATATGCATGTTCTCCTTTACATTAATGTTTATGCAAACTCTCCCCCTTTGATATCAATGGAGAAGGGTCACAAATATATTTAGAAAACTTCAATGCTGATGATCCTGCATGAGTACCTATTCTTGGATGATCATGTGGACATGACTAAACCATGCTTCTTTCCTGTTGATAAACTCTCTCCCCCTGAAACCATGCTTATGTTGGTAGTTATATTTTTTCCTGTACTCCCCCTGAGATAATGCTTCCTTCATTGATGAGTACCTGGATTCTCATATTAATTATGAATTATCCTGAGGACCTAATGTTCATGTGAATGTAATGAACTCTCCCTTTGTCTGACTACAAAAATGCTTCATTCTTTCTTTCTTTTTTCGAATCTTCCTACTTAATGAGTGTCAGTATCTGCATTATATACTAGATCAAAATAAATGCTAAGATATTATCATCATGCCTACTTTTCTCCTCCATACCTTCACCTTGGCACCCAAGCTAATTATTGCTATTGGTCAAAGCATACCTGTCATAATAATCTTCGAACAAGAAACTCCTCTATTAGGTAGAACTTTAAGTGAAGAAATCATGGGTTCTACTTTAGGGCACATAACATGATCAACAACTCATGTCAGGGCTTTGATCACTCAAGGAAAGTTCAACTTCTAGCTCAACAAGTTTTCTTCTCCAAACCTTAATGCGTCTTTCTCTTTGCATGGAAGAACCCTTTCCTTCCCTGGTTTACTTAGGGAACCTTATGCTGCATTCTCATGTAATGTGACATATATTGTGGCATCTAAATCATTTTGTATAATACTTGAATGAGGGAGTACTTGACACATAATTTCTATCATTGAAACCATATGAATCCAATCTTCCTTCAAAATTTCTTTCGGAAGACTGATAACCATCTCTCTCATATGCTCTACAATCCCTAACCTTATTTTCAAAGTCTGTACACAGAAATAAATAACCAAAAAATGTACATGTATACTTGGATTGGAAAGATTCCCTTGATGATCTTTTGAAGTCATTTTCCCTTGGAGGAGGATTTTGATGATATTCATTGCTCATTACCTTGTTGTCTACTTCATAATGGGTCATCTTGAGAGTATTGGTGCAACAAACTAGAGTAGCAACACTTCTAGTTTGGCCTTCATCTTTGTCTTCGAACTTTTCTTGAATTTCATCTCTTGAGTCCTATTTGCAAGAAGGCTTACTTATATAGCTAAGACCTATTCTATCACTTGAAGATCTTTGATAACTAATAATGTCATCAAATACTTGTGAAATCCTCAATCTTTTGTTGAGCTTGTTAATGTAAGCTCTTATTGAAACAACTTCAGAAGATGATTTCCCCTTCAATCTCTACTTGAAGTTTATCTAGTTCCTTAGATTTTTCTTTAAAATGCATTGTCAAAAATTCTTCTCTTTTGCTTGCCTCTTCTACCTCGACCTTCAAGTGACCAAATTCTTTTGCTGCTTCGACAAGCTTGTAAGTCCTCTTCAGAATCTTGCTTCTTTTCTTCCAACCAATTCACCAAAACATATTTACTTCTTTCATATTCTTCCAATTGTGCTTTTAAAGATGCCATATCATGATCCCTGATTTCTAAAAGTCCATGCTACCCTTTTCTATCATTCATGACTTCTGCTAGCTTATCCGTCAAGGAGATATTCTCCTTTCTTAGGGTTTCTACTACTATTATCCTTCAAGGAGATAGTTGGATATGCTCTTATGCTACTTGGGCCACCTACGAGTTCTTTCAAGCGAGTGTGCCAAGATGATTTGGGAGGCACATTACAGTCAGGCGGTAGGGCACTGTGGTGTGGAGAAGACAATAACAATTATTTGGAAGTATTTCTTGTAGTCGAGGCTTCAATAAGATGTCCAACAATATATCAAATTGTGCACTACATATGCCATTCCTAAACTAACCATCAAGAAGTAGGGATTGTACACTTCTCTACCTACCTAAACAAGCCATATGAGTCAGTCCCCATGGATTACATGTCAAGGATTCCATCCACCAAACATGGTGATGATTTTGTGTTTGTGGTTGTTAGCCAATTCTCTAAGATGTCCATTTTGACACCATGCAAGAAGAGTATCACAGTTGAAGTCATTATTAAACTCTTCTTTGAGCATGTTTCGATTCATTTTGGGCTACCCTAGACCATTATTTTAGATAGGGACAATAGGCTCCCCGACACCTCTGCATTCAACCTATGGTCTCTCATGGATACCAAGTTAACCAAATCAATTACCTTTCAACCCCATTCAAATGGATAAACATAAGAGGTCAACAAGATGATTATGCATATCTTGTGCATGTACAACTCCAAACATCTGCATACATGGGATGAAAACCTTCCATATGTTCAACGTAGCTATAACAAAGCTCTTCATAGCTTTACTGGCCACATTCCTTTTCAGGCGTGCTTGGGATTCCAACCATTGACCCCAATTGCTATAGCTATGCCTATTTCATCTTCACCAACAGAGTCCTCCCATGCTCAGGTTGAGGCAGATAGGGCAACCAAATTTGTTGATCAAATCCACCACCTCCAACAAAAGTTCATGATATCCTACAAAAAGCTAATGCCAAGTACAAGCAACAACATGACCAACACAAGGTTCAACATAAGTTTCAGGTTGGTGATAAGCTGCGGTTGCATTTACAGAAATAACACCTCACAAGCCGACATAGGAAATCTCATACCACCTTGATATGGGCCTTATACATCATCAAGGATGTGGGTGGAAATGATTTTGAATTGAGCAATCCCCCTTTCCTTGGCTTACACCCAATATTTAATGTGGAGCTACTTTGACAGTATTTTCCACCTTTATTGGACACCTCAAAGGCAACCACGTAATTGGCCCCCATAGAACTCAATGTTGATTCCATTGAACAAGTTATAATAGGTAGGATCATGGACGTCAAGACAAAGGATTCCCACCAGCAACACATACAACTCTATCGAGTTGTCAAAGCATGACAATTTCTTTACAAAGGCAAGTGGCCCATCAAGAGCCAAATTCAGTAGAAGTTTCCCCATATGACAAGGGAACTTGATGTAGTGGAGACCATTACTACTTAAGGGGGGAGGAATGATCCATGAGGATATCAGTGGCCACTCACCTCTTCTACTGTCTCAACAATTCTCTATCTTCTTGGTAGTGTTTTTTTTTTTTTTTTGCTTTTTTTGCTTTTATTTATTTATTTATTTTTATTTTTTATTTTTTATTTTTAATGATTTTTTAGTCCCAAACTTCCAAGCCCATTTTGAGGCCCTAAACGATGTTTTTTTAGCAATTCAGGGGCCCTAAAGTTATTATGGCATGCTCTGGTCCCATTCAAAAGTTACATTCCTTGGATAGTTCTTTTCAATGAGTTATCATGCACCCGAAATAGATATTGTATGCAAAAGTTGCACCCTTGGAAGTTAATGTGCCAACTAACCACCTTGGGGCGTGTAAACCTTTTGACATTTCATCTTCTGAGCTTAGGTTTTTGGACCTCTAGGAATCTTTATTTATATTACAATACCATTTTTTCAGCCTCTTGCAATAGCTTTTGTGAATGCAGATAGCCACCATCTTAATCTTTCGAGAGATAACTTCCACCATTTTAGCTTGTTTGAGTTTTACAATATTATGCTATTTCATTTATTAACAAAATTTGGGTTTTCACCATATTATTGTAATCTTTGATATATTTCTCTATATATTTCATTTACTTTCCTACGTCACATTTCATTCCTTATACCAGACGAATCCTACCTCTCCTAATAAACAATTATTTTTATTTAAAAAAAATAAAAAAACACCTTTTTTTTTCCCTTTTAATATATAAATGAAAAACAAGTGAAAAACAAGTTAGTAATAAATAAATACAATAACCACTAATAACTCCAAAATTATTCAACTAAATTTAGCCCTATAGCCTTTCCAATTAACGACAAACCTTATATAGATAATTATAATAATGAAATAACCCTTCAAGTACAAGCTTCTTGAGAAATACTAGACAACATCCTTATAAATACATTTTAACTTTCAATAAATAAATCACATACAAATCTTACAATAAAAAAGCTATCTACTAAATAAATTTGGAATCCAAAGGCGGAGTATCTATTAAGTAAAAATTGAAATCCGAAACCATTGAAAATTTAGTCTCATCGATATAAATATCTACATAGAAGGTTTAGGTATAGACCAGTGCAACACTTTTTAAGCAGTGCTAAAAATATGCTAGTTTCCTTTTCTTAGGAAATTGCCAGTGTACAACTAACCTAACAATACATGACAGATATCTCTCCATCGGTCGTTTTGAGTTTCGTACCCGCGCTGAGCCTGTGCTAAGCTAAACCTCTACAATACCCTAATACAAATGACCGCTTTTGGAAAACCAAGCGCTTAGAAGGAAATGCGCTGTCTCGTCGGTGCTCGTTCACTGGAGCTCTGGAAAAGGGTTATGGCTATCTGAGTATGGCTGTAGTCACGGGATAAACAGTATCTGGCATTTTGGTATCTTTTCTTTTTGGTCTGAAGCTAGCTTCGAGTCTTTGCGTGCATATTATTTCGTCTCCGCGGTGAATATCTGAACAATTCAGGCTCAATTCCAGCGTCTAGAGGCATCTATCGGCTAATAGGGTTTGTACTATTTTTTTTCCTTGCAAATTGTCGGTTTTGGCTATATTTTGTTAGAATAGGACTTAAAAGAATCGCTCTTGAGTGAAGCAAAACCCTCTCCTTACTATAATCTGACTAATATGTCGAGATCTCGAGGTTATTTTCGGGTTTTATCCGGGCATGTTTGAATTACTCTCTGTTCTTACTGCAAAAAGTGGAGGTGAGGTTTCGTGAGGTTTTCTATTACACGGAAAAATCCTCATTAACGAAAACTTATTTTTTGTTATTTTTCTGTCTGAGGTAAACCGCTCTTCTGTGCCGGCACTCCTGTTCTACTTTTGTTTGGAATTATGCCCAGGCTTCATACATGCGAGCGTTGCTCAGTTGTTTTTCTTTCATAAATAAAATATATGTAGCTTGCAAGGTTTCTTTTTTATTCTAAATTTCTTGTTCAAGAAGATTTACCTCGAGCAGTTTCTTATAATTTCCGGTTGCCATAGTCTAGTGCGGTGAGGGTTCATTCCAGAGGATTTATTGTGTTCATTCCAGAGGATTTATTGTGTTTCACTTCAGCATCGAAGCTTCATAGGCTGACGCATTCTATTTATTTGATAATATCTTTTCCACTTATTTGATAATATCTTTTTGACCTAGCTGAAAGCTTCTGTGCCCAGGTCTTTCTTATTGACAGCCAACTACTTATTAATATATCTGTTTTGGAGTCATTGAACTGAGAATTAGTGTTCATTTTTTGTTATTTTCAGGATCTTACGTTACTGCAACCATGCCTGAGGACCGAAAAAAAATCCTGGAAGCATTGGCGGCCAAAAGAAAGGCCGAAGCCGAGAGCGGGGAAAAAAAGAAAAGGCAGAAAAGTTCTTTGAATCCTGCCAAACCTGTTAGCAAACCTGTTAGTAAACCTGTTGGTGGAATTGGTAGCAAGGGAAAGTCGACATCTGCGCCAATTTCTTCGACTAAGGCTAAGTCTAAGCACAAGGAAGAGGTAAAGGCAAAGCGTGTAAGCAAGATGGACAGGTATGAGACTGATGAAGACGAGGAGTCTGAGGAGGAAGAGGATTTCGATTCTGAATCAGATGATGATGAACTGTCTGATGAGGATTCTGAAGATGATATAAAATCCAAGTCTGTAAAGAAATTGCCTCCTCAGTCCAAGGGAAAAGCTCCTGTTAAAGGAATTAGTAGTTCAAATGGGAAGGGCAGGGATGAGAAGGGAAAGGGAATTATGAAAGACAAGGGAAAGGCGAAAGCAAAAGTGGAGGAAAGTAGTAGTGATGCTGAAGGTGACAGTGATGATGATGGAGGTGACTTGTCTGATGATCCTTTGCAGGAGGTCGATCCTTCAAATATTCTTCCCTCAAAAACACGTAGACGAGCTTCACAGCCTACGACTTATCAGTTTGCAAATATGAGTGGGGATGACGACGACGATGACGACGACAGCGACTAGATGATGAACCTGATAAAACTGTTTTGGGGCTCTCGATGATAAGTTTTCCGCAGTGATGAGCAATAGAATATATGCTCTGAATTGTGAAATGTGGAATGCAAGATCATCTTTCTGGTATTAGGTGAACTAGGTAGTAATATTTGCTTTTGCAGTTAGACAGAACAGAATTCCCTTTGGCTTTCAGTGGTCGGTATTGGTCCTATCGATATGGTATATTTTATTGTTTCACTTTATCTATGCTCTCAAACCGTTGACACTCGGGATCTTTATTTTCGTTTTGACACCTGTGTTTTTATAAGTAGTTTGTTATTTGATTACATAATGCATGTTACTCTTTGGAAGGAACAGAGCTACAGGTTCTTTTCTATAAGATATAGCTGTTGTGTAATGGTTCTTGTTTCCTAAGCTATGGCTATCGTTGCAGTGGCCCTTTTTCCAAAGCTTTTAGCTGTTTTGTATTATAATTTGCAGGTTGAACTCCCATCTTGGTTATTTTAGTGTTGAAGCACATGGTTCTAAAACATTATTGATTGCATCTTTCATCCTTGGTTCTTATTGTCATTTTGTATTTTATCACCAACGGAATATGGTCTTTGAATTGCAAAATATGTAATGCAAGAACATATTTTTAATATTAGTTGGTGCACTAGCTGGTAATATTTGTTTGTGCAGTTGGATAGAACAGAGTTTCAGTTGGTCTCCTGTGGCTTTATATGTTGTATTGATGTGGTACATTTTGTTGCTTTTATCAATGTTGCTCAGTTCTTACTTAGAGGTCTCTATATTCATTCTGACATGTCCTATGCTTGTGTAAATAGTTTGTTATGTGAGGGCATAATGTATGTTTCTTTTTGAAAGCATGGAGCTACTGGTGTTTTTCCATTAGCTATAGCTACTTTGTATTGATACTTGTTTCTAAAGTATGGCTGCCTTTGTGGTGGTGCTTTTAACTAAGCTACAGCTGTTGTCAAGTGGTCCCGTAATATGCAGGTTGAATGATTTCGGTTATTTTAGTGTCAACGTGTGGTTCCAAAATCTTATTGCTAAAATAATCTTTTAACATTTGGAGTCTTGAGTGGCAGAGGTGCAATAAAACGGTTTTCTTAGGGTGTTTCTTCTGATATTGCATCTTGAAGCTTTTGATTTTAATGTCATTTGTGTTTTCCTTCTAAACCCTAATGGCTGGCTTGCTTTTTGAAAAATTAAAGTGATCAATGTCAAAGATATACTTTTGATGTCTTGGTAGTTTTGTTGCTCTGCCATTTGTGGACTCAAGTTTTAAATGCAGATATGTGATATATTGATTGATACATTCAGTTTCTTACCTGCTGAGATTAACACCAGAGAATCTGATTATTGTGATGCATGAATGCAGCGTTTGCTATTGTGTAGGTTCCATCAATTTTTGCTCTATGCAATATTCATGAAGTGATGAGTTACACTTAGTATGTTACAGGGAAGCTTCAAAGGGAAGCTGAATGTTAAAGATAGACTCTCTTGCTTATATAGGGAGGGGAAATGAGCTTCTACTCTGTGGCTGGCAATGGGTGTCAATTATTATACTAGTAAACACACATGGTTTTAATTTATCAGAAGTGCAGAGCAGGACTGTAGTGTTTGGTTTGGTTTCGAGAAAGACAAAACAATGTCTGAGATATAGATGTCTTTGCCTTTAAGAAGTTTTTAAGAATGTGTTAGTGCCTTTGTTAGTAATTTACAGGAGAGCTCAGCTTTAAATGTTTTAAGAAGATGGTTTGTTACCCTAAATAATCATATTTTATTCTAAGATTTAGGTGGTCTTTTAAAGAATGGTAAGTGCACTTTTTTGACTTTGATAGGGGACGTTTTATTATTTTGATGGTAATTTTAACGTTTCTGTTTGGGCGTGGTTGGTCAAGATTATGAATGTCTATTCTCCTCCAGAATTTTCCATCTGTAACATTGTAGGTTCGGAATCTCTTTTCGTATAGTGCATGAAATGCCCACTTAAAAGGAAGTGATTACTGAGAGGAATAATGCAATGGGTCACTGGGTATTGTTCAATCACTCTATATCTGAAAGCGAGTGAAGTGTATACACATCATGAATGAAAATCACTTTGGGAGCTGTTTTTAATCAAAAGGAAAAAATGAGTTTCATTGTGCTGTAATGTTGAATTTTGTTTCATGTTGTAAATGGTAATTCACACGAAGAACAATATTTATTTACCTGTCCTGCTTTTGATTTAATTGCAAACTACCATTGATAGTTTATTTGTATGAACAGATGAGGATGTTTATTTGAGAATTGTGTTTTAATGTCGTAATATCAGAAGAGGAACAAAACTGACACGGAGTAATGACAAATATGGTTTCTGGGTGGTAGTTGTTGTGAGATGTATGCTATTGGGCCCATGAATTCATAATGATGTATAATTGACAAATATATAAATAATAGTGTATACCATAATGATGTATAATTGACAAAATATATATCGATAGTTGTGTATGCATTATATTCCATTGGGTTGGCTTGAGTGGTTAGGTGTTTTGAGTTTTATGCTGGAGGTCTGAGAGTCAATCCCGTTAGTCCCTTGGCTGGTTGTTTCTGTTACATGTTTCATTTGATGTCTTTATTGGGTCAAAGTGCTATAACCAGTGTCAATGTGTTTACATTGGGTATAATAAGGTTTCTGGGATTCTTTGAGGGCTCCGCTCTATATTGTAATGCTATTAAGAGCTCTATAATTAAACGACAAAATCTCACTTTGACTTATCATACTGTGGGGGCACATCTTCTGGTTCCTTATGAATCTCGTGCATATCCTCTACACTCAAAACATTGGAGAGCCGGACAAAGGTCTCGTACCACAAAGGTCTCAATTCAAATAGAGACATTTCACCCTCTTCTTGCCACTTTAGCTGATCGATAGCGGCATTTAACAGGGTCGCAGCTACTCTATATTTGGTGATTTCCCTTGTTGCAGCTACTCTATGTTTGGTGATTTCCCTTGTTGCAGCTACTCTATGTTTGGTGTGCTATAATCAGTGTCACAATGTAAACCAGTGTCTCTGTTTACATTGGGTACCAGAATGTAGGAAAGTGCTTGAGGTGCAAGGTTTTCCTCGAATGAAAGTGCTTGAGGTGCAAGATTTTCCTTGAATGAAATTTTTGTAAACAAGTAACCCTTGCTTTAAAATGCAATGGGTATGAAGTCTTGTGATGTATTACTACACCTACATATTATCTTCAAAGAGCAAAGCACATGTAAAGCCAAGCCATGTGGTTGCATTAGCTTTCTCATTTTATTCCCTCCTTGGAGAAAAGAATGAATTTAATTTATACATTAACCTGTAGTGGAAAATACACAGTACAACTTAAAATTCAGGGGATTTTCAAGCAAAACTTCTCCATCAAAACATTTAGTTCATGATCAAGCAGAGGCCATCAAAACTCAGTCGATTACCAGTTTAGCATCGCTGGTAAGCAGAGGCCATCAAAACTCAGTCGATTACCAGTTTAGCATCACTGGTAAGCAGAGGCCATCGTTTTTAACTGAGTCGATTACCAGTTTAGCACTATTGGTAAGCAGAGACCATCGTTTTTAACTGAGTCGATTACCAGTTTAGCACTACTGGTAAGCAGAGGCCATCGTTTTTATGCTGGGCTATTGAGATGATTCAAATAATGGCCATTTTGATACGCGTCCTAGGAATATAGGAAATGGTTAAAGATGTTTCTAATTTTTGTCTACCAATCGACATTAAGATATAACATAGAAATGGTTAAAGATGTTTCTAATTTTTGTCTACCAATCGACATTAAGATATAACATAGAAATGGTTAAAGATGTTTCTAATTTTTGTCTACCAATCGACATTAAGATATAACATAGAAATGGATGCTAGTGTTTCAAGTCAACATCAAAATAGAAATTGGTAATTAGTGTTTTCCGAAATTATGATAGAAAGTGGAAATTGTTGGTGGTGTTTCAAGTGAATATTAAGATAGAAATTGTTAGTAGGCCTGGGTATGACAGGCCTTGGTTTTTAAGGGGGTTAAACGCATCATTCTGGTGAACGTTAAGATGGAAGTCGTTCGGTTGGGCTTCGTCGACCTCTAACAGGAAAGTCCACAGTTGACTGTGGGTTGGATGTTGACTGTTTGTTGGATGACTGTACTCGTTGGTTGCATATAAGGATGTCTAATAGTTATTAGAGATGTTGCCTACATATAATATGTAAGAAAGTTATTAGAGATGTTGTCTAATCTTAAGGGGGTTAAACGCATCATTCTGGCAAACGTTAAGATAGAAGTAGCTCGGTCGGGCTTCGTCGGCCTCGAACAGGCATGTTGGAAAGTCCACAGTTGACTGGGGGTTGGATGTTGACTGTTTGTTGGATGGCTGTAATCTGCATGGGTTGTTGCATATAAGGATGTCTAATAGTTATTAGAGATGTTGTCTACATATAATATGTAAGAAAGTTGTTAGAGATGTTGTCTACATATAATGTCTAAGAAAGTTGTTAGAGATGTCTACATATAATGTCTAAGAAAGAAGTAAAGTCGAGGGGCAGAGATGTCTAATAGTTATTAGAGATGTTGTCTACATATAATATGTAAAAAAGTTGTTAGAGATGTTGTCTATATCTAATGTCTAAGAAAGAAGTAAAGTCTAGGGGCAGAGATGTGGTCTACATATAATCTCTGAGAAAGAAGTAAAGTCAAGGGGCAGCAGAGATGTTGTCTACATATTATCCAACAGATGTGTGAGAAAGTAGTAAAGTTATCCAATAGATATATAAGAAAGTACTGAAGTCAACGGGAAAAGTAGTAAAGTTAAGCGAGAGATATGTAAGAAAGTAGTTAAGTCAAGGGGAAATATACTTGAGGAAAGCAGTAAAGTTAAGCGAGAGATATGTAAGAAAGTAGAAAAGTCAATGGGAAATACCATTAAATTAAATAATGGTAAGAAGTATGTAATAAAGTAATCAAGTCAAGGGGAAAGATACTTAAAAGTTAAAGAGGGAAATATTAGGAATATTACATAAATTATATAATGGTAAGAAAGAAAGCAGCAGGGGAAAACATTGGATAAGTTAGAAATATAAGAATATTGGCTAAATTATATATTATAAGAAACTAAACTCTATATATATAATTTAAATATTTTATATAATTAATTAATTAATTAATTTATAAGAAATATTAGGTAGATTATACCATTGACAATTTATGATGGAGAAATATGAGGTAACTTATACAAGTGATTTTGTTTTAGTGAAATGTCTAATGGTTATTAGAAATGTGCATTGGATGGTTGAAATGACCAATAATTGTTAAAAAAACGTTGTCGAGACATTGTCCATTGTTATGGAAGTGCCCACTTTTGTCATTATGACTAGGTATTGGTTTTGTTTCTTTTTTCTCCTTTTGTATAAAGAGGGCATTCTCAAAAAATTGATCTTGCAGATGAGAATTATTACCTAGTGCAAGCACAAACCTTGATGCAATACACTATATAAACATTGATTTTCATAGTTAAATTGATAACGAAGTGGAATGAGAATTATTACCTAGTGCAAGCACAAACCTTGATGCAACACATTATATAAACATTGATTTTCATAGTTAAATTGATAACAAAGTGGAATGAGAGATGGTTTAGAGTGATATTGACAACTTCCAAATTGGGTTATTTTCCAATTTTCCTTGGGGTTTAATGGCAACCAACGTTGTTTTCAAAGGTTAGCAATAACACCTTGTGACGTAATGTTAATTATACCCTATAAACTAGCATATATGCAGTTTGGTTTGGAGTACTTTACCTCATGTTCATTGAGGTTTTATTCTCTATGTGATTTCTCTAGAAAATTTGAGCATTATATATTATATATATACACACACAATTAAATATGAAAAGAACATATATTTTAGGTTATATGACATTTATTTGTAATTGTAATACGTGGGGATTTAATGAAAAGAACATATCTTTTAAGGCTACATGACATTTATTTGTAATTGTAATACATGGGGATTTGATGATTATTTTATAACATTTTTTTTTCAAATTTGTAGTTTAATTTGTATATAAATAAATGTGATGTAAAATAATTTTTTTTCATTAAATAGTTGAAATAAAAAAGGTACATAATTAATTTATCAATTTGTAAAATAGTTAATAATAATCCACTTTTAGTTTATTAATTGGTGGTTTTGAATTTTGGTTACCTTACAAAGTAAAACCTATAGAACTTTGGCTACCTTACAAAGTAAAACCTATTGAAATATAGAACTTTGGCCACTTACAAAGTAAAACCTATTGAAATCTATCATCCCAATGTAATTTAATTGAATTGAAATGTCAATGCATTTAAAGTCATGTAGAATTACCTTCAAATTTCATTCTAAATTCACATCAAATTTCTTCAAATTTTATTCTAACACGTGATGATTGAAATAAAAGATATAAAAATGGTTTCATCTTGACTCAAATTATTATCAATTTATGCCTTTGTTAAGTTTTGTTGTAGTCTTCATTCTACATGTTACACTTTGGAGTTTGTAATATAGCAACAAGTTGGTAATTTGTTATTTTGGGATTAACATGGTACTTATTCTAATTGTTACACTATGGGGTTCATAATTGATCCAGGTGGATTTCAAAGTACAAGTGGCATGAGAAATGACTCAAAAATCAAAATGGTCAGATGACAGCAAGACCAAGATCAAATTGAAGTTCTCTTCACCATGATTCCAACAGTTCGAACGACACCCAAATTTGAGCTCGCATGAGGAAGTTAGAGCAAGTCAAAATTGTGGTCAATGTTGGAAGTGGGCTAGGTTTAGGTGTTCTACAATTTAATCGACACCGAGCGTGAAAACTTAGCACGTGAAAGTGGACAAATTTTTGGAATGACTAATTTGTTTAATATCCCCAAGTCAGAAAAAATCAACTAAAAAGTTGTATATAACAAAAAGTATTTTAAAAAAGGGGTGGCGCGCTGACACCCCCGCATGGTTCCACACCACCTATGCATTTATAAACGAAAAGATACGGGTGGGGGGCTGACCATCCCCAACGGGCTTGCCACCCCCGGTAGAACCACTGTAACACAACTATATACATGTTGTAAAACAAAATGTTGGGACGTGGCTGCGTGGAGCGGACCCCGCCCACCAACCAACATCATATTTGTACACTGACCACTGGGGCAACGAACCTTCAGTCAATGCAAAACTGCCACCTCCATGTGACACCTTCGAACCCTGATGATTACAACAAATGCCACCATTAATAACTATTCACCATTTAAAACAAAATGGCTTTCCAATCTTGGAGGGCAGGGGATTCAGAGCACGAGTGGCAGTGTTGTAACATCCGACACCCAGTCTCTATATGAACTCGACTTTTCAGTGTTGCAGGGATGCCGACACGTTCTTCAACAAATTATGTTTTTTTTAATTGTAGGTGCGGAACCTTGACTCTGACAGGAGGCCAAAACCTTGCCCCATGGAATCTTGGGGGTATCAGAAAGATTTTGAGAGGTTGAAAGTCGCTTTGTCAAAATTGGGTGTGTGGACAGTTGTTTTTGCACGATTTTTGGTTAGAAACTCAGTGGTTTTATCTGTTTCTACAGTTGGTCTCTCCATTTTTCGACCATCTTCCAGCTTGGAGGTATAAGGGTTTTATGTAAATGTTGCTTGTACTTCTTCTCTTTTATGCCACTTAATGAATGAAGGCCTCCCCACTGTTGAGCAGGGCCCGGAGATGTAGTCCAAATTGGACGAACTCCGTAATCAATTCCTTGTGTCGTCTTTTCATGCTTTCATGATCTTTTCTTCATGTGTTATGTGCTCTTAAGTTTCCTTGGTTAATATGCTCTTTAACATGTAATTCTTTAAGCATCTATAAGCAAAATATCTTGGATCAAGTTTGGTATCAGATCAAGTCTTTGTCGATGCGAATTACATGAGTATATGCTATCCAGAAACAAGTTGCAAAGAGGCGAAGGAAAGATTAAGTCCTTTTATATCAAAGCAGGATGTGCACAAAGAAGAAACATGGTAGATGAGGAAGCTCATTGGGAAGAAGAGCGGAATTACCGCAAGGCATTTTACAACATCGCAGAGAAAGTAGACACGCTGTTTGTAGAGTATGTGAAGACCATCAAGCACGAGAAGAAATATGTAGATGATGACGGATTGGTAAATCATGGAGATGTTGGAGAAGAGCCCCCTCCCTCTCCATCTTCCAATGACAGTTCCTCTTCTTCTTCTCATCATTCTCACAGACGTCATAGACATGCATCTAAGAAACCTTTCTTTAAAATAGATGTAAAGTTTGACTTGCCTATTTATAATGGAGAATGTAATGCAGAAAAGCTTAACAATTGGATTAGACAAATTGAGGTCTATTGTCGAATTCAACAGATCAAGGAAGATGAGGCAAATATCCAATTGGCATCTTTTCGACCGAGTGGCACTACTCTCATTTGGTGGGAGACCAAATTGGAAGGCAACAAAAATCTGGGTAACCTTCCTTCTTCATGGACAAATTTTGTTTCTGCATTGAAAAATCAGTTTTACCCTTTGGGTTATAAACAAAAGGCATTAATGGAATGACAATACCTAAGGCAAGGCAAAGGTCAAAATGTACAAAGCTATACTGAAGAATTTAGAAAACAAGCATTGAATTTGGACATTCTGTTAGATTCACCAAAGATTGTAACTAAGTATATCGTTTTTTTACATAGTTACATAAGACATTCATTATTATTATTTGAGCCTACTACTATCGATGCGGCTAGTGTGAAGGTCATGCATCTTGAAAGCAAGGGGGCGCATGAACAAAATGACCACCCAAAAAGCGTAGCAACGACCAAGAGAAGAGGAGCAAACCCTTCTTGTACACATTGTGAGAAAGAGGGACATTACAAAGAGAATTGATGGAAATTGCACCCTGAGTTGAGACCTAAGAGGGATGGCAGAAAGGAGAAGCAAAAGACAGTTGCCACCATGCAACAAGACCAAGAGTCTGAATCAGAGGAAGATAAGAAGGTCACAACCGTGAGATTTGCACACGATAGACCAATTGACCTGAGGTCAGATTCTGGTGACGAAATGAAGATTGCAACTCTTGGGATCGCAGTGGATGGACCCATCGACTTGGGTTTTGATTCAGGTGATGAAACAAGAATTTCAACAGATGTTGTACCAAAGATGAAGAGGACACCTAATGTGGCATGGCTCCAAGAACTTGAGGAGATCAGCCGAAGAATTCAAGCAGAGAACACTGAGCGAAGGAGACTCCTTTAGGAAGAAGAGAAGGAGAAAAAAAGGTTGCTACACCAGTTACAAGCTAAGGACGAGGCCTTGGAAAAGTTGCAACATAACCAACCTGAGGTAAAAAACAACTCTTCAATTTCATGTACTTTTTATGATGATGATTTCGCTGCTTTTGAGAGACATACTACATGGATTGACTCAAAACTGTTGAAAAAAGTGGGGTATCAAGAAAAGGGCCTCGACATTAATGGCCAAGGCATCGTGAACTCCATCAAAGTAGAGGAATTGCCTCATTATGCAGGACTTGGGTATGTCAAGAAGGAAGTTGGGGAATGCTCCAAAACAACTAATGACCCATCAACGACAAATGATGAGAACACCTCATCACATTTTAGTGACAGTGAGGGATCCATGAGCACTTATCATAGGCACATTGGGAGAAAGCATTCCCAGACAATCCATAAAGTCTGGAGGAGGAAGAATAATTGTAACAAGGATGAACACCAGGAATCCACGTATCAGATACTCCAGACCCAAAAAGAACCCATGAAGAATCCAACCGATGAAGATATTCCACAAGAAAATAAGGGAGATGACCCATTCACCTTGTTAAGTGAGAGATGGTTTTACTAGATATAGTCATGGCCATAGTTTGTAAATCACACGTAGCAAATAATTGTAAAAGCGATAACATGTTTTCCATCGCTTACTAAAGCAACGGTGATGTTTGGCCTTTTGTGAGTAGTTTGGGTATTGTTTGCTACTATGTAAAACTTGACCAAAGAGTGTGTTATAAACTCTTGAGAAGTGTAGGAATTGCTTGAGTCGTGTGGTTTGTAAGTGATTTCAAAGTATGTATCAAATTTTCATGCAATGCAGATGATTGGAAGTGTGGTTTGGCAAGGACACGCAGTGTGCTGAATGTGTTAATGCTTTTGGAGGTCCAAAAGCTCTCAGTGGGGAGGAATGATCCAGGTGGATCTCAAAGTACAAGTGGCATGAGAAATGAATCAAAAATCAAAGTGGTTAGATGACAACAATACTAGGATCAAATTGAATTTCTTGCCGCCCTGATTCCAACAGTGCGAACATCACTCAAATCTGAGCTCATATGAGGAGGTTACAACAAGTCAAAGTTGTGGTCAAAGTTGGCAGTGGGCCAGGTTTAGGTGTTCTATAGTTTGACTGACACCAGGCGTGAAAACTCGGCTCCCGAAAGCGCACAAATTTGTGGGATGACTAATTTTTATAATATCCCCTAAGTCGGCAAACATCAACTAAAAGGTATAACAAAAAGTATTTAAAAACAAGAGGGGTGGGAGGATGCCACCCCTGCATGGATCTACACCGCTTGTATATGTTGAAAATAACAACAAGAAATGATAAAAATAGAATCCATAATATTCCAATTTTAATTTGTCCTTGAATTAAAATTGTGAATTAAAATCGAATTTAGTCTTACTAGCTACTTGGAAATAATTAATTATTTTGACTTAATTAGTTGGAGAAATTCAAGTTAGAAGTCTTTATGAAGTCATGCAAGAGTTATCCCTTAAATTAAGGAGATAAGCCTTAAATTAAGGAGATAAGATTAAGTTATATTTGAGTTGTAATTAGTTAACTCAGTGTACTGAGTTAAGTCCAGTGAAATTAGTTCCAAACTGTTTGAGGAACTAATTGTGAGTTATCTGTCAGTTGTATGCATGCATGCACTCAACTAGTGAACTCCAGATAACTGAAGATTCCCTCATCATAAATTCATGCATGTCTATTATGAGAAAGACTAGTTGAGCTAAATGTCAAAGACAATGTACTATCAGTTGCATGTGTTTTCCTATAAAAGAAACTCATGCATGCAGTCAAGGTAAGGTTCCTTGAGGATTGCGCAGTTCTGACAGGGTGTAGGATCAGTGTGTGAAATCAATTTTCCACTTGGTAAGAGGAAATCATCCCAGAGGAACAACACAAGGAAATAGGAGCTTGGAGGCAGAGAGGAAGGCTTGTGAGAAGCTTTGATTTCCTGTGAGCATCCAGGAGGATTGTACTAAGAGCTGGCTAGTTGTGAGAGCTAAGGCTTTGTATAATTCTGATGTATTTCCACCTTGTATGATAATAAAGATAGTGGGGTTTTTAGCTGAGGCTTTCCCCAAAGTATTTTCATGTGTATTGTGCATTGATTCTTCTTCTTCTGGTTATGTGTTCAGCTCGATCTTGCTCGATCTTTAAGCTTTCGCAAATTGATAGTAGAAGTAGGTTATAGTATTTTGCTTTGATTATATTGCATTATCGGGTTAACCTACAGTCAAATTTTCTACAGAGGTCTCAGAGAAAGATTTGTAGAGAATTTGCAGAATTTCTACATGGTATTAAAGCTTTGATTAGTAGAGAAATTTCTACAGTATATCTATAAACGAAAAGATATGGGTGGGAGGTGAGCCACCCTTGGTGGAACCACTATAACACAACTATATACATGTAAAACAAAATGTTGGGATGGGGCCGCGTGGAGCGTACCCTACCCACCAACTAACATCATATTTCTAAACTAACCACCGGGGCAACGAACCTTCGGTCAATGCAAAACCGCCACCTCCATGTGACACCTTCGAAGCCCTACGGTTACAACAAATGCTGCCATTAATAGCTATTCACCATTTAAAACAAAATAGTTTTCCAATCTTGGAGGGTGGGGGATTCGAACCCCGACCACCTTGCCTCCACTCCTCTGCCATAACCACCAGACCACGGGTGGCAACTTTGTAAAGTCTGCCACCCAGTCTCTATATGAACTCGAATTTTTCAATGTTGCGGGGAGGCTGATGTGTTCTTCAACGAATAGTATTTTTTTAATTGCAGGTGTGGAACCCTGACACAGGCTCACCCTGCAATACCTAGGATCTTCAATAATAATGCATATCAAACATGCTACTCAGCTTTTGCCCAAATCAAAAACACCAATCCCTGGCATATTACTTTTCATAACAACCATTTCATAAGCGTCAAATTTTCAAACAACTCAAATGTTCCCACAATCCATATTCCATATCTCATTAGTCCCTCAATTCCATTCTACCACCACAAATTCACATGTCTTTTAATATTGGATACAATCATAAGCCAACAAAAGAAATATGCTCTTGTTCCTTTTTAACAATCTTAACATTATTTACTCAATCAACCAATAGCAATTATAATACCATCCATCTTTACTCAAAGGACATCAGTCCACACAGATCACTGGATTAACTCCAGGAGCGCTTTACACAAATTCATGATGCGCCCTCATTCCATTAGCTTTGATATTGGTTCATTAAATCAATACATTCACAATCCAGCTCAGCATATGTCAGCAACGCACTTACCTTTCTCATCGCTCTTCAACGCTTTGACTTCCCTTTTCCAATTGCACAAATGTCAAGGATCAACTTTGAGTTCATTGTTTCTGTGCGCCTTTCCCTTACAGCGTACCCAGTGATCTCACATCAACACAGGTATTTCCTTTCAATATTTACAGTCGATTTTGTCAAACAATTCCAGATCTCAATTTATTACCTGAATTCAATTCAAATTCATACATTCTTCAACCAATCTCAACTCAGATTTAAATCTCGAGCCTGGCAATTTACCTTACCTCTGTTCAGACTTTCCCCTTCCACGATTCCACTCTTCAACTCTGCATTTATCATCGCTGTAGATCGATCCTGTTCATGTCATTTCTTCTGCTGTGACATCAATTCAAATAAAAACATTTCCATCCGACCCAGCTCCAAACTCCATATGCTTCTGCTGCGTATGTTCCTGGATGCAAATGCCGCTTACACATATTCTACGTGTCAGCTATTTCCTTTTGAAGCCTAAAATTTAGTTCATCGAACCAGAGACATAATGCTGGTCGATTTGCTGGTTTGATTCTTCAATGTTAAACAATAAAACTCTCTGCGCCCATCAATTCATCGATTCAAATTAACATAAAAACTTCTACAGCATGAATTCAGAACCGGATACTGTTGCCCCTGCGCTTTTAACATAAATCATCACTGAATTTGTTAATTTGAATGTCAAACATAATCCGTTCCATTTATTTTACTTGCCAACGTACAGCATTGCATTGCAGACCAAAAATATCGACTTATACCATCGATTTAACTCCTCACTACCGCGCGGTCAAAGACTGTGTATTACCCTTTCAAACAGAATCGATACAATTTCTATTATATCGATTTCTATATCCAGCTCTAATCATGTCGACTTTTAATTTAACCACAGATCAATGCATTTGCAGTATCTAATCATAAAACATTCATACCCAATTCAGCCTAATTGACATCGACCATTAAATCTGCGCCCAAGCAATGCTACAGGTCTTCAACTCATTATAACTCAATGCCAGTATTAACACAAAGAACAAGGTTCGAATTCATATGTAGCTTCAGCGCTTTACACATGGTAACAACTACGGAGTTTAAAATTCTGCTAGAGCTATGAAATCGACCCCAAACAGAAACTTCAAGGCCCAGATTCGATTTCAACGCAGCTGCTTCTGCACTTCTAATGTATTATCCAATTCTTACAACCCAATCAAACAACGTGTGATCTCAATTTAAATTCAATTTAAGTTTTATGCAGCACGCATTGAACATTTTCACAAACTCAGCTCTATATATCACAACAAATGCCAATTTAATACTACATCAAATACTCAGTCGATCTCAACATACATCGAACTTTCCACAACTAAAATTGATCACGCATTCAAAGTATTATAAGCGCCCTTCACAGTTTGATTGATATTGAACCCAATTTCAGAAATTAACATCCAATTTCTAAAAACCACACTTATCATATTAATAAACAAATACTTACAAACTTTCTTCGTGGCCAGATATTCAACAGTCGTGGCCCTTACAATTTGCTAAAGGCTTATAGCCTTGCTGTTCAAGCCTACTCTCAATCACACACTGTCACACAATCTCAATATATTTTCTCTCAAAATCCCTTCCTATTTATACAATTTTTAAAAATCATTTAATTAAATGCTCAATCCCTTCAATTCCTCAACAAACCCCTAAATCTCTCAACATCCCTAAAGGATAGATCTTTATCCCTAAAATCCTTCAACTAATTAAATTCCCTCATATCCTTTATTAAATAAAAAGATATTTACAAAAATCCTCACCTTCTCCTATTTTATTCAAATTAATTAATAAAATATTAAAAATTATCACACCCCCTTTTAACATATTTACAAAATAAAAAAACGCCCTTGATGCTCCTGCATCAGACTCCCCATGTAAGAAAATTCATGACCACCTGGTCATAAGTCTGGATATTTCCTCCTGGATCCCAAATTTTATTTTGTAATCTTTCCGTGCTTGTCGATTGCTTTACTACTGTTGTTCTCTGCTGTTGTCTTCCAGGTTTCCATATTTTGTGCTGTAATGCTCCACTTGCTCTGCTCTTGCAATCTTTCACTGTCATTCTCTTGTTGTTGCTCCTTTTCTTTCTTTCGGCTGTCTTTCTCTGGGATGTTTTTATCATTAACCTCCTTATCAACTCAATTTCTCTGTCCAGTATGTCCTCTGTCTGCTGATTGTTTCCATCTCTTGATTGCTGAATTCTCATTCTTGCTTGTTCTTCACTTGTTTTGATTGCTTCCTTTTCACCCTTACTGCTGTTTTGCACCTTTTCTGCTGCTGCTACTATAAATGTTGCGGCCTCCCAAACTTCCTTTCCCTCTGCAACATTCCTTTGCTCACTATCTGCAATTTCTTTTTGATTATTATTTATGACAACCGCTTTGTCATCCTTCTTCAGCAATCTATCCCGGACATTCATCCTCTGTTCTTCCAATTTCCTCCTTTGAAAGTCTAATTCTCTATATAACTCAATGATTTTACTCGGAGTGGACTTTGGAAATTTTACACGATCTTCCATTTCCTCATTTGTTATTGTCTCATTATCACATGGTCTTTCTTCTGCTAAATCTTCCTTAACATCCTTCAGTAGATGTTCTTCCTCTTCTTCCAAACCTGCAATCACACACAAATCATTAGTTTTAAAATCACAAGACCTTACGGTCTTGTTTAATGCTTCAATCATCAAATCTTCCGGCTGCTTCGAATCATTCATATGATTCAACTCCTCCAGCTCTTCATCACTTTCAAAAAGTAATGGTCCACTCTCTGGGTAACATATCGAAACTTCAACATCTTCCCTTTGCTGTAGCTCAATTCTTTCGAGCTTCTCTATCCTCTGTCTGGCATCTATAACCTGTTCAAGTTCTCTTAGTTCCTTTATCAACTGCATATTCACCTGATGATTCCTCTTCTCTTGTAGCCTCTGCCACTTCAACTTCTTTCTCATGACATAACCATGCTTCTGGTCTACCTCATTTCTTTGCAACATCTCCATTAACACCTCAAGCTGAACTGCTATCTCAGCCTTCTCCCTCTCATATTCCTCTTTGCTTAACTGTCTCTGTATGCCAATTGCCTTGGCATCCCTCTTCTTTTGTCCTCTGTTGTGGTTTATTTCAGAACCTCTGTTACGACTGTCACTAGTCATCATCCTTTCCATTATGAGTTCCTCACTCACTTTACTATGAGTTGCACTAAAGCCTCTTCAGCAGCAAGTCCTGTCCTGCCGCCACTTACCTCACCAAGCTCTCCTCACTCAGTCTTTTGGCAAGCAATTGGTTCTCTATCTACGGAACCTCCTTTGAGCACTTCTCTTTGCTCTTCCTGGGCTTCAACTCATCTACCTGTTCACAACTGTCCTCCTTATCCAATCTCTATTGGAATTCCTCAAGGTTCTGCCACATCTATGTTTTCACTTAGAAACTTTCACCAGCTTCCTTTATCTGTTAGCAATTCTAATCACATTGCCTTTTGGGAGTTGCAATAATACTTCAATGCAAAGACTACAATATTCCAAATAAAATCATAACATCTTACCTCCAAGATATCGTCTGATCTTGTCCTTCCATTCACCTGCACTTCAATTACCTTCAGAATCTCACTACTCCTGCAAATCTGTTTCAGCAAATCTTTATGCTTTTACTGCACAATTTCTCGAGATTCAACTACTGTCAATCAGATTTTAAAATCTGATCCTCTCTTCCAATCTTCTGGCTTTATCTGGCAAACTTCAGCTGTCAGCAATAATTCCTTCTTTGCTGAGTTTCTTCATTGCTGCAACCATCAATCCTCAATCCATTTCTTTGTCAGTAAAACTCAAATCAAAATTAAACAACACAATACCTGCACAATTCTTCATTCATTCAACTGTACTCTGGTTGCTTGACTGTCAAATTAGAATCTGATCTCCCTTTCAGTCACTCATCACACATTCAAACACACTTTAGTTTTCAACAAAACCTTCTGTCTTCATTCAGAAAAACAAACATTCTTCATTTCAACAGAGCCAAGCTCTGATACCAAAATTTGACGCAGGCTCACCCTGCAATACCCAGGATCTTCAATAATAATGCATATCAAACATGCTACTCAACTTTTGGCCAAATCAAAAACACCAATCCCTGGCATATTACTTTTCATAACAACCATTTCATAAGCGTTAAATTTTCAAACAATTCAAATGTTCCCACAATCCAATGCTACAGCAAGCAATGCTACAAGCAATGCTACAGGTCTGCGCCCAAGGAATGCTACAGGTCTTCAACTCATTATAACTCAATGCCAGTATTAACACAAAGAACGAGGTTCGAACTCATACGTAGCTTCAACGCTTTACACATGGTAACAACTACGGAGTTTAAAATTCTGCTAGAGCTATGAAATCGACCCCAAACATAAACTTCAAGGCCCAGATTTGATTTCAACGCAACTGCTTCTGCACTTGTAATGTATTATCCAATTCTTACAACCCAATCAAACAACGTGTGATCTCAATTTAAATTCAATTTAAGTTTTATGCAGCACGCATTGAACATTTTCACAAACTCAGCTCTATATATCACAGCAAATGCCAATTTAATACTACATCAAATACTCAGTCGATCTCAACATACATCGAACTTTCCACAACTAAAATTGATCACGCATTCAAAGTATTATAAGCGCCCTTCACAGTTTGATTGATATTGAACCCAATTTCAGAAATTAACATCCAATTTCTAAAAACCACACTTATCATATTAATAAACAAATACTTACAAACTTTCTTCGTGGCCAGATATTCAACAGTCGTGGCCCTTACAATTTGCTGAAGGCTTACAACCTTGCTGTTCAAGCCTACTCTCAATCACACACTCTCTCACAATCTCAATGTATTTTCTCTCAAAATCCCTTCCTATTTATACAATTTTTAAAAATCATTTAATTAAATGCTCAATCCCTTCAATTCCTCAACAAATCCCTAAATCTCTCAACATCCCTAAAGGATAGATCTTTATCCCTAAAATCCTTCAACTAATTAAATTCCCTCATATCCTTTATTAAATAAAAAGATATTTACAAAAATCCTCACCTTCTCCTATTTTATTCAAATTAATTAATAAAATATTAAAAATTATCACACCCCCTTTTAACATATTTACAAAATAAAAAAACGCCCTTGATGCTCCTGCATCAAACCCTGAGCCTGGCAAAAGACCGAAACCTTGCCCAAGGAAATCTTGGGGGTACGAGAAAGATTATGAGAGGCGTAGAAATTCAGTTTGTCAGAATTGGGCGCGTGGACAGTGGTTTCTGCACGATTTTTTGCTAGGAACTCAGTGGTTCTATTTTTTTCTGCAGCTGGTCTCTCCATTTTTCGACCATATTCAAGCTTGGAGGTATAAGGGTCTTATGTAAATGTTGCTTGTACTTCATCTCTTTTACGCCACTTAATAAATGAAGGTCCCCCCACTGTTGAGCAAACCTTGGAGACATAGTCCAAATTGGACGAACTCTGTAATCAATTCATTATGTCGTCCTTTCATGCTTTCATGATCTTTTTTTCATGTGTTATGTGCTCTTAAGTTTCCTTGGTTAATACACTATTTAACATGTAATTCTTTAAGCATATATAAGCAAAAGGTCTTGGATCAATAATTGTGGCAGCGAGTTGGTAATTTGTTCTTTCATATTTAAGATAATGTTTAGCGTATATTTCTATGCCCTCAAAGAGAGCATCATACTACCTTTTGACAATAATCTCAATGAATGATATCATTGGCAATGGGGCAATTAACCATCCGTAATATTTTGAACAAAATTTGGTAACAAATTCACGAAGTATTTTAGAGAAGGAAGCAATGGTTTTTTTTTTTTGTTTTTGTTTTTTGTTTTTAACACAGTCGATTACTTTTTATATATTGCAAAAAAGGAAAGGAAACTAGTTCCTTGTACATTCAATGGAGATCTGATTCAATTGTAGTGCGAAAAATGGGATCACAGTCCCCACAACTACACTTGCAGCCTTTTTTATGTAGACTTCAAAAACTAAAGTGACATACTGCCTTACATACTGCCCTAGGAACAAACTATATTTGCACTGCATTGAGAAGAGAAAAATAAACAAAGTCACCAGTTGGTTGACAGATTTTTCCTGCTGGGGGTGACGCTTCTTGTTGTAACTGGAGGATGTTTCCCCTTGCTGGCTTTGATTTAGAGTTTTTATGTACTCAATAACTCCTTCCAGATGTTTACATTTGTCCTTTAGTTCTTCTATTTCAGCTCTCTGGAGATCAATATCTCTTTATTTGTATACATTTACAATCTTCATCTCAGCTCTAAGATCTTTCAAGGCTTGGTTGAAGTGACCAATCATGAATTGGTTGGCCCAACAAGTTGGGTAGCTGTCATTCTTTTCTGCTTTCTCTAGAGGATTGCAAGCCATTTGATTACTCTGCTTTTCTGTGATGACTTTGATTTCTTTGTACCCAGTATGAGCCCTGATATTTAGATGACCTTTTCTTTTTCTTCTATTTCTGTTGTCGTTGATCTGATCTGTGTGATATTTTTCCAGAGTTTGAGAAAGGTAGTGAGGGTAGAACTCCACAAAAGTGGAGATTTGTGGATGTCGCAGAGAGGGGAAATCCCAGAGGCAGAGATATGAGGTTGCCACAGAGTGGAGAAAAGGCTCTAGATTTTGATGGTGATGGAGTAAAGGGAGTGCTGATGGATGAGGCAGAAAGGAATGGGATAGTGGGTGGGAAGATGAGCAAAACGAACAACAGAAGAAGGCCGCTGTACAATACTTTTGTGAGCACGATTTAAGTGGCTATAGTAGGAATAAAAGAGAGAACCTTTGGACTTGCGTCTTTTTTCTTCTATCTGCTTGCAAAGGAAGAAAAAATTATGGTCCCAAAGGCAGCCGAGATTGGTCTCTACATGGATTTGTTGATAGAGCAAAGTCTTCAACTGATGTTTAAATCATTTGTGGAGGCGAATGGGGGAGTTAGAGTAGTGGAGTAGACTGTGAGAAAAGGGCTTTATGCTAGTAGCTTCAAACTTACTGCAGGGATTTTTGGCAAGATGGCCTGGAGGATGCATATTGATGATTTCCAAGTGGTGAAGATTTTCACAAGCTGCTCCTAATTTATTGAACTCAAAAAGGAGGAGCAACCTGCTACTGTAGGTAACCATCTTGTTATGAATTGCCTGGGAACCTGCACAAAGGTCCGTGAAGACCTGGTTGATATTTACATTACAACTTCGGTCCTGGCATTTGTGATTGACATGACAGAAACCGTCTTCGCTCAGGAGAGAAGGACATCTGAAATCTTGATTCATCATATCGTGAAGCTTTTTTGGGATCTTGGGGATCATGTGCTCTAAGCGAGGCTGATTACACTTGAGGACTTTTGCTGATAAATATTCTCTGTTTTCCTTATGTGATCTGCGTCTTGAATTGATATGTGGATTCTTCTTTTTTATTTTTATTTCCCCCCCTATTATTTTCCCTGTGTTATGTTTCGAATATGTTTATTCTTTCTTGATCCTCCTTCTAGGTGAGGGAGTCATGGTATAATTTCTTCATAAATTTCATTATTCTCTTTAACAATCCCAAGTGGTCTGTCTATTTCTTTGTTGGCATGGCTATCAGCATCCTTATTTTGATTTCTCAGGACATGCTTAATGGATATTTTTCCCAGACTTTTAAAACTTGTTCTAATCCTTTGGTAGATTTTGTTAATGGCAGTGCTTTTGAAATCCCTTTCAGCTTCCAGAGCAGCTATTATAATAGCTGAATCCCCTATTATTATAGGGTCCTTAATTGCATTCTTATTTAAAAGCCTTGTACCCAGGAGCAGGTTGTATGCTTCAGCCCTGTTGTTTGACATTTCTCCAAGGCTCCATTCATAAGTTATTAGTATTTTCCCGTTTGGGTCTATTATGACTCAGCCGGGCCCTGCTTTACTTGGGTTATTTTTTGAAGCTCCATAAGAAAAAAAGAATGTGTCTCTTCTGTTCTTTCATCCATTCTGCAAAATCTTTATCCTCAAGCCTTAATTTGCATTTCTTGTTTGTGCGGATTTCTTTATTTTTTGCTGTTGCTTCTATTTTGTTTTCTAGTATTGCTTTGCTGTACCAATCTTTTTCTTCTTGTTGCAAATTGTTCTGGTCCATTTTTGAGATTCCATTTGTACTTATTATCTCAGTAATTTGGCTCCAGGTTTTTTCTAGGATCTTGCCTAATCTTTGTTTTTGATCTTTGAAAATGCATTTGTTTCGGGCTAACCAAATTTGCCAGCATAAGATTGAAGGGGGACATTTCCATATCCTGTTTATTGTTGCTTTTTTTTTCTTTGTGTACGAGTATCTTTTATCCCAATTTTTGTGAAGAATTGTCAATTGAATTGTTAAATTTATGCTTATTTCCAAAGGACTTATTGCCTGCTTCCAGCACTCTCTTGCCACCATGCAATTTATGAAGAGGTGTTGGATTGTTTCTTCCTCCTTTTGGCACATAACACATTTTTAGGGCCCTTGTATTCCTTTTTTTTTTTTTTTAATTTTCCAAGGTAAGAATTTTACCTTTGAGGAGGGTCCAGGTGAAGACTTTGGTTTTGGGCAGGCTCTCTGATTTCCAAGCTGCCTTCCATAGGCTCCAATCATTTTGGCTGTGAAGTTTTTGGAGGAGGTTGTACCCTGATTTCACTGTGTAGTCCCCTCCATTTGGGTCCCAAACAAAGTCGTCCTGCGCTTCTATATTGATGTGCGCGACCCCTGTTAGATGAACTTTTAAGATTTCCCACTGATTTATTAGTCTTGGTGGTATTGTCAGCGTTTTCCATCTTAACCACTTGTTCTAATCCCATTCCAAAATAGAATAAAGAGTGTTAAAACTTTCCTCTTCCATCCATCTTTGAAGTCCTCTTAATTTATGCTATTGGTTTAGTGGGTTTTTCCCCATTATTCTATCCTCCCAGATAGAAGTTGATTTGCCATTCCCTGGATTTTTGTGTTGGGTGTGGAGCCTGATTGTCTTCTGTATTCAAAGGTTTCAGTTGGATGTATACCCCAAGAAGACTGTACACCCCTCCACACGAAGGGGTGCTGGGGGGACTTGTCCCTCCCGTGGGGGTTTGGGGGCAGCGGTCCCCTGGTGGGGGTTTGGGGGCAGTGCCCCCGAAGCTAAAAATAGATGTAAAATTGCCTTGTAAAAGTATGGTAATTTCTAGTCAATCTAGGCCGTTCATTAAGCGGATGATTTGACGGTAGAAGTTATGTTTAATTTAGGGTTTTTTTCCCTAGAAGGCAACCCAACCCCTCACTATATGAGGGAATTTTATTGCGTCTATGGATATCTGTATTCTGAGTGAGGAAGAGAGAGGAGATTGAGAGAAAAGAAGGTGTTACAACGGATCTGCTGTAGGTTGTATCTCTTCAGTTTGCTGGATAATATACAAGGAAGGACTGGTTGTTTCTCCATGGACGTAGCCTAAATTGGGTGAACCACGTATATCTGTGTCTCTCTTGTTTTATGCGTTTTTTGTGTTTATATTTCTACAATATTTTATGTGTTCCATTGCTCCGTAATATATAATTTTCTAACAACTGGTATCAGAGTCGAAGGTCTATTTGGCTGATAAACTCGCAGGAGAGAATGGTTCCTGGTTCGAGTGGGAGAAATGGCGAAAGATGGTAGGTTTAGGGTCGAAAAATTCAATGGCTAAAACTACCAACTGTGGAAGATGCAGATAGAAGATTATCTGTATCAGAGAGATCTGTACCTACCATTGAGCGGAAAGATAAAGAAGCCGACGAGTATGACAGACACAGAATGGAATATTCTGGACAGAAAGACACTTGGAACAATATGCCTGTGCCTAGCGGCGTTGGTAGCGTTTAATATTTCAAAGGAAATGACAACACAGGGTTTAATGTCGGCATTGGCCAAACTGTGTGAAAAACCCTCAGCCTCAAATAGGGTATTTCTTATGAAGCATTTATTTAATATGAATATGTCAGAAGGTGTATCTGTCGCAGATCATTTAAATGATTTTAATACAGTTACAAGTCAGTTAAGTTCTGTAGGGGTAAATTTTGATGATGAAGTTAGGGCTCTGTTATTTATGTGCTCATTGCCAGAAAGTTGGAATGGTTTAGTTATGGCTGTTAGTAACGCTGTCTCTGGATCTAGTACTTTAAAGTTTGATAATGTTGTTGGTGCAATCCTTAGCGAGGAAATGCGATGGAAAAGGTCCGGTGAGACATCAAGTAATGCTTTGACTGCAGAGACTAGGGGAAGAAAAATGGAAAGAGGAAAGAGCCCAGGATATCACAGTAAGTCAAGAAAAGGTAGATCCAAGTCCAGATCAGGGATAATGTGCTGGAAATGCGGGAAGAAAGGACACCTGAAGAAAGACTGCAAGTCTCGGAAGGGAAAATAAGGAGATGCGCAACAAAAAACTAATCATGAAGCGAATGTAACAGGTGATGTGTTGCAAGATGCTTTGATTCTTTCATTAGAAAATATTATTGATGCCTGGGTGATAGATTCAAGGACCTCATTCCATGCCACACCTGAGAAGAAACATTTTCATGATTATGTTCAAGGAGATTTTGAACAAGTTCGATTGGGTGATGATAAACCCTGTAAAATCATTGGAATGGGTACAATTTTCATAAAACAGCAAAATGGAAATCAGTGGCTATTGAAGAAGGTAAGGCATGTTCCAGATTTGAAGAAAAATTTGATTTCAACAGGGCAGTTGGGAGGTGAAGGTTGAATAACTACTTTCACAGATAAAACCTGGAAGGTCACTAAAGGATCCTTGGTAATAGCGAAAGGAGAAAAGGTTGGTGTATTGTATTTATGCAATGGTATTTCTAATTCTGTTAATGATTTAACCTCTACAGGAGAAGATACGGCATTGTGGCATCATAGGCTTGGGCACATGAGTGAGAAAGGGATGCAGATTCTTCGCTCAAGAAATTTGTTATCAGGTTTGAAGCATGTTGATTTAAAATTATGTGAGAATTGTGTTTATGGAAAACAGAAGAGAGTCCGATTCCTTAGAGTTGGGAGAGAAAAGAAGAGAGAAAAATTAGAGCTTGTGCATACAGATGTATGGGGACCTGCTCAGGTATCATCTCTTGGTGGCTCTCGTTATTATGTTATTTTTATTGATGATGCAACCAGAAAAACCTGGATTTATTGTATTCAAAATAAATCTGATGTATTTGATACTTTTAAGGAATTGAAAGCTTTGATTGAAAATGAGACAACGAAAAGGTTGAAGTGTCTCAGATCAGATAATGGAGGTGAATATTGCAGCAAAGAGTTTGATAGGTACTGTTCAGAGAATGGAATTCGCAGAGAGAAGACAATTCCAGGAACACCACAAGAAAACGGTGTGTCAGAAAGGATGAACATGACAATCATGGAGTGTGCAAGGTGCATGAGATTGCATGCAAGATTGCCTTTACAATTTTGGGCAGATGCTGTAGATACTGCTGTTTATCTAATAAACAAAGGGCCTTCAAGTTCCTTGGATGCTGGTATTCCAGAGGAGGCATGGATAGGTAAAAAGGTAAACTACTCTTTTTTAAAGACTTCTGGTTGTGAAGCCATTGCCCACATTAACAAAGAAAATAGAACAAAGCTTGAGGCAAAAGCAAAGAAATGTACCTTTATTGGATATGGTGTTAATGATTTTGGTTATCGCTTATATGATTATGAAAATCACAAAATCATTAGGAGCAGAGATGTAATATTCAATGAAAAGGTCTTGTATAAGAATCAGTTGCATGAAAAGAAACAAGAAAAAGAAAACAGAGAATACACAGTGCTTGACAATATCACAGGAAAAGTGATGGTGCCTGAAAATCATAATGATCAGCAGTCAGAACAACAACCACAATAGCAAAAAGCACTTCAAACACCTAAAAGTGGTGTTAGAAGATCTACAGGATAAGTAGACCCCCTGAATGATACTCTCCTTCATTATATTATGTACTGTTGACTGATTCTGGTGAACCAGAATGTTATGAAGAAGCAGTGCAGGTAGAAACCAAGAAGAAGTGAGAACAAGCCATGAAAGAAGAGATGGAATCCTTAGCACATAACCAGACTTGGGACTTAGTCAGGTTGCCTGCAAGTAAAACAACATTGCATAATAAATGGGTTTACAGGCTCAAGGAAGAAGATGGAGGAAAACAGAGGTACAAAGCTAGACTTGTGGTGAAGGGGTTTGCACAGAAGAAAGGTATTGATTTTGATGAAATATTTTCTCCTGTTGTTAAAATGACTTCAATCAGAACTATTTTAAGTCTAGTAGTAGCTGAAGCATCTTGAGTAGTTAGATGTAAAGACAACCTTTCTCCATGGGGATTTGGAGGAAGAGATATATATGTAGCAGCCACAAGGATATGAGGTAAAAGGGAAGGAGAAACTAGTGTGCAGGTTGAAGAAGAGCTTGTATGGCTTAAAACAGGCTCCAAGGTAGTGGTATCTAAAATTTGATAGGTTTATGTCTGAACAAGGTTATACTAGATGTCACTCTGATCATTGTGTTTATCTCAAAAGGAAAAATGATGGCAGCTATATTATATTGTTATTGTATGTAGATGACATGCTTGTTGCAGGTTCTAACATGCAGGAAATAAATGTGCTCAAAAGGAAATTGGAAAACACATTTGCAATGAAGGATTTAGGTGCTGCAAAACAAATCCTTGGTATGAGAATAACTAGAGACAGGAAGAATCGCAAATTAACATTGTCTCAAAGTGAGTACATAGAAAAGGTGCTGAAAATGTTTAATATGCAGAATGCAAAACCAGTTAGTATACCTTTGACTAGTCATTTCAAATTAAGTAAGGAGGCATGTCCCAAGGCTCAGGAAGAAATGGCTCATATGTCTAAAGTTCCATATGCATCAACAGTTGGAAGCTTAATGTATGCAATGGTCTGCACAAGGCCTGATATTGCACATGCAGTGGGGGTTGTAAGAAGGTACATGAACAATCCAGGAAAAGAATATTGGATGGCAGTGAAGTGGATTCTTAGGTATTTGAGAGGTACCACAAATCAAGCATTATGCATTGGTGGTTCAAACATTGCTCTACAGGGATATGTTGATGCAAATATGGCAGGTGACAGAGATAACAGGAGGAGCACTACAAGATATTTATTTACTGTAGGTGGAACAACTGTTAGTTGGGTTTCAAAAATCCAAAGTGTTGTTGCACTTTCAACAACGGAAGCAGAGTAAGTTCCTGCTACAGAGGCTAGTAAAGACATGATTTGGTTACAAAGGTTTCTGGATGAATTGGGCAAGAAGCAGGAGTTGGGCAGGTTATACAGTGACAACCAGAGTGCCATACATCTTTCAAAGAACTCTGCATTTCATTCCAAGACTAAACATATACAACTCAAGTACCATTTCATACGGTCAGCATTGGAAGATGGACAGTTGAAGCTGGAAAAAATACACACTAGCTAGAATCCTGCAGATATGTTAACAAAAGTTGTAACCAGGGAGAAACTGAGAATTGTTGAAAAGTGTGCAACAAGAAATGCTTGTTGAGAGTGCAACAAGATGATGGAGCTTAGTGAAAAGAGTCGCCTTCACTAAGTGGGCCCGCAGGCTATTTTTGGCGCAAGTCTATTTTTAGACTATGTCTATTTTTAGACATATGGATCATGTCTATGGATGATTGATCAAGTTGGGAAAAATAGATGGACTTCTATTTTTGATGAAAGTGTGAGTGATCACAGTGTGAGTGATTACAGTGTGAGTGATCACAGTGTGAGTGATCAAAGTCAAAAATAGAAAAGTCAAATATTATTATCTCACAATAATATTTGGACTATAAACTTAATCTTATTCTCTTGGAGCACTTCAGTTTGAGCTACGGAAGTGGCACATGCAGCTGTCAGAAGGAAATTCGTTTTTCTTATGAGTCAGTTGAGTTGTTGCATGCATGACTTCAGTTAGAACTCAAGTGAGTTGAGTTTAGTGGACTGGAGGTACAGTTGATGGAGTTGTGTTCAGTTTAGCTTTGTTAAACTGGTTGTATTTAGTCTAACTGATCAATAGACTAAAGATGAGTTGGGTGAATTAGTTATTAATTAATTCACAAGTTATTAACTCATAATGCAACTATAGAATACATCAGTTAACTCAGTTGCATGTCAGTGCATGTTCAGTTCAGCAGGGACAGGTGTTAGAGGATCAGATTGCTATCAGTTGTGACTATAGCTGTGCATGATGATTTGCACAATCAAAGGATTGAGTATGCCAATGAGTTTGCTCACGTATCTTCATGATATTATAGCTGTTGCTCACGTCCAACATAGTGTGGGTGACTATTTTGCAGTGTAAAATCGAGTTTGGGAAGCTATTCTCATCAGTTCTTGAGCAGGTATTGAGCAGTGGAGGCAGGCAAGCAGCGGGAGAGATTTGGAGATCAAATCTGAGCTGTATTGTGTGTAACAGGTGGAGATACTTGTGAGAAGTATTATGCTTTGTATTGTTACATGATTCAATCAATATAATATACAGATAGTGTGGGGTTTTTAGCGAGATGCTTTCCCCGGGATACATACTGTGTTTATGAGTTTGATTGATGCTTCTATGTGTGCCTGTGGATGTTTCTGCTTCTGTAATTTGATGATCAACGTAGAGGAGATTATGTATTATACATGTTCCGCTTAAATTGTATGATCAGGATAATCTCTGTTGAATATGTGTCATATTATTCAAAATTTCTACATGGTATCAGAGCTAGATAAATTGTAGAAAAAGTTTCTACATGGTATCGGAGCAGCTTGATTTGTAGAAGAGATTTTTACAGGATATCAAGCGAGGATTGATCATCAGATCTACTATTCTCACGAATTCTAGATTGGAAGCGGTTGAGTTTTGTGCTGGTGGAATTCAAATTTAATTCCAAAGCAAGAGATAAAACTCAGAAACATTCAGTTCGAGAATGGAGATAGTATGCCCCAGTATCTCACGAGGTTCACTCAGTGTCGAGATGAGCTGGGAAGTGTGGGGGTTACTGTTGATGATGAGGATGGTGAGTCTAGGACTCCTTGACCTTCCTAATAGTTGGCATAGCTACCAGGACTCGGTGAATGGAAGGGGGAAACTGCCGAATTGGGAAAGACTATGGTCGGATTTGATGCAGGAGGAGATTAGACGGAGCACCAGAGATGGTTCTTCATCCATGCAGGATGAGGAGAACTGTGCCTTAGCGAGTAAGGCGAAGAAGGGGAAGGAGAAGGTTTCTCTTTCCGAATCTTGTTCTTCCAGTGATGGGAAGAATGTTGACAAATCAAAGGTGAGATGCTTTCGTTGTCATGAGATTGGTTCATGGGTCAGGAACCTGTATGCTCTTGAGGTTCAAGATGCATGCAAAGCCTTGAGCAGCAAGGCAACTGATGGAGACTTGGTGGTTGAGAGGGAGCGTATATTACCTCTCAACATGCAGAGCCAGAAGAAGTCTCAGACGATTGTGGAGGAGCCACGATTGGTGCAGCAACTTCAGGAGGTTGTGGAGGAGCCACAACAGGGGAAGCTGTGTGGAGATGGAGTAGAGACATCTACTCATCCAGAGACCTCCAGTAGGGGGAAACTTCGAGCCAGGTGGGCTGAGGGATCGCATGCAGCCATACCTCCAGGTAGGAGGTGGGGTGATGTGGATTGATTGTCCCAAGGAGGAGGGGCAGGATCCTTGAGGTACCCAACCTCTTGGATGAGACCTTGCTACGGGAGCCCCGATGTGTAGTAGCAGGAACTGACTGATTGGGTAGAGACAGATGCGGATGGAGCGGCAGAGAGAGCGACAGTGCAGGGAATCCCAGGACAGCGCATAGCTAGCAGGCTGTAGCAATGCGAGAGGCACAAGTGTTTTGCACAGTGCTAGGTGGCACAGAGAGGTGTGCAATGGTGCGAGATGCATGGAGATGTTGCAGTAGCGCAGATGTCAGAGAGGGAGCACTTGTCAGCTGCAGGTAGAGCTTCAGCATCAGAGGATGTTTCTATCCCAACAGGGAGGTCAGTTGGGAGGTGCAGTGCGGATGCAATGCTGGGAGATAGAACCAGCAGCAGCACGGATGCAGTCAGAGATCAAAGTGACAGAGGCTAGAGCAGTCAGATACTGAAGAGCACAGAGATGCAGAGTTTTAGTTGACAGAGGCAATAGCAGTCAGAGACTTTGATGACAGAGCAAGTGGACCGGCCAAATGTGTTGCATGGAGAACATTCCAGAGTTACAGGATCAGGTTTGAGAGGAAGCCTTTCTTGTTGAGAGGGAGTGTTGAAAAGTGTGCAACAAGAAATGCTTGTTGAGAGTGCAACAAGATGATGGAGCTTAGTGAAAAGAGTCGCCTTCACTAAGTGGGCCCGCAGGCTATTTTTGGCGCAAGTCTATTTTTAGACTATGTCTATTTTTAGACATATGGATCATGTCTATGGATGATTGATCAAGTTGGGAAAAATAGATGGACTTCTATTTTTGATGAAAGTGTGAGTGATCACAGTGTGAGTGATTACAGTGTGAGTGATCACAGTGTGAGTGATCAAAGTCAAAAATAGAAAAGTCAAATATTATTATCTCACAATAATATTTGGACTATAAACTTAATCTTATTCTCTTGGAGCACTTCAGTTTGAGCTACGGAAGTGGCACATGCAGCTGTCAGAAGGAAATTCGTTTTTCTTATGAGTCAGTTGAGTTGTTGCATGCATGACTTCAGTTAGAACTCAAGTGAGTTGAGTTTAGTGGACTGGAGGTACAGTTGATGGAGTTGTGTTCAGTTTAGCTTTGTTAAACTGGTTGTATTTAGTCTAACTGATCAATAGACTAAAGATGAGTTGGGTGAATTAGTTATTAATTAATTCACAAGTTATTAACTCATAATGCAACTATAGAATACATCAGTTAACTCAGTTGCATGTCAGTGCATGTTCAGTTCAGCAGGGACAGGTGTTAGAGGATCAGATTGCTATCAGTTGTGACTATAGCTGTGCATGATGATTTGCACAATCAAAGGATTGAGTATGCCAATGAGTTTGCTCACGTATCTTCATGATATTATAGCTGTTGCTCACGTCCAACATAGTGTGGGTGACTATTTTGCAGTGTAAAATCGAGTTTGGGAAGCTATTCTCATCAGTTCTTGAGCAGGTATTGAGCAGTGGAGGCAGGCAAGCAGCGGGAGAGATTTGGAGATCAAATCTGAGCTGTATTGTGTGTAACAGGTGGAGATACTTGTGAGAAGTATTATGCTTTGTATTGTTACATGATTCAATCAATATAATATACAGATAGTGTGGGGTTTTTAGCGAGATGCTTTCCCCGGGATACATACTGTGTTTATGAGTTTGATTGATGCTTCTATGTGTGCCTGTGGATGTTTCTGCTTCTGTAATTTGATGATCAACGTAGAGGAGATTATGTATTATACATGTTCCGCTTAAATTGTATGATCAGGATAATCTCTGTTGAATATGTGTCATATTATTCAAAATTTCTACAAGAATATGCTCAGTTTCAATTGGTCTTCAAGTATGATAAAGAAGATGAGCAACAACCAGGTCCAAAGTGGAGTTATTGTCTAGCAAATGAAGCAGCAGTGGAGTCGCTATAATCAGTCTCTAAGTGGGAGATTGTTGGGTGTGGAGCCTGATTATCTTTTGTATTCAAAGGTTTCAGCCAGATGTATACCCCAGGAAGACTGTACACCCCTCCACACGGGGGGGCTAATCCCCCCCGGCTGGGGGGTCCGGGGGCCAGCGGTCCCCCAGTGGGGGTTCGGGGGTAGCGCCCCCGAAGCTAAAAATAGATGTAAAATTTCCTTGTAAAAGTCTAGTAATTTCTAGTCAATCTGGGCCGTTCATTAGGCAGATGATCTGACGGTAGAAGTTATGTTTAATTTAGGGTTTTTTTTCCCTAGAAGGCAACCCCTCACTATATATGAGGGAATTGTATTGCGTCTATGCATATCTGTATTCTGAGTGAGGAAGAGCGAGGAGATTGAGAGCAAAGAAAGTGTTACAACGGATCTGCTGTAGGTTGTTTCTCTTTAGTTTGCTGGATAATATACAAGGAAGGACTAGTTGTTTTTCTGTGGACGTAGCCCAAACTGGGTGAACCACGTATATCTGTGTCTCTCTTGTTTTATGCGTTTTCTGTGTTTATATTTCTGCAATATTTTATGTGTTCCATTGCTTCGTAATATATAATTTTCTAACATTTTGGAGATTTTATCTCTGATAAGCGGGATTATCTTTTTGACCAATTTCTAGATTTGGGTGCATGGCCTATCTGGATTGATATTAGTGATCAGCTTTGTTCTATGACAATTTAAGTATTTCATTGTTAGAACTTTTTCCCACCAATGACCTTTCCCATTTATCATTCTCCGAATTATTTTTGTCCCTAGAGAAATATTCATTAATACTAGAAGGCGAATTGCTATACTTCCTTTTTCATAGGGAAGGGTAACTTGCTCCCATCTGACAAGGCTGAATTTTTTATTTTCTTGTTTTCCTCCTTGCCAGAGGAAGCTTCTAATTGTCAGCTCCATTTGCTTGTGGGCACTTGCTGGGGCCATAATGATTGCGTACTGGTAAATAGGTAGGGCCGAGAGAAGAGCTTTTGTCAATGTCACTCTTCCTGCCAGATTGAGCCACATCATTCCCCAGCTCTGAATTTTTTCCTTCATTCTTTCCACTTGCTTGTTCCATACTTCTATTTTTACTACTTCCTTTACTAAGGGCAGTCTAAGATAAGTGAAATGGCTCCAGTTTATTTGTAAAGGAATTTCCAAAATTTGAGAAGTTCGTTGCATTATTTTTAATGAGGTATTCCAACAGTGAATTCTGCATTTGGTGTTGTTTAGAATTCCTCCTGAAGCTAGGAGAAATTCATCCAATACTTTTTTGAATCGTCTTGCTATAATGCAGGATGCCCCGCCTATTAAAAGGGTATCGTCTGCAAAAAGAGAGTGGTTTATATCTTTGACTCCTCTCGTTATCTAGATTCCTGTTATTTTTTTCTCTTTTCTCTGGTTTTCCAGCATAGCACTCAAAGATTCAGCCATGATAATGTACAAGAATGGAGAAAGCGGACAACCTTGCCTTAGCCCGCGTGTACTTTGAAAACATTTAGTGGGCCTTCCATTAATTAAAAGAGCTATCCAAGGATTTGATATACAAGCCTGGATAATCTCTATGAAATTTGTTGAAAAACCAAACTTTTTGAGAACTATAGCAAGGAATTTATGGTTAACTCGATCAAAAGCATTAGCCATGTCTAATTTAACAATCATTCCTCTCTCCTTTTTTTGGACACTGCTATGAATGTTTTCTTGAACAATTATCACATTGTCTGTGATTTTCCTCTTTGGGACAAATCCTCCTTGATTTTCTGATATTATTTCCGAAAGAAATATTTTCATTCTATTTGCTAGAATTTTGGTGAGGATCTTATAAGACGAGTTGCAGAGGGAGATCAACCTATATCTGCTGAAAGTTGTGGGATTGGATTTTTTGGGAATGAGGGCTAGGAAGGAGGATTTTGTATTTCTTTTGATCTTTTTTTTTTGGAAAGCATTTTTGAGCATTCTCATTAGATATTTTTTAATAATTTCCCAATGTTGTCTATAAAAGGCTATTGTGAACCCATTTAGTCCTAGTGCTTTATCCGGGTGAAGGTTCCACACTGCTTATCTAACTTCTTCCTCAGTGATTTCTTTGTTTAATTCCTTGTTTTGCTGATCAATGATTTTTTTTTATATGCTACAAAATATCTTCATTAACTACTTGCTGATCACTTATTGAGAGGAGTTCTTCGAAGTGATTATGAGCTGTGTTTTTTATTTCTTCAACTCCTTTTATTTCTTGACCATTTACTTGAATTTTTTCAATCTGATTTTTTGACCTCATTATTTTTATTGTATTATGAAAGAAAGCTGTATTTTTATCTCCGGATTTTAACCAAATACATCTTGATTTCAATATGCTTTCCTCTTCTTGCTTATTTTGCTTGTATATTTCTAGGTAGATTTCCTTTTCTTGTAGATGATCTTGCTCACTTTCTTCCTTCTCTTTTTCCTTGCACATTTTATCCATTTTTATTTGCAGTTTGATTTTCCTAGCTTTGGCTTGGACAACATTTTCTCTTGCCCAAGTTTTTAAGTGTTGCGTTAGGTTCTTTAGCTTAGTTTCCCAAACATATTGGGAGATCCTGTGACACTTTTTTTCTAGCTGTCCTTAATTTGTTTGCCAAATTCTTCCTTGCTGTCCCAAATTGGATTATACCTGAAGGGAAGAGGACCTTGATTTTCTAATTTTCCAAAAGTTAGCACCACCGACTTGTGGTCTGAAGCCGAGTTGTGAACTATTTTACATTTCACAAGAGTATGGGCAACTTCTATACTTTCATGAATAAGAATTATGTCCAACCTTTCTTTTATGTTGTTTTTTCCTATTCTCTTGTTGTTCCAAGTGTATTTTTTGTTACTTGGCGGAATGTCTATTAATTTTTGTTCTTCTATTATTCCTTCAAGAGTTTCTCTTGATGGATTGTTGTGGAAGATTCTGCCAAAATTTTCTTTTGTATTCCTTATCAGATTTAAATCTCCTCCCAATATTAGTTTCCCACTTTGTCTCTCTTCTATTTCTTCTTTAACTGATTTCCAGCATTGCTCTCTCTCTATAATGGTTTGGTGAGTACACATTTATAATGCTATACTATTCTTTGGTATTGAGGTTTCTCAACTTTGTTCGGACCCAGTGGCTGCTGAATTTTGGGGTTATTAGTTCCCATTTCCTTTTGTCCCAAATGGTGTTGATTCCTCTTGATGCTCCTGTCACTTCTAATGCTATTCCTTCATAATTTTTTAGTTTTTGGATTATTTTTTGATTTTCTTGCTTGTTTATTTTTGTCTCTTGGATCGTACATATGTCTGGTTGTTCCTTCGCTAAAATGTCTCTGGATGCATTGAATTTAAAGGAGATGCTAAGGACGTGAAAATTCCAAGAGACCACTATCATAATTTACTGCTGTGTTGGTGTGGTCCTCCCTTTCTTCTGTGCTGTGTTTTTTCATGACTTCCCATTTGTTTCCCAAGGAAAGAATCCATTGGTTATTGCGTTCCTAGTGCCATTTCTTTAGCTACTGTCTCATCTCTGATTTCTTTATTTGATTTCCTTTCTACCTTTTTTTGCTGGTCCCAAACTTGAGGTATTTCTTTGGCTTTATTCATGGTTAGAATGCGGTCCACTAAGATAGGAGGTGGAGAGGTTATAGGGTTGGGGGAGGATATGAGGGCTAAGGAGATGGGGTTTGAGGGTGGTGATCTAGGAGAGGGTGGATCAAAAGAGTCATCCAATGGCTCAAAGGGATTCGGGTTTGTGTGGTAAGGAGGAATAACCTTCACTGGAGGCTGAGAGGTTATTTCGTTTGCTTCTTGGGACTGATGGGTAGCTGATGTGGTCTGCTTATTGGTTGGTTTTTTTCTTTTCACTTGTTCCCATGTATGTTCTTGTTCTTCTACATTTTCATGCTCTATTTTTTTAAGACATCTATTTGCAAAATGACCGTACTCGTGACATACCTTGCATTTAAATGGTATTTTCTTGTAGTCCAGCTATTGAATGTGTGTCCATTGATCAACCTTGATCTTTATTGCCTCTGGGAGGCCTTTTCCCAAATCTACTTCCACACATATTCTCGCACAAGTGTGCATGTTGTCTTTTGGCTCACATCTGTCAATGTATTTTCCCACTGCGCTTCTTATAGCCTTTGCCGATTCATCTCCCTAATAGTGAAGAGGAAGATGTGGGAGCCTGACCCACACAGGCACTGCATTTGGGACATCCATCTCCATATCAAAATCTGGCATCCACCTATTCAGGTATAAACCTCTGGAGTCCATGAAGTAAGGTCCATTTCTATATATCAGGTCTCTGTCCTCCTTTGTTTCAAAGAGAAAGGTGTAGTATCCTCTTCCACAAAATCGTATTGCTATCTTCCCCTGTGTGGTTCCATTCCAATTTCTTTCCACCCATTTTTGCATTGATTTGGCTGAAGGCCAGAGCCCTGTGAACTATCCAACAAGTCCGCGTTCTGTCAGAGAAATGGCTGATCTTCTAGGGAGTGCTGGAGGGAGAGATTCCTCTGAAATATTTTCAAGTTTCTTAACGAATTTATTCACTGATGGCCTATTTCTTGGAGCTCCATTCTCAGCGATCAGAGATGCGGAAGCTTCTACATTTTCTTCATTCTGTGGTTGTGTGGAAGAGTGAGGATCTCCCTCCTCAGGGGGTTGCATGATCTAGTTGGCCTCAGCAACAGGAGGCTGCCGAGAGAGGGATCTGCAGGGGCAGCGACGGCTAGGTCAGTGCAGGAGGCTGGGATGTTGCGTGCGCGATTCTTGTTTCAATGAAGGGTTCGACAGAGCTACAATGGTTAAGCTATATTATTAAATAATATGCTAAATATAAATTATGTTTTTATATGTTAAATGATAAATTATAAATTAAAACACAACTAAAAGAAACCATGTACATTCACTCTTTACAATCATATTAAGGGAGAATTAAGTATCTTATAATTAGGGTTATAATATTGAGGTTATTATACGACTAACTTAGATCTATCTTAATTGTGGAATTACCAGGGTCTAAAGGGATAAAATTTCTTTTCACTCCAAAAGAAGTTTGCATCTCAAAAAATTTGATCCTTCCAAAAATGATATCTCTTGATCCCTCCAAAATTAAGATGATCTCGATATATATATATATATATATATTATTTTTAGTTTTATATAATTTGACCAAGTCAAGATGTTTTATGTTTTATTGATAATTATTATTATTATATTATATGTTTTAATTATGTTTTAATGTAATTTTAATTAATTTTGACTCAATCAAAATGTTTACAAGACATTACAACATTTCTATGCAATTATTTTTAACTTTTTAATATTTTTTGATTGAGTCAACTTATACCAAAACATCTCTTCCATACCTTTTTATTATTATTTACGTATTAAGTTTTATTTTAAAAAACGTTATAAAATTAAATTGAAATAAAATATTTATAAAATATTTGATTTTGAAATGAGTTATGGTATTTGGGTATGTGGTATTGATAAACCATGATATTTAAAAGTTAATAATATTTATGGTAAAATAAGAAGTAAATATTTATGGTTAAGAATCTTGTTATATTATAAGTATTAATTTTTGTCCTCATTAAATTTAAATATAGTTACAAAATCATTATTTTATGCTAAAATAAATTTTAATTTATAAGTATTATTTACATGATATATATTTTAATGTAATGTATATTATGATTTTTTATTTTAAAAAATTGTTTAATTCTATTAATAAAGGGAAAAAAATGAATTTAAAAAATATTTACATCTCATTTGATATCTAACGTTTACACCTCTCCTAGGGCCTCTCAGTATAATAAATAAAGAGTATATAATAAAGTCATAAAACCATGGTTATACTAATGATAAGTCGAGTCTTTTATCAAACGTGTGACTTATCACCTATTGTGTATAGCGCAACATATCTATTGTACAAGTGAATCATGATTCAAATATATATTTTTATAATAATTATTTAATATTGACTGTTTTATGTATTCGAGGAATTTTACAAATTTTCACAAAATCAAATTAAAAATATAAAAACAAACTAAACCATTATATTAAGAAAATCAATTTAGAAATTTAAAACGTATATTGGTGTAATAGTGATGGATATCATGGAATCTTCACTACGTCACTCACACTTGCATATAAACTCGTGGATTAATAAGCCCATTCCATATTGTACATAGGGTATGTCAACCCCTTAGCCTCTTAGATAGCTATGGTCGCTAGTTAATAAGGAAAGATTCTTCCAGGAGCTTAAATAAAATGGCATCATTTGATAAATCTGATATGGGATTTAAAACCATCGTTTTATAATGAAGATTCAGTGAAAGGAGTCTTAATCATCATGAACACTTAATAAGAGTCTTCATAGAACATATAAAATGATTAGTTAATTCTCTAATGAATTTGAGTGGGAAAATTTTGTTGTAAAATTGGGGAGACACGAGAGTTGCCTTAGAATATATTAATTTTAAAATAAATTATATAGTGATTTAATTTTCTTTCTATTTTTATTAATAAATAAGCAAGTGATAATTACATAAAACAAGTTAAGTGGTCTTAACTTGCTCAATAAGAAACTAAGTCTGTTGGCCACCTAACCGTATGATAAGCTATCCAGTGACAAAAAGTAACGAGTCTTTCTACCCAAGCTATATAGGTTTGTATATCATGTCTTTGCCCATACTTTATTTGCTTATAAACATATATGACTTCAAACTGAAAGGTAAAAGATATCCGCATATGTACTAATCAAAATTGAAAACCAACTAACATTCTAATTATCCGGCTCAACAGAGGTGGATTCGATCGGAGCCAGATCCTTGGCATTGGAACCAGGCAACACTGTCTGTGAGAATAGACAAGGGAAGTGTTTCTCAATCCATCTTGCTTTTTCATTTGGAATTGCAGCTTCTGGAAATCCTGTTTGTAGTTGGGAAAGTCCTGCACTACTGTCGCCATGCTCACTGAAATTTGCTCTAGGGCCTTGCCCAGGAAGCTTTTCATAATCCAATACAGGTATAGGGTCTGCCTGAATTGTGTCACTTGCCCTCGAGTATGCCCAGGGTATGGAACCATCATGCGCCAATTCCCCATCTCTATCTTCATCGTGCTCGCTTGGCGGTTCAGGTCGGCTTCCCATTCCTCAATCAAACTTCTAATCTTTTCACTGGTCCCCTCCCGATATGCTTTCGCTGCTTCATTAATGAGGTTAACGATCGATTTTCTGCCACATCTCTTGCTTGGCCACCCAAGGCCCCCTGCCTCGGCTCCTATCCTTCCCTTCTCTTGCCATCGCAACACAGTCCCGGTGACTAGTAATGAAATAGGTGTTGGCAAATCCCTATGCAGGTGAGGTTGCGAGCCCAGAAGCACTTCGTGCCCATGAGAGCCTATTTATCTGTGCACTTACCATGGGAGAAAGAAACTGTAATTGACTTAAAATTATGCATTGTCTCTCCGCCACTCACAGACCCTGTAGCCACCCGAAGTCCGCCAACCCACCCAGGCATTCAATCCCATGACCCCCAGGCCCATTTGCATAACAACTAGAAACAAAATTTTTGAGCCCATCATAGCCATCGCCCACACTATTATGACAATTCCCATACCCCGGATGACACAACACCTCGACAACGACCTCACCAACACTTCGACACAGGCTGTGTGTGCGAAGCCACGAAATCCCACCAACCACAGACCGATTTGCATAACAACCATAAACGAAAATTCTGAGCCCCTCATAGCCAGCGCCAACACCATTATGACAATTCCCATACCCTGTGTGGTGCAACACTTCGATAGTGACCTCATAGGTGCTTGGGTGACGCAACACCTCAACAACAAACTCGCAAACACTTCGACAGAGCCCATGGGTGCGAAGCCTTGATAGCCAGCCAACCACAAGCCCATTTTCATAACGACCAAAAATGATAATTCTGAGCCTATCATAGGCAACTCCAGCACCATTATGACACTGCCCATACCCCAGGTGACACAACGCCTCAACAACGACCTCACAGATGCTTCGACACAAGCCATGGGTGCGAAGCCCTGAAATCCAACCAACCAAGTCATTACCATAAACCACAATAAATTAGACCCTAAAAGTAAAACATAAACTAGCAGCAACCCAATCCCATACCCCCTAGTCTTCGACCCAAGCCATATTGCAACATTCCCCAGGGTTAAGACCCCTGCCTCAGAACCCAATTAACCCCATTATGTTAGATTGTGTTATATTCTTTCCACGACTAGCCCACGTAGTTAATCAGGGGGTTAGAGGGGGGAGGGAGAACCCCCCTTCATTGCGCTGATTGTGTAGCGGGGTGGCGGGGGGGGGGGGGTCACAGGGGGTTTGAGGTGTACTCGTAACCCCATTTTATGGGGTCCTTTGTGCATGATTTTCGCACATGTTTTTGGACACGATGGTTTTCAGTCCATGGTATTGGATGCTTCAGCATGTATAAATATATATTATAACATTGAAAGGAACATAATGAAAAATCAAGCTGGTAGTCCCGATTTTGGGATCCAGGGGAAAATCTTTATGTATATGTGTTTTATGTGTTATGCTCTCGCATTGTTTATTTTCTGTGTTTTAGAGTTCATATGCAGGTAATTTCTGTACGGGGTTAAAACCTACATTTGGTATCGGAGCAGTTTTGGCTTCAAGGGGACGCCTTTATTGCTGAGGGGTTTTGCTTGGGCATGTGGTAGACCCTGTTCAATAGGAGATCTGCAAGATCGATTTTGGTGGTGAAAGAATATGGTGAGCGGTGGAAAGATAGAGATCGAGAAATTTAATGGTTAGAGTTTTGAGTTGTGGAAACTCAAGATGGAGGATCTGTTGGTGGATAAAGATTAGTGGATCGCGGTAGATTCGGGTACTAAACCAACGGGAGTGTCCAATGAAGAATGAAAGAAGTTGGATCGGAAGGAAAAGAGCACAATACGATTGTGTATCTTATATTCAGTGTTGCTGAATGTATCAAGGGAAGCTATGGCAAAGGCTTTGTGGGACAAGTTAGGGACTTTGTACCGATCTAAGTTTTTGGTGAATAAATTGTTCCTGCGGAAAAAGTTGTATAACCTGAGGATGAAAGATGGAAACTCAGTGACAGAGCATCTGAACGCATTTAATATTGTGGTAAGTCAGTTAGCATTTGCTGATATTAAAATTTCAGATGAAGATAAGTGCATTAGTTTGTTGTGTTCTCTACCAGATTCGTGGGATAGTTTGGTTATTGCAATAGGTAGCAATGCAATTGTCTTGCAGTTTGATGAAATAGTCTCAGCCTTGCTGACGGAGGAGATGAGACGGAAAAATATGGAGAGCTAGAATGGTGATGCCTTGTCTGTACCAGGACGGTCCCAGAACATAAAAAAAAAATAAATCATCGAGTGGGAGATATAAATGTAGAGGGAGATCTAAATTTCCAGGAAAACCTGTAAAGGAGCTGTGCTGGAAATGCGGAAAGGAAGGGCACTACAAAAGGGACTGTAAATCTAAAGTTCTTGATAAAGGAAAGGGATCTGATGATGCTCCTTCTGCAGAGGCGAAAACCACCTCAGATGAAGGTGGGGATGTGTACTTGGCTTCTTCAAGTACACATGTAGATCATGAGGCATGGTTGATTGACTCAGGTGCATCCTTTCACTTCACTCCCCATAGATAGTGGTTCTGCAAGTATGAGAAATATGATGGTGGTGATGTCTTCTTAGGGGATGATAGGAAGGCTAGAATCGTTGGTCGCAGAAAAGTAAAGTTGAAATTACAAGGTGGAAGGGTTAGAACACTTCCGTGTGTTCTGCATATTCCTGCATTGGCCAGAAATCTAATTTCTGTAAGCAAGCTGGATGATGCAGGTGTAAAAATAGTGTTCGAGAAGGATACCTGCAAAATGGTTCAGGGAGCACTGGTATTGATGTGGGGAGTTTGGATTGGAACTCTGTACAAGCTGCAAGGTAGCACTGTTATTGATGGGTGCAATAGTTCTGTGGTTCCTAAAAGTGGAGCAGAAAATCTAGTGGTCTCTCGAGAGAAAACCATGTTATCGCATCAAAGGCTTGGACATATTGGAGAGAAGGGCCTTCGAATACTTCATGGTAAAGGTATGGTAGAAGGTATGAGTAACAACTCTCTGGATTTTGATTTCTGTGAAAATTGTGTATATGGGAAGCAGAATTGGGTGAGTTTCCCCTCTGGTAGTAAGAGGGCGAAACTGATATTAGAGTTTGTGCACAATGATGTGTTTGGACCTGTGAAGGTTCCATCTCTAGGTAAGTCTGTGTACTATGTATCATTTATAGATGACTTCTCAAGGAATACATGGATATATTTCCGTAAGAAGAAATCTGAAGTCTTTGACAGGTTTAAAGAATTTAAGGCTCTGGTGGAAAACCAGAGAAAGAAGAAGATAAAGGTGCCGAGGACAGATAATGGTGGAGAATTTTGCAGCAAAGAATTTGAAGAATTCCATAAGAAGTGTGGTATAGCACGGTAGAAGACTACTGCATATACACCTCAACAAAATGGAGTTGTAGAAAGAATGAACAAGACGTTGATGGAAAGGGCAAGAAGCATGCTCAGTGGTGCCAGGTTAGGATAGGAATTCTGGGCAGAGGCGGTGGATACTGCATGTTACCTGGTCAACAGGTCACCTTCATCGGCGTTGGAGGATAGGACTCCACAAGAGGTATGGACTGGTAAGAAACCCTCTATTTCACATCTGAGGGTATTTGGATGTGATGCATATGTACATGTTCCAAAGGAGAAGCGAACCAAGTTGGATAGTAAATTTGAAAAGTGCATCTTTATTGGGTATAAGGATGGTTTAAAGGGTTATAAGCTTTGGAGCCCAGTAACAAGGAAGATTTTGTACAGTCGAGATGTGGTGTTCAGAGAGGTAAAAGATGTTATTAAACATGAAGTCCAACCAAAGGAACCTAAGAAGATAGAGTTTGAGCTTAAGGAGGAAGAATCAGACTCTACAACAGAGGAGGAATCAAAAGATGAAGAGCCACAAACTCTGGCAATGAGAAGATTAGTTCGAGAAAGAAGGCAGCCAAAAAGGTATAGTCCATCTGCTTTCTGTTCAAATTTTGTTTTATCTATTACTGATGATGATCTCGGAACTGTGAAGGAGGTAGTAGATTTAGAGGATGGAAAACTCTGGAAAGAGGTCATGGTTGATGAAATGGCATCTTTGCACAAAAATGAGGCTTGGGATTTGGTGGAGTTGCTGGCTGGAAGAAAACCCATTGGAAGCAAATGGGTGTTCAAGAAGAAGACAAATGTAGAAGGAAAGGTGGAGAAATACAAAGCTCGATTGGTAGAAAAAGGTTATTCCCAGGTGCCGGGAATTGATTTTGGTGATATCTTTTCTCCTGTTGCCAAGGTAGCTTCTATTATATTACTTTTATCTATTGCTGCTGCTTTTTGATTTTGAGGTAGAACAGATGGATGTGAAGACAACATTTCTTCACGTGGATTTGGAAGAGGAAATATACATGAAGCAACCTGAAGGCTTTGCGGTGAAGGGTAAGAAAGAACTGGTATGCAAGTTAAAGAAGTCTCTGTATGGGTTAAAACAATCACCAAGGATGTGGTATCAGAAATTTGATACATTTATACAGGGACTTGGCTTCACCAGAAGCAAAGCAGATCACTGTGTGTATTTTAAATTAATTGGTGACCATGTTATTTATCTGGTCTTGTATGAGGATGATATGTTGCTGGTTGGAAATGACAAAGAAATTATCCAGAATTTGAAGACCCAATTGTCGTCCAAATTTGACATGAAAGATATTGGTGCTACAAACTATATTTTGGGCATGGAAATTAAAAGAAATCGGACAAAGAGGAAGCTCTAGTTAAACCAGAGGAAGTATATCGAGACAATACTGCAGAGGTTTAATATGCAGGATAGTAAACCAGTGAAGGTTCCTATTCTTGTAGGTGTGAGGTTATTTGCTGAACAATGTCCCAAGACACAAGAAGAGGAAGAGGACATGTCTTATGTTCCATATGCAAGTGCAGTCGGTAGCCTGATGTATGCAATGGTCTGTACTAGACCAGACATTGCACATGCAATGGGAGTATTGAGCAGGTTTATGTCAAAACCAGGGAAGGAGCACTAGACAATAGTGAAGCAGGTTTTCAGGTATTTGTTTGGCACTAGTGATTATGGTTTGTGCTACCAAGGAAGATCAGGATTGGACAAAATGCTGGATATTCGTGGCTTTGTTGATGCAGACTGGGCTGGAGATCTGGATCAGAGAAGATCTACAAGTGGGTATGTGTTTAACCTATTTGGAGGTGCAGTCAGTTGGATGAGTAAGAAACAATCTGTAGTGGCATTATCAACTACAGAGGCAGAATACATGGTAGCCACTCATGCAAGAAAGGAAGCAGTTTGGTTGCAGAGATTGTGTTCAAGTATGGGGTTAGTATAGGGAGCTATAAGGATAGAATGTGACAGCCAAAGTGCAATTTTCGTGGCAAAGAACCCCCCATACCATTCAAAGATAAAGCACATTGATATTCAATATCACTTTGTGAGGAATATGATATAAGACAAAAAGGTGTTGCTGGTAAAGGTGGACAATTTGAAGAATATTGCATATGCATTGACAAAATCTATGATTTCTAAAAAATTCTCTTGGTGTAGAGAGACAATGGGCGTTTCAGGGCTGGAAAAATGACTAATCTCTCTTGTGCCCCCCTGTGGAAAGAAAACAACAAGTGGGAGAATGTTGGGTTGTGTTATATTCTTTCCATGACTAGCCCATGTAGTTAACCGGGGGGTTAGAGGGGGAGGGGAGGAGTGGGGTCACAGGGGGTTTGAGGTGTACCCATAACCCCACTTTATGGGTCGGAAAATTTTGGTTTTGGACCCTATGTTAGGTTGGATAGACCCACCTATGGTTTTGTGCATGATTTTCGCACATGTTTTTTGACGTGTTGGTTTTCGGTCCATGGTATTGGATGCTTCAACATGTATAAATATGTATTATAACATTGAAAAGAACATAATGAAAAATCAAGTTGGTAGTCCCGATTTTGGGATCCAGGGGAAAATCTCTGTGTATATGTGTTTTATGTGTTATACTCTCGCATTGTTTATTTTCCGTGTTTTACAATTCGTATGCAGGTAATTTCTATACGGAGTTAGAACCTACACATTCAAGAGAGGATAATTTCATATCTAATTGAAACCGAGGTGATTCCGGTGAGGATAAGATCCTGCTCCCAAACTACTGGCGCCAAACACTTCCACCAACCCAATTTACCCCCACCTGTAGGAAAATTCCCCCCCATGCATGATCCAATTCCAAAACCAGACACTCAGATGCATGGAGGAGGGCGAAAAATTGTTTACATACCAAATTACCCTCACATGGAGCTAAAGAATCGACCGTCGCTTCTGGAGACAATGCGCTTCATTGTTCGCAGAGTCCCTTCGCTGGAGTCGATGCACTATAATTGTTTGGGCGCAGAAATGACCCTCAATCCTCTTGGGACATTTGCCACTAGAATAAAAACTTAACAAGATAACTTTGCCTCCTTCCTCTGTGATGATATCCTTATGCATGTAGAGAGCCACCACACCCATCTGACCTTGACATTAAAACTGCCTTGATGGGGTCGCCCTCTAACTTGCACCCTGATCGGGGGTGTAGTGATTTAACTTTTAGTTGGTATAGAATTTTTGAAAATCTTGTATTTAGAAATATAAACCTTAAATTTGACTTTTTAATGGGTCAAAAGCCTTGAGTTTATCAAAAATTAAATTGAATGATATGTTTCACTGCAGTTTTATTTTTTCATTTTTTGAAAGGAATGTATATGTATATATTTATATTATAAAACAAAAGTGGGTGAGGGCCCAACACCCTTACAAATGATATCAATTACATCATAAGATTCTATGTCAAAGTAAACTAAGAGTTTACTAATTTGAGAATGGCTGCACCAAACATTATAGTTTTTTTTTACAACTGTAGATTTTGCAGTAAGTCCCCAACAAGATACACTTACAAAAATTCATGCTATATAGTGTGGATAAATAACAGTACTTTCCGCAAAACATGAGAGAGGCTTGAAATCCGTGAGAAGTCATCTAGCATTGCAACGACCCTCGTCAGGACCCCGAGGGCGACAAGCTCTTTTTCCACCAGAGATAGAAGTGCTTGGAGCATGCGTTCCTTTTGAATTGCCATCTGCCGTAGGTGAAGAAACCTCTGATGTAGCAACCTATTCCGAGAGAAGGATAATTTCCTCCTTCAAGTCATCCATAGTATCCTTTATTTACACCTGATATGTGAGGATTTTAGCCTCCATGAACATTTGAAAGAAGCTACGATGTCGCTCCACTCCTCAAGCTTGTTTGTTGAAGCCAATAGTGCCTGTGAAACATTAACCATCCGTTCAATTACTTCTGCAAGATCCACATCTTCCTGGGAGTTCACCATCCTAATAACAAGGAAGGACTAACAATGCAACAAGCTAAAGACTCACAAACTAAACCACCATGAGCTTCTGCCAAATTCCAATGAGGGAGATGAGAGATCAGATACATTGTTAAATCTAGACGGGTCATGGCCTTACATGAGCCAACTTGCAATGATAAGACTATAATCCCCATTTCTAAGCCACTAGCGCTGGACCTATGTGTTAACTGGACTTTCTAGGGCAAGTGAATTAAATATTTATCCAACGAATGTGCCTTGTCCTCCATATTACGCCAAAATTGAAGATACTATGAGCAATCTTCCATTAAGTGGAAATGGCTAGGGAGGTAAATGAGCACTTTGGGGTGTGTCCACCTATACCTTCCCATTAAATAGTGGTTGCACTGGTGTTAACACCCAGGTTGTTCCCTTTGACTCCTGAGGGAATACGGCCGGGGTAACCACTAACCAAGCTTTGGATTACAGGTTCTAGCCTACCTGCAATCAGAGAGGGCTCTCTCTTTCAGTTTTAGCTTTGCTTGTGAAGATCTTAGGCTAGTTATGAGTTGGGAGTTTGTTTGAGTTTTGGTTGAAGACTGTTGTTCAAAGAAGGGCATGCAAATATGAAGGAGAGTTCAATCCATTGGGCATGTGGAGTCCAGAAATAAGTAGGTTTTGATGTCTGTGATAAAGAAAGGTTCACTGCAAGGCTAGATGGGTATTCATGATACAAACTTTGAAATTTAGCAAGAAAATGGTATAAATCACACCAGGAAAGGCAATTAAGAATTCTTTCACAGTGCAATACGAGGTGAAGAACAAATCCTACTCAGCAGCAACAAGAATTACTGAATAAAGGCTTGTCATGTGATTAGAGCAATTGGGAGCATTTAAGAATTCCACAGTTGCAGCTAATCTTGAAGAAAACATATTTAGTAGTAAGGTTTGAGTTTAGGGTATCTTTAACAGATAAATCCTGAACTAGTCTTTTACCTTTCTACCAAGTTTAAACACCATACATTCACAGACAGTTTATAGAAGAGATAAAACATAAATACAGTTAGAAAACACTTATTGTATCACGCCATAACACGAGAATCTTGCAGCAGTCAGTAATTTCATCACAGCACATCCGAGCCATCCATGTATTCTGGAAACCAACAGCTCCTTTGTATTATATTTCTAAAAAAAAATACAGCCGAGTTCTCTTGAACAGAATAAGTAACAACAACCCCCAATAAACAGCGCGGGGGTGGATATATACAAAAATATCACAAAAATATCTTAGTTCTGAGTTATTGTACAATAAATGTTCTTACCAACTTTCAAAGATATTTTTACAAAATTGAAAGCTACTTAAATGAATACATAACAGCTGTTTGCTGTTTGTCAGAAGTCTTTGACTTTGAGGGCAACTGGCTCTGCAAGGTGCTTTGCATTGATTCTGAATATTGCGCTCTTTATTTCTCTGTCGTGCTGTAGCTATCTGCGCTGTCATCTATATCTGTCAGTGTTGCTTTAGTGGCCAAATTGCTTTGCTGAGTTGGCTCAGTCCACTCTTTTGCAGTCATAGTGAATGTATCAACTGTCTGAACATGATGATTTGTATTTTGATGTAAAAACTTGATGAAAATCTGTTTGTTCACAGCAATGTCTGTATCATGCTGGTCCACCATTCCTGAGTAGGCAACTGATGTCTCAAAATTGTGCCTAATGTTTCATCTGCCTCAGTATATTTGTAGTAATTAGGAGGCACTTCAAACAGATGTCTGATCTCATTCATGATAAAGAACAAATTTTCTATTTTCTCATAGAGGCTCTGCCCAGATGCAGGCCCTGTTTCCTCTGGGGTACTTGATCCTGCAGTGATCTGATTTGTAGCAAATGTGTTTACCCTTTTGGCATAATTTTCATGGGATAGCAATCTACCTGCACTGTTTAGTAGGCTGGGAAGGCCTCTGTTATGCAATGCTGTGAACTTCTCTGTGAATTTGTTCACCTCTGTCTGCATTTCCTGGCATCTTCTATCCAATGTTTGCACCAGACTTCTCAAAGTGAGGACCCTCTTCACCAGTAAGATGGTGTCAGTTCTATTGGGGATTCCTATTGCTGCCAGCTGAGGGCCTGTGCGGTTGTTCAGGACATTGATCATCCTATTGGCTATCTCAGGCATAGTGCCCAGAGATGCCCTTGCTCTTTGACTTTCTTTGTGAGCCCTGCCTATGAGGTCCATGTGCTCATGAATGGTTTCTATGTATTGCCATTGGTCTATTATAGATTGACCAATATTGGCCCATAGGACTTTCTTGATTTCTGCCACTATTTTGTCAAGAGAGAGCTCTTTCTCCAGCTCTTTTATCCTTTTCTCTAGAGCCTTCACTTCTCTTGTTTTTTCAGCTACAGTTTGCTTTGATTTGTCATATTTTTCATTAACTGTGGCCAATTTCTCCTTGGCCTCATTTAGCTCTGCCATTTGGGCCTCTAGAACTTGAATCTCCTTCATCATCTTCTGCATATCAAGGCTCGGTGCCTGTTCTGATGTTGTTGCTGGTGCTGCTACTGTATTTGGTGCTGAAGTTGAAGGGCCTATCCCAACTGTTTGTTTTGTGGGAGGACTGATAGTTTGAGGAGGCTCCTCAAGATTAATTACTGGCTGAGGGGGCTGAGATGTCTGGCCTCCCTCTTTCTGTTTCAGGGCTGCCTGTAATGCAGCCTCTGTTTCTAACAACTTCCCTTCTGTTTGTACCAACTGTTTGTGTAGTGTTAGCAGCATGGCTGCTACATCTTAGTTTTTTCTCTGCTGAGCAACCTCTTCTGTTTGAGGGTGAAGGGTTGCTGGAATTTTTACCATCTTCCTCAAAGCTGCTATATCTGCATCTCTTACCTTTAATAATGCCTGTACAGCTTTGGGATCACTTGGGTCATGCCCAAGCTCTATAATAATATCCTCCAAAGACCTAATCCTGTTGTCTTTGGCTTGTGAAGAGGCCTTCTCCAATTCTAATTGGGCAGTTGTATTATGAAGACTGTTTTGCAATTTGTGTGCAAGGAAGGTCTTGTCTGCAAGAGTTGAATAGACCATCTCACCCGTTTGCTTATGAAGCTCTATCTGGTCCATTGGGTGGATGTCTTTTGCAAGTACCTCAAGATTGGTTCTTATATAATCTGCAGCTGACTGTGGCTGCAGCATAGTAGGCATGAAATGACTCATAGTCATCTTCCCCTCTGTTATGTCATATGCCGACATAAGCCTCTGCTGGTTTGTGGGAGCCATTTTGAGCAAGTGATTGTACAGCTGGAGCCTGACTGGCTCATTTCTCTTCTTGATATCAATGAATTGCTGCTTTATACTGGACTCTGCCCTCCTTTGCTGGCTTGAGGAGCTGACCTCTCCTCCAATTGTTCTTTCTTGTTCCTGCTGAAAGGAACTGGCAGATGCTTCCATGCTAGGGGGGCCCATACCCATGGATGGCCCAATAGGCATTTCTTCTTCAGAAAGGGGATTTAATCTTTGCCTTTTCTCCCCTTGTTGACTTGTTGATGTAGTGAGGGGAGTTTCCTGCTCTCTATCCCTCTTCCTGGTTCTCTCTTCATTTAGTGGAGTTTGGAGCACCGAGGCATCCACTACTGTTTCCTGCCTTGGAGGCACACTTTCTTGAGCCTGCTGCTCTGTAGATATTGGGGCCTCAACTGTCTCTTCTTGCTGCTTGGGCTGCTCTTTCTGCTGTTCTGCTGTAGGGGGTGGCTGCTCCTGTTCCATTTCTTTTCCTTTACCTTTGCTGGCTGTTTGAGGAGTAGTTTTAGCTGCCTGCTGGGGGGCTGTAGAAGATGAGGCAGCTGCTCCAAGCTGATTTTGATAAGAAGAGGAAACCTGCCCACAATTTTCCAAGTCAGCTTCCTTTTCAAGATTCTTTGCTTCTTTTTGTAGTATTTCCTCTTTAGTACTTGCTTCTTCTAATGTGCCCTCTTTCCATCTTAACAGATTGGCATATTTTTCAATATGGGGTAGCCTGACATGATCATAGCTAGCCAATTTATACTTGACCCTTCTAAGGCTAATGAAGTGATTTGGATCATAGGGTATCCAGAGGAAACTAGTTTGCAATCCAAGGCGTTGCAGGATCTTATCTGCTTCTTGCCATGCCTCTTCTCTTTTATTATAAATGAATGGGCCTAGTTGATTTCTGACTTTTAATTGCACCTTCTTGTTTTTGCTGTGGAAATGGACCATGTCTGCATTTCCAAACTGCCTGAAATACTCTAAGGCAAAGAGTCTCATAGGGACATATCTTGGCAGCCTATATGGGGCTAACTCACAGCCATATATTCTGATCACTGTATGGTTTTGGTAGAAGTACCAATCCCCAATGCTGTAGGCCTTTGAGAGATGGAGGATCCTTTGCATCTCATCTGTTAATCTTGGAGGAGGGGCACTCAACAGCAAGGACATGGCTGGATGGATGAACAGGTCTATGAATTCATAGTAGTTGTATGGTGAAAAAGATATATGATGGAAAAATGAAGACCAAAACACTACAAACCTTTGGTTCCCTTGGGCATCAAGCCTCTTGAGAGTAATAGGGAAGCTATCAGGCTGATAGAATAGAAACAGGTGATAGATATAAGAAGTATATCTAAATATCCTTTCCCTCTCTAGATTCATCAATTGCTCATGAATCTTATTGGCAATGTAGGCAACATAATCATAGTGAACAGCAGGAGGCTTTCCAGGGGAGAAGATGGACAGCATGGCCAGAATAGTTTCATCAACATCCTCAGATGTTCTGTATCCCAGGACATAACTGATCATATCCACAAGCATTTTGCCCAGCTCATTTAGGTACACATTTCCAATAGGGGGAGTCCTCACAGTTTCAGAGCCTGATTGAATGAATAATTGATTGATCTTTACAATTTGGGCACTGGACAACTTGCCTCCTTTCTTTAGCAAGTCCATCATGGAGAGAGGAGTCAATGGCTTTGCAGTATGAAAGTGTAGCATCTCATTTATGGCCTCAGGGGTGACATGGAACAAAACTGAGCCTGAGGAATTGAGGACAGCTCTCTGACATGGGTCATAGTTGGCACTGCATCTATGTATCAAGTCTGGGAGGATATTGACCTGAGGGAGATTGAAAATGGGCAAATTGGAGTCCCAAATCCCTAGGATATCATTCCCACTGAGATGTTTGGCTTTAAGGTCATTGAGTACATGAATGTGGTACTTACTATATTCTGGGATTCCCTCTGCCATTTGGTAGTCTCTGTCAGCCAAGGGCAGCCACTCAAGCTCTCTTTGTGGGGCATTTAGAGGTGTAACATTCAATGCAACTGGAGTTTCCATGGTTTTTGCTACTTTGATATGTATTTGAACTTGTTTTTCTGGGCACAACGATACAGAACAATGAATTCTGCAGAAGCAAGGAAATTTGCAGGGGAAACAGGGTCAATTATGGCGAAAACAAGTTGAAATGCTCCTGAAAAGGTATAATGAGCAAGTACTGGGACTGAAGAGTTGTTTTCCCGGTGAACTTGTGCAGCAGAGGTTTCAGTTTGCGAATGCGCAAACAGACTGTAAATTTGTGGAAATTCGGCTCAATGCGGACAGTCTGTAGGTAAATTCGGCCTTATAGTTGGAGATAAATGGTGGTCACCGAGAATTAGCTGGTAATTACAGTGTTTATCTCTCTTTTCTCACTTGTTTTGGTGAATTATGCAAAAAACCAGGCGCGGAGGGGAGATTTTGATAAATACCTGGTAAACTCTGGCAATGGTGGAAATGCAGGCGACTCGAGGGTGCCCACGGTCTTTAAATCAATTTCTGCAGGTTGGCGGTGAAATGGTCGTAAATTACATGCAGAGAGCACAATAGTGCTTTTGTCGAAAAATGAGAAAAACGCGAATTTTGGCGAAAATATGGACATTTTGGGCTTTTGGCACGTTTTTTGGATGACGTCATCGGGTGGGGTCGGGTACGGAAAGGTGACGTGGTGGCCTGTGAGTGGTCCACGGGGATTGATGAGGTGGCGGACAGAGTGGAGCAATGGCAGGCTTAGCACTGATGCGGGACCGACTTGGCATGACGTGGGTGTGACGTGGGCGTGACGAGGGCTGGCGGTAAACCAAAGCGGTAAGTGGTTCCATCGGACCGCTTATGGTACGGGAGCGGTATTGGCAGGTGGCCTCCCGATATAACCTGGAAGCGACGCGTGGCCGAGCCCTGACGTCATCCTCTGACATTTTTCAGGTGCTATCATCCGGACATCGGGGGCGGCCCGATATTGATATGGGCCGTCGGATGGGAAAGCCCAGATCCGACGGGCGACGGGTTGTGAAAATGATAGGACAATACGGCGGGGAGGCGGAGAATAAACAATTGATTTTTATGGAAAAGCGCGCCTGGGCGGGACTTTGGAAATCAAAGAAAATATGGGTTTTTGCGGCGTTTTATAGGCAAAATGGGTTTTTGGCATTAATTCACAAAATGGGGTTAGGGCTATAAATCAAGCGGATCTTGATTTAATCCCAAAACATTATATTAGCGCTGTTTTGCCTTTAGCGCGTTGACTTCTTTGCACTTCAACCCTTTAGGACTATTAGGCTATATTGCCTAAGGGAAAGGGAATATACATATTTTGGGGTTTTTATACACAATGGTGCTATAGTAATAGGGAAAGGGGAACATAGGGAGTTAAGTGTAGATAGAGTTAGTAGTTAGTATTGGAGGGGAATATGGAAGAGAGGAAGCAAAGACTAAGTTTTTTAGGCAACAAACTTAGTTAGGAGAGTAGATCAAAATGAAAAGTCTTTACACAGGAAATGTGGCTCTTTCAAGGATCAATCAAAGAGTGTGTTTTCTCTCATGAACAAATGTGGTATTGGGATGTTAGCAAAGAGTTTGATGGGGAATGATTGGGAAGTTAGACATGCTTCATTTTGCTGCTACAAAACCCCTGAATAGGAGGATCTACACTGGCCACCATGTGTTTCCTTTGCTTAGGCTAGTGATATAAAAGAAATCATGCTTCTGCAACCCCATCTACCTACCCATTCTATTTCCTAGCATTTTTTGTTACTTCAAGGAGGGTGCACTTAGACTTGCAAACCCTCATGTGCCTTTTCTTTTCCTTTGGCTTTTCCTTTTGATTTTCTATCTAAGGCTAGCCTTATTACTTCCAAGGCCCCAGATTAAGCAGTTGGGAACCTTCATTCTCTACCTAACTACTTACCTGCCAAGATTGAACAATTTGGACAGATTTCTTGCTCTAATCTACAACAAAAAAAATTGAAATATGGCATGACCCAGCTTAGACTGTTGGATCACCCATTCAAAAGTAGGACAGCATCAACCAACTGTAGATATGTGTTTTCCACAACAATATGAGATCTTTGCATCACCAAAGTAGATCATATTGGCACTTCCCCTGCCAATCATGAAAAATGAAACCTATTGGTATAGGTAGCTAACAACTGGCTATGTTTTTGATGCCAGAGAGAGAAGAATTCTGGGGAGGATGATCTTGGTGACCCTCCTTGTTAGAAGCCTTTGGCACCCTAGGACCAATATGCCAAAAAAACATATTGTTAATGCTTTTCATATTATGGACTTGGGATGAGGTTTTTCCTTTGATTCAACTTGAGTTCTCCTTGAGCCATCGAGGATCCTTTTTTTGCTGATGTGTTTGCCTCAGAGTTTAGATGGAAAAGAATGTGAAAAAAATTTACTCCAAAATTTGACAGAAGGGAGAGAATTTTTTGACTACTTGATGCTAGTTCTTTTGAAATGGTTGATGTAGCCTTTGTAAATTGGTGAATAACCATAATTGAATCCCCAAAAGTATTTAGATTTGTGATTTTATGATCCAAAAATATTTAGATTTATGATTTTATATTGATCCAACACAATTTTAAGACCTTTACATAAGGCCAAAAACACAACATGGTTATTAGTTGCTCTCCCTATACCCTAAATGAATTGATGCACCATTTTTCCATGGAAACCAAATATGATCTAGCCTCTCCTTTCACTGCAATTTTATTGCACTACAGTTTTATTAACTATAGAGTAAATAAACTTTTATAATTAAAATTCAGTTGCTTGATAAGCCTAGTTATTAATGACAATTATATAAATTTAAAATGTTAAGGTTGCATGGGCTTAAATGTCCATGAAAAGATTACTAGAATTTTCTTTTGTATGTATAAGAAAATAATGAAAAGGAAAAAAGGCTCTTTGGGGCACACAAATATTCTATCATAAACATTATCGGGTAGGCCCAATTCAAGTTGTGGAATCTGTGCAAAAAGGATCTCTAAAGATCATGTACATGTACACATGCGAAGCTTTCCTAAGAAGGTTGTGCAGGTGTTCAATGTTTCCACGTAAAAGTGTTGGCATTATGACATAGGTGTTGTCCTTGATGGCAACTCTCTTAGATGAAAGATAACAGTATAGCAGGTAATCAACAAAGAATGAATAAAGAAAAGTATATGCAGGTTCACCATTGACCAAACCGCGTATACAAGCAGGTTCAATATATACAAAGTCGCGTATACGAACAAGGTATACGCAGGTTCACCATTGACCAAGTCGCGTATACACGTAGGTTCACTATATACAAAGTCGCGTATATGTACACACACACTTTCACAAGAGGAAAAGCGCGTATACCTTGGAAAACTAAGTTTTTGGTTCGAAGTATTTGATCCATGGTATTGGTCCAAGGTATCAGTCTAAGGTATTGACCCCAGGTATTGGATCCAAGGTATTGATCCTAAGTGGTTTTGGTCCATGGTATTGAGCAAGGCCTAAGACTATAAAAGGAGGAGAAGATCATTAGGCCAAGGCATGCAAGTGATGAATATCTGATGAAGTGTGAGATCTAGTATGCAGGTTATGGGTATGTGATGCTTTGCTAAGGATGCACCTATGTGGTGAATGAAGGTTGATGGACCGGGATCATGAAGACTAAAATGCATTATCATTATATGGTATGATCATGATTAGTTCAGATTTGAATACTGACGCATATCTTATTCTTTATATTTGATATATATGAAGTGGTAAATTGCAGCGAAGGTATAAGTAATTATTTTTAGATCTGTACGCTGGTTCCCTTTGGTGAAAGGGCGTATACACACTGGTTTGACACAGCCAAGTAGCGTATACATTATGAGATTTGATATTTGAGGTTGCTGTTGGTTCAAGTGGTTGTTGCAGAGTTTTGGGTTCTGCTCTGTGTTCTGGTGACTGTGCTTTGATAGTAGGGTTTCAGTGATTCAATTGTTGGGTGATTCAAAGATTGATGATGCAGATATAGTTGATGGTTGTATTGCAGTAGTGATTGATTTTTTGCTTTGATGGATCCACTCAGAAAATTTATGAAACGTGGTCCCTAGAAGAAAAGAGAAGGTTGTAGCCTTCTGTAGGTCGGCGACTACGTACTAGTAAATATATCAGCTAGTACAAGAGCTAGGGGGTTGTAGCTGCCTTCCAGTAGAAGTTGGAGAATGAGAGAAGGTTGTTGCTTTCTGCAGGTGGGTGCATGTATGAGTCTGTGCCAGTACAAGATTGTAAACAGGTTTTTCTTATATTAAAGAAAGACAACAACAGGTGGTTTTTATCCTGCATTGGGTTTCCACCTTACATCATGGTGTTCATGTGTGTTTCTTATGTGTGATGATCTGTTTTGTTTTACTGCACCTATTTACTGTTTATATGGTTAATGAAGTTCTGATGTACTAATTAAAGATCAACATATGATGGATTAACTGAATCATAATTTTACTCGATATACGCTAGTTGCATTAAACACAGTTGCGTGTACACGCGGGTTCCCTTAACTGAAGTAGCATATATGAATCAAAGTATGAAATGAAAAAGTATTATTGATTTGATAATACTGATTCACCCCCCCAGCATTATTTCCAACAAAAATTACTCCTTAAGAGTATGGTATGAGGCAAATAGTAATGATGATTTTCTCTTGTGATTTTGTTTATGAATAAATCTGAATTAAAACATGGTTATACACATGGCTTTATTTACAAGGGATTACATCCACATAAGGGTTCAAGGAAAATGGATAAAATATGTTGGGATATTTAAGCCATGGAATTACCATGAGGGGCAATGGGGATGAACTTCAATGTCAACCAAATGGATCCATATGGGATTGGTATGGCAAAGGTCTAATTTTTTCGGTATACATTTTTCATATAAATAAATTAAGGATTTTATATATTTAAAGTATACGAGTGTGTATTTCAATGTACATATAAGGTTGGTCATGTGCAAATAATGCGATTGTGCTATGTTGTAGATGTATACATGCATTTATTGATGTTAATAGGAAAATACATGTATATAAGTTAACACTTTTCAAATTTTATTGGTACATATTTTTTTTCTAAAGGAAAAATCGTAATCTTTTATTATATAGAAAAATTACATATAGTAGATGCCCAAGGCATATTTATAACTGTTGAATCATGTCCAGTTCTAGATAAATATCAATAGATAAGTTATGGTAGTTGCCATTTCCTGTAGGTAGAAATTCAAAAACTGTACAAAAATTACCTCATAGAGGTGTTTAGTCTGATGATCCATATATATATGTACATAAATATTTTCAAAATGACAACTATTTAAAAATAAAAGAAATGTAAAATCAGAATTTAGGGCCTATCCACCCTATGATATGCATGATCTATATATGGCTGGTGATAGTATTGGTATTGTTCAGCTCCATCTTGTTCCTAGATTATCCACAGGCCTCGGGGTAGTATCGTGGCCTCCTTGGAAAGCCTATCAACACTTTCGTTATATTCCCTGTAAATATGTTGACATGTAATTGAGTTAAAATTTGCTTTGAAGGTGACAACTTCGTCCAAAATATTTCTAAGTGAATGAGCATGACAATGATTTGTATTGTTGAATCAGTTTATAGTGATTTTAGAATCCCCAAAAATCTGAATGGTTGTGCAGTCATGAGCTAATGCAAAATGCAGTAGGTGCCTAAGGGTGATAAGTTCGGCGAAGTTGCAACGACCCATCTATAAATATATATATATATATATATATATATATATATATATATATATATATATATATATATATAAGAAACTAATTAAGAGGGGCTCCAAGTATAAAGTTATAATGTTATATTAAAACAAATATATAATAAAACAATGCGATATATTAAATATAATGTTTATAATGTTTAAATGATATATTAAATCATAATGTGGTATATACGATATAAAGGTTATATTAAGAAGAATATTTAATAAAAATATCATATGATTTCAAAACATAAACATATATATTCATGACCTTAAAGGAGATAAGGAAGGAATGCGTAAGGGAGGAGCATTTCGTCAGCAGGCTGAGCAGTGGGCTGCAGATGGAAGAGTGGCCACTACCAAACAACAGGATAAAACCACAAGACAATGAGTTGGGAAGGGGGGAAAAATAGAGGGATGAATTGTGAAGGAGGAGGAAATCATCCACAGAAAGAGCTTGAGTGTTCTGAGGTTTTGGGCACGGGGGAACATTCGGCTTCTGTTAAGAAGCTTACTGGATTGAGCAGCCAGGTTCTGCTCAGTTTGGCTGGGTGGATTCAGTCTTTTGGTAACTATAGCAGTGCAACCGGAGGCATCTTCAACCGCAGAGCATAGGTAGGTACCTCAGGAGTTCTATTAATTGATTTTGTTAGACTTCATAAAACTGTTTACAGGTTTATGATATAAATCCCTTACTGTTTTTTTTTTTGCAACTGTTTACGGTCTTTACAGAAGTTGTTTGTCCCCTCTCCCAAACCAAGCTGGACTTTGTATGAGTGCTGTTTTGATATATGCAGGATGAAACCGCCTCCACAACCATGGTCTTGGGCAGCGCAAATCTTAATAATTTTATTGGCACATATATAATGGTTGCATAAATGTTTATTTTGAGGACATATTGGCACATATTGTCTGAGATTTTGTTGTTTTACACAAACTGTTATCTTCACAGCTGAATTGTTATCTTCAATGATGTTTCAATGACATTTCTATTAAATCATAGACAATAACAACAATGCAAGAATATAAAAGTTGTACAATATTGCAATATTTTAAACTGATTCACTTTTACCAATTTCGTGTTTGCATTTGGCAAATTTTTAGTTGATTATCATGATTACAGTTAGTTTGAACTTGTTTTGTATGGTAAATTTCTATTTTTTATGACACATATAACACTAATATTAAATCAATGGATTGTGATTAGCTTTGGTTTATTTAATTGCTAATTATTTAGGTTGTGTGTAGCAGTTTTGATGCAGGTAATAGTATATGCATTTGTGTTATGTTGAAAGTATATGACATATTGTTAGTTTTCATTCCTTGACTTGTGTAGTTTAGTCGAAGTCGTTGGTTTTTTATTTATTTTTAATTGTTCCAATGTATTTTCTCTTATTAATAGAAAACACTCAATTTATTGTGTATACCGATACACATAAGGTATGAATGTTTCCCATCTTTGTTCCACACATGTTTTATCACAGAGCAGTACTTGTTGGGATTTGTTAAAATGAGACTTAATCTAATATTTCATAATAGTAATAAGTATTTAATCAAGAAAATATTTGTTATTTTTAGTTTACAAATTTCTTTTTGTAGTTGTTTGTTACATTATGAATTAAAGTTTATGTTTTTAGTAATTAAATTATTTTTGCATTTGCAAAAATCAAAGAGTTTAAAATTAAATCCATTTGTGAATGCATGTTGAATTTTGTGAGAAATGGGTGTGTCAAGTCCTTCGTAAATCAAATTTGGTTTGGTTTTACAAAGTAGTGGGGAGCAGTTGTTAAGTTGATTCATCATAGAAGGTAACTTTACTATTTGTAGCTATAATTGATAGTTTTCTGATTCTTCAAATTTAACCAAAAGTAACTCGAAGTTACAAATGTCAACTTTAAGTAATTAAATTATTTTTGCCTCCGTAGAAATCAAAAAGTTTAAAATTAAATCCAGCTTTGCTGAATAAGGTTCCCATTGCATTGTAATTGCGTGTCAAATTTTGTGACAAATAGTTGTGTCAAGTTATTCGTAAACCAAATTTGGTTCAATTTTACAAAATAGTGGGACCAACTGTCAATTCACTTCGTCATTGAAAGTAGCTGAATACATGTTGGCATAATATTTATTTTTGAATGTCCTTGTGCACTTTATTATTTGTAGTTATTATTGATAGTTTTACAAGTCTGCAAAATTGACCAGAAAAAAGGAAATCTTGACACGTTGTTGATAAAATATGGCGGTGATTTTTTGTAACTCAAGGTTATAGTTGTCAAATTTCATGATCTGGGTGTCAATCGGGTGTCAACAATCATGTAATCGGGTTTTTATTGAAAAATGAAAAAAACCGGCTTGCGATGATTTTTGGTGGTATGGGAAAATTTTCTGATGGGGTTTTTGATGATGTTGAATCCATTTCCACTATTACAAAAAAATATTCAAACACTTGTCCTATCAAGTTTTTGTTAAAAACATGAATAAAGTCGAATTGCGGTGATTTTTGGTCGTGTGGGCGAATCTACCAGTTCAGTAGACAACATCTATTATTGTATATCATAAATTTCTGTTTCTTATGACACATATATCAATGATCTTGAAGCAGGAGCAAACTGTGAAGTAAATAAACAAGATGCTTTTGGAATTTTGGAAAATTTTCCTATTACTATTTGTTAAAGTTGCTTTGGTATCATTAGTTTCTATTTATTTAGAGTGTCGTGTGTAACGGTTTTCACACGAGTAATAGTAACAACTAGTGTTTGTGAAGAAAATGAAGAATTGTAAAGTGAAATGAGATTTGAATATGTTATTCATTGACAAAGTATTTTTTTTATTGCAAATGAAAAAATGGGTAGCAGGAGAGGGAATGAAGCTATTTGAATGATATGGTTAACTCACTTGCTGAGATTGATGATAACTTTGACTGGTTGAGAACGTTTAAACGATATGTGAATCTGTCAATGAAAGGGAAAACAAGTCACACGATTTGGAGTACTGAATTAGTGAATGCTCATTGTGTTCCGAAGGGCTTTGATTTCAGAGAAATTATTTATCTATGTGCAAAAAATTTTGATTTAAGAAAGAGGGAAATTAAGATAGGAGCAATAAAGGTTCCTCTAAATCCCAATGCATTCAGATGGTTATTCAAGTTATTGGAACCAAACAAGTGTTTAGAATTGTCCATTGCAAATAGTTTCCTGGAGCCAGAAGGATACATAATTAACATTGTGTGGGAATTCATTTCTAAAACTTCCGAGGTTCCTTTCGATATTTCTCTTCTAGATATTTCTTTGTTTAGGAAACTGTTTAGGGATTTTTGTTGGCTATTTTCCCATGTAGTAGGGCTAGAAAGTACATCACATGTTCTAAAATGCATTTTCTATGTTCTTTATGAGACATACAAAAATAATTATATTTTCGATTGGGCTGATGTCATTTCAAATGAATTAGTTGTCCAGTTACATAAATTACCCAAGAACAATGGATTATTTATGATGGCATATTTGATAACACGTCTCGTGTCAAGGCATGTGTTTGACAATTTACCAAGTAATCCTAGATTTAACTTTTGCGAGGAACTAATGTAGTTTTGGTAGTCGATATTGTGGAAGCATGAAGCTTCTTTAAATTTTTGTTTAATTTAAGATGTGTTTGTAAGGCAAGTGTATTTCATGGTAACTAGACAAGATCCTTATCAAATATATATAGAGGCTGAGGATTTCCTATCTGGAAAAGGGGAATATGAGGAAAGAGAAAGCAATACGGTTATACGAACTTATGGTTTTGAAGATAGGCCATTTCTTTTGCCAATGTTTGTTCTAGATAGGTATTTTGTTACTAAAGTTTGCAGGCAATATTGTTGTTGGCTATCTATATTTGAACAGAAAAAGAAAAAACAATTTATTTCTTTTCCATTTATTACTCAAAAATTGATTATGAAGAATACAACTCACACTAACATTTTTGCAAAGTCTTTAGATGATTTTAACTTAAGTGAAGCTAAAGCTATTAAAGGCTTTGATAGAGGAAGAATTTTTACAGAACACCTTGAGTCTATGAGGTACGAAAACTTGTTTCCGAGAAGTAGAGAGCAGAGCGAGGAAAGTCACAATGTATCAAAAAAATATCAAAAAATGTTAGTAGATGCTGAACAGATCGTTGAAAAAGAGATCATCGGGATGGGAGAAAGATTTAAGAAAAGAGGCACAATTCCTATGGGACAATCTCAATATTGCACACACAGTACTAGTACGACTTTATCTGCTAGCAAAAGAAGGAAAATAACTATTGGAAGCGAAAAATGGTTGTTGATAGACTATCAGGTGGCGGGGATGATGAAGAGCCTCCTCATAGAGTAACTCCAAAAAGAGCATACATGATTTAATCATTTAGATCCAAGAGTGCAACTGAAATAGAGAGCATTGAAGAAGCCAAGGACATGGAAGTTTATAGTACCAAACCACTTGATTGGGTTAGTACTTGTTTGCAAGAAAATCAGAAAATAATGGAGGAAATTGCTAAAGAGGACATTACTTTCGATGATTGTTTTGTCACATTGCAGGATGCAAATTATGACAGGGGCGGTAAGATATTGAAGATTGAAAGGATACAAATTTTTGACATAAAGGTTCTTGATCAGACAAAATTGAATGTTAATCTGTCTTTGGTTGCAATGCTAAGGCCGATGAAATTGCATCAAACTGGTGGTGAAGCAATTGTGAATTTTGTTGGTGGATGACAAGCAGAAAATCTGAAGCTAAAGGAAAAAATAAAAGAGCTAGAAGATACCTTGAGGCTGGGTCCTTTGTTGAAGACTCCACTAGCAATATGCGGACTTCCATTGGCAGTTTCTAGTCCTAGTTTATTTAATAGATTTGAGAAACTTTTCAATATTCTAAGTGTAGTGAAATCATATATCATTAGTAATATATCCAAAAGATTGTAGATTATTGAATTTGCATGACAAGTTGCTTTTTATCTGTGAAATTTAAAGAAGAGAACTAGGTATTTTGTAGAATTGGTCAAAAGTGAGCTGGAGGGAGACAGGGAATTCATAGACAATGACCTATTAACTTTTAGTCAGAAGCTTGATTCACTGTCCAAACTAGAAAAAGATAAACAAGGGTTGTCTAATGTTGATCAGATGAGGCAGATCAGAGCTGCATGGTCTAAGAAAATCAAAACATTGGAGGACATTATTTCTGAGTGTGGAGACATAGAAAATCAAAGAGCATATGTGTATCTCAAGGCAGTAGCGATTGTTTAGGATTTAAATGGTTTGTGCATTACATATGAGTCTAGATTAATTTCGAAGGACAAGCTGATCGCTGATTTGGAGAAGTTGAAACAATCATAGGAAACATAGTTCAATGATATAACTGATTTTAGCGTAAAGGGAATTAGAAAATGGCTAATTACTTTTGTTAGTGTCAACGAAAAGTACACTACCTCGATTTTGCAATTGAAAGAAGAAGCAAAAGAAATTAAGGAGGAGATATTCATTGAATGTTTTAAGTAGGAAATTACAATTTCTCCAATGAAAGAATTTATTGAAGCTAAAGTGAAGAAATTTGTTGCAAGAAGCCTGATTCCGAGAGATGGCTAAGGGATAAAGAATATCGGGTTGTTCTTTTGCATATTGTAATTTTTTTAATACATTAGAACATTTTTTTTTGTCGTCAAAACATTTTACTATTGAAATATTATGTGTGCATTATGATGGAATGGTCTAATTCCTGAATGCAGTTCCTTGTTATTTGTTGCATATGACTTTTAGAGATTACGGTTGATGAGATTCCAATCACAATCCCCATTGGGATGACTACATTTAGCTTTGCGTCAGAGTATTAATATTTTCATAAATAATTTATGCATCAAGTGCAATTTTCTGTACCATGGCTCTATAATCATAACTTATTTAAACTCTGATTATTGCCTTTTCTATCTCTTAGTATGTTGACTAATTATGCAAACAATTCTGAGATAAAGTTTCACATGATATGTTGTATGGACCTAGGTTCTCAAACATTGTACAGAAAATAGTAATTGAACACCTGTTTTCTAGTATTTGCTTTGAAATTTTATATATTAGCTAATGTTTTGTAATGAATGATAATTAAAATGGATTTTTGTTTACTCTATTCTAATACTAAAACTTTTTACCAGTTATATCAATAATTCTTAGATAATGTTTTACATGTGAACTTGTATTACTATGGATTATTTAACATTTCTCAGCATCATTGATTGAACATAAGTTCATGAGACTATGCTTTTGAGATTTTATATTCTATGTAATGGTATGAAAATTGTTGGCAATGAAAATAAACATTTAGCAGGAGTTTTGGTTCAGAGATACCTATTGCATTTGTGATGTTTATTTGAATGATAACTATAGTGATTAGGATTTGAATATGAATACAATTGTTGTTTCTATAACTGTATTGGTTACTATTCAAGGCTTGTGAAGCACAAAGACTCTTTAGTCTGTTCTAGTTTTGTTTACAATGGAGATGAACACTTGGAATATTTTTTGGTTGTTAGATATATATTACATTTGTTGTGACTAGCATTTGAATATGAATACAATTACAATTACTATAACTATGTTGATAACTTTTAAAGGTTTCTCAGCCAGAAATCTTGACTATTATGTTCTAGTTCTCTTTATTTATGAATGCATGTACAAAAGTGAGAATTACACACATCAATGTTTCATTGTACAAAGTTTTCATTCTACCGGGATTAGAATGAGAGTTTTCATTGTGCAGAGGAAGCTTATTTCTTGGAGTAAAATCTCTACATATGATGATGATAATAATAAAATTGTACATTGAACTATGGGATGTATTTTTCTGAAGCATTGTTAAAAAACTCCATATTTCATTATAGTCAATTGTAAACCAATCTTTGTAAGTAATTTGGTTATATACATATAAATTTTGTTTACTTAAATCAAATAAGTAATTAAATAAGTCCTACTAGATATAAAAACTTGTTTTATTGTGCGAAGCTTTTGTTGTCTCAAACTCATATTAAAGTTTTTATTGCAAATCATAAAATTTGTATGGTCAATTGTAAATGAGTATTTGTAGAGTGTTATTGAGTATGGAAGTAGCTATGTGGAAGTGGTTTTGCGTGTGCATAGGCTATGAGAAGAAAAAAGGCATATGTGGAAGTAAGTATTTATATAACTTATGCTATACATAGAAACCCGTTTCACTATGTAGAGTTTTTCTTGCTTTAAGCCCATAATGAAGCTTACATTGTGCGCATGAAACTATTTACACACATAGAATGACTTTATTAAACAACAATGAACCTAAACATATTAAAACTAAATTAAATAACATTATTTAATAATAAATTTTATCAATTGTAAAACAACAATTAATAATAATGTTGTGGCTAAAGTTTTACTGGTGATTGTAATCAATGCGGGAGGCACACACTGCATATGGAAAAATCACAGAATTACAAAATCGCATTATGTAGAAGAGAAAAAAATAAGAAGAAGAAGAAGAAGAAGAAAAAGAAGAAGAAAGAAGAAAGCACTTTCATTTTGCAGAGTGTGGTTTCCTCATTTTTGTACATGGCATAATGACATTAACGGTTTGGTATCCTTTTGGCGAATGGACGGATCGACACATAATCGGGAACATAAATGCTATTACCTCTAAATTGACATCGATATAGTAGTGGATGTGATTGTTGACAACCTATAAGCTAGCTGTCATTATTAGAAAATATTCACATTTAATTTGTTTCATACATGGAGTAATTGGTTTCCAAATTTCGAGATTTGTTTTTAAACTATTTCTGTTATTTCTTGGAAATGTATGCTTTGTTTTTTTTGAATTGTTATTTATTCAAATTATTTCGTCAAACATATTTCACACTCATAATAGTAACAAATCGTAGAAATGGAAAAAGTAGAAAATTTAGTACTATCAACAATTACTTTGATACTGAAAATCCTAAAATTTATTACTATCAACAATTACTTTGATACTGAAAATCCTGCAACTTGACAATTGTAATCCGATTTTCCAAAAAATTGTGCCCGATTTTCTAAAAATCGTGTCGGAATTTCTACTATTTTCTGGCCAGAATTGTGGTGCATTTAGATTATGCAAATTATTTCTACTATTTCTCGTAAATGTGACTTTGCTATATTGAATTGCTATATATTGAAAGTGTCATGTAGAAGGGATTTCATAGGCAGAGTAGTAACAGGTGGTGGTTGTTTAGCATATCGATGGTCTATACTAAAGTGCATTTAAAACGTTTCTTTTTGACAAAATATTTTAAAAGTACAGAGTAGAAATTACTTTGAGGGGAAGGAAATAAGCTATTGCAATGATACTATTAAATCAATTGTGCTCATTGATTAGAGCTTTCAGGGGTCGACTTTGTATCAACGATATGTGAATATGTCTACGTAGGAGAAGAGTAGTAATCGTATTTGGTCTACTTGATTAGCAAATGTTGCATGATTTCCATAAGTATTTATTTCAGAGAAATCATTTATTTATGCATAGAGAAATTTTATTTAACAACAAAAATAATTAGGCTACCAACCAAAGATACTCATATTTCTTTGACTTCAGAGACATTCAGGTGGATATTGAAGCTCCCGACTCCAGATTTTCTCTTAAATTTGTCAAAATAAAATAGTTTTTTAGAATCATAGGCAGGTGGCTTGAAAATCATACAAGAGTTCGTTTTGCCAACTTCTGAGGTGATCTTTCCTCTCTATATATTACTTTGTTGAGAGAACTATTTAGATAATTTTTTTTTGTTGTATGCACGTTTAATGCGCTAAGAAAATATGACCAGTGTCCTAATATCCATTCTCTATGTGCTCCATTATTCATATAAAAAATTTGTGTATTCGGTTGGGCTGATCTTATTCAAATGAACTGTGTTTTCAATTAGTAAATTTTCTCAAGAGTGGTAGTTTATTCATGATGGCGTATCTGATAACAACCCTCGTGTCGATTCATACTTTGATGAGTTGCCATATAACCCTAATTTCAATTTTGACAAAGAAGCGATGCAGTTCCACTATCCCATATTGTGGAAGAAGGAAGCTACTTCAAATTTTTGTCTAATTCAAGATATTTTGTAAAGTAATTTATTTGCATGATAACTGGATGAGAACCCCATCAAATATCTAGCGAAGCACAATTTTTCCTATGGGGAAAGAGATTCATGAAAAAAGAGGAAATAATATGGTTATTCAATTTGATGGGTTTCGAGGTAAACCACTATTGCTTCCAAGAATTGTTATGGAAAGGTATATTATAGTTGAAGTCTGCAGGAAATACTACGATTAGAATGTTAAATTTTAACAAAAAAGAAGAAACATTTATTTCTTTTCCATTTACTATTAGATGAATAGCCATGAATAATGGAGGCCAACTTGCAGAGTTTGTGAAGTATTTGTACTGTTTTAATTTAAAAGAAGTTGAAGGCTAGTGAGACATTGATCTAGAAGACCTATTTATCTCACATCTAGGTGCCACCAAATGTAAGAGCTTGTTGAAAAAGGTTGCAAGTGAAAGAGAAAATATTCACAATGCTCCAAGCAATAATAAATAAGGAGCAATTACTATTAGAGAAATTGATAAAGAAGCAAGTATTAGCACTGAAACAAAGTGTAAACAAAGAAGAGGAAAACTTGCACATTTTCTGTTTACATATTTGAAACTGCTTCGGCTTCATCATCAACTGAAAGAGAACGAAAATATACTGAAGCTACACAACTAATTCATGGTCAATGATCAACTGCCAAAGATAACAAGGAGCCTCATTGAACGTTTATTCAAAAGAGAATGAACATGAATGAATTGGTAAAATGTAAAACTCCCCTACAAATAAGAAGCAATCAAGAAGCTATCAAAGAGATTTAAAGTCAACTACCTAATTGGTTAAGTACTGCTTTGAATGAAAATAAGAAAATAACCGAGTAAATTGCCAAAGAATTTTCTATTTTCGATGATTAGTTTGCCACTTTTCAAGATGCAAACTATAGCAGGGATGCAAAAATATTGAAAATTGAAAAAGTAAGGATGCATGATAAAAAAATTTATTGATAAAGCAAAAACAAATGTTCATGTGTTTAGAATTGTAACCATAGGTGTTTTGACATTGCATGAAGCTACCGAGAATGCGCTTGTAGTGTCTATTGAGCAATGGAAAGTAGAGAACCTAGTACTAAAAGAAACAATAGAAATGTTGGAAAATGATTTAAATCTAGGTATTTTGTTGATGACTTCAGTTGCAATACAGACTCATTGATCTGTAATTCCCACCACTAGCAATCTCATGGATATATTAGATCTCTGCAACTAGTTAATGCAGTCAAATGTGATATTATTGGTAATATATGCCAGAGGTTAGAAATCATTGAACATGCATGGTAGAAAATTTCTATTCTACTATGGTTAGCACGTGAAATCAACTCATTTATCGATTTGGTGATAAGAAATATTAATGAAGACAAACACTTCTTTAACAATGACTTGCTTTTAGTCAAAGGATTGAATTGGCATCTGATCTGGACAAGAAAGATAGAGAACTTTCAAATGCTAATCTAATGAGGCAAATCAAAGATGGATGGTATAGAAGAATCAATACGCTAGAAAACAATATTTATGAATGTGAGAGCATAAATAATAGGAGAAATGATGTGTTTCTAAAGGAGATGCAAATTTTTTAAGATCTAGACGACCCATGCATTATACAGAATTATGAATTGATTACAAAACATACATTAACCTTTGAATTGGATAAGAGAAAATAGCCAATGGAAAAAAAAATTGATGATATAACTAATTTTACTTCAGAAGAAATTAGCAAATGGCTAGTTGGATTTGTTAGTATTAATGACAAGAAATATGTGTTAATTGCTCAGTTACAAGAAGAGGTGATGGAGATCGAAAAACAATTATTTAATCAACATGCAAGGCTAGAGATTACAATGGGACCAATGAAAGAATTCATTCAATCTAAGTTGAAGACATTGGTTCAACATGGCATGCATCTAGAAGAGAGCTGATGGTGAAACAATTAGTGTATATGCTTTCAGAAATTGTAAATGTACATAAATCTTTGCATATTCGTTTTCTATTTACTAGTATTAAGTCATCATGATTTGTTAATTTTATTAATGTCACATAGTCTAGTTGCTAAATGTAGTTCCTTGTTTTCTTTTGCAGTTCCCTCTTTCCATATTATGGTTCATGCATTTACTTTTCCAAGATGCAGGAGTAGGTATTTAAAGAGAAGATGGTAGAATAACATGGTGAATGCACTAATGAATTGAGCCATTAAGCATTTTCATTATTGATACAAGTGATTCCCACTGAGAATCAAAGTTCTTAATTCTCTGCATCATATCTTCTATGCATTTATATTCTATTTATTTATTTCAATCATAGCTATGATGATTGAAATTTGAAACTTGATACTATTCTTGTTAATACTGTGATTGTATTGCTTAATGTTACCAAATTATGTTTTGAGCACTTGTATTATGCCATCGATACATATATGCCAATTAAACATGAAACATGAAAATAATTATGTTTGTTGTGAAACTTGAATAATGTTCATTTTCGTCATATTTTTAAATTTGTTCGGAGTACGGTACTCTAGGAAGGGCTTTTATTACATTTTCTTCGTATCTATCTATTGTATGTAATGGAAGTTTTTTGCTATATTTAGAAATGAAAGTGATATATCAATTTTACACGATTTCAATTTCGAGTGGTTTTGTGCTACACTACGTAACCTTTAATGAATTAATTAGCAGTGGATCTTTCTGCAACAACTTTCATTGTGCGGGAAGATTTCATTGTGCGGAGTGCGGAGGTCTGCATTGTTAGTATCCTATATTCATAGTAGTCGAAATAAATTTTGTCTTTCAAATTTTGTCAAAAGTATAAAGGTGTGGCTATAATATTGTGGAAGATCAAACTTTAGGTCTTATTTTGTGTAGAATTTTTGAATAATTTAACACATATTCAACAGAGATTATCCTGATCATGTACTATTGAAGAATACATACACAATACATAAGCTCCTCTACGTTGATCATCAATATAGCAGCATCAATAACAATAAAACATCGAGCATTCACACATTAACACAGTAAGTAACTCGGGGAAAACATCTCGCTAAAAACCCCAACCTATCTGTATATTAATGATTGAGACCATGTAACATTACAAAGTACAATGCTTATCACAAGCAATCTAGTACCAGCTCCACCTGTTACACACAATACAACTAAGATCTGATCTCCAAATCTATTCCACTACTTGCTTGCCTCCACTGCTCAATACCTGCTCAAGAATTAATGAGAATGGTTTACCAAACTCGTATTTCACCTCCAAAGAATCACTCACACCGTGTAAGACGTGAGAAGAGGCTATAATACTGGGCAAATACATGAGAAAACTCATTGTCATACTCAATCCCTTGATTGTGCAAATCATCATGCACAACTATAGTCACAACTGATAGCAATCTGATCCTCTAACACCTGTCCCTGCTGAACTGAACATGCATTGACATGCAACTGAGTTAACTAATGTATTCTATAGTTGCATTATGAGTTAATAACTTGTGAATTAATTAATAACTAATTCACCCAACTCATCTCTAGTCTATTTTCCAGTTAGACTAAATACAACCAGTTTAACAAAGCTAAATTGAACACAACTCCATCAACTCCACAATCAACTCCACCAAACTCAACTGATTGAGTTCTAACTGAAGTCATGCATGCAACAACTCAACTGACTCATAATAAATGTGTACTTCCTTCTGACAGCTGCATGGGCCACATCTGTAGCTCAAACTGAAGTGCTCCAAGAGAATAAGATCAAGTTTATAGTCCAAATATTATTATGAGACAATAATATTTGACTTTTCTATTTTTGACAGCCAGTCTAAAAATAGACTTTGATCACTCATAATGTGATCACCCACACTGTGGTCACCCACACTGTGGTCACCCACATTGTGATCACTCATACTGTGATCACCCATATTGTGATCATCCCTGCTGGGATCAAAAATAGAACTTGCGCCATAATTTGCCTGCGGGCCCACTTAGTGAAGGTGACTCTTTTCACTAAGCTCCATCATCTTGTTGCAATCTCAACACTCCCTCTCGACAAGATATGGATTATAAACAACCCCTACCCTGCCTCGGTGGTACTCGAATTTGCTCCTGGTGAGAGCCTTCGTCAGAATATCAACATCCTGATCCTCCGTTGGAATGTATGAAAGCAACATGATCCTCCGCTGCACACAATCTTTGATATGATGGTACCTGATGTCAATATGCTTAGATCTATCATGAAATACAGGATTAGCCAAGAGTTTAATGAAACTATGGTTATCACAGTAAATCACAGTAGGATCCAAATGAGAACCGAACAAACCAACCAGGATCTTCCTCATCCATATAGCCTCGCATGCAGCCAAACTTGCTGCCATATACTCGGCCTCCGCTGAACTGAGTGCCACGGATCTCTGCTTCCTGCTGTACCAAGAAACTGTTGTCGATCCAATACTGAAGACCCCTCCTGATGTGCTCTTTCTGTCCGTTGGGCTCCCTACCCAATCTGCATCCGTGAAGCCACATAGCTTTACCCCATCCTCCTGTTTGTACCACAAACCATATCCCAATGTGCCTCTCAAGTAGCACAATACATGCTTTCCCGCCTTCCAGAAGAGCTTGGTAGGCTTAACCATAGCTTGTGAAAGCTGGTTAACTACATAGCATATATCGGGTCGTGTATTGACCAAATACATCAACGACCCCACCAACTGTCGATAAACAATGGCATCCACTTCTTCTCCCGAAGTGTCATCCTCCTTCCTCCAACCTCCAGGAGGAGGAGTATCAACAACATGTTGAACTTATCCAGTATCTCCCAAGCATGCTTGCCCTGAGAAACAAACAGTCCACCACTGCCCTGCCATATTTCCAATCCTAGGAAATAGTGAAGGAGTTCCAAATCCTTCATCTCAAACTCTGTAGCAAGATCCTTCTTGCATGACAGTATCAACAACTCATCACCCGTTAGAATCAAATCATCAACATACAGTACAATGATAAGCAACTTACCCTCCACCACAATCTAGTATAGGTTAGGATCCGCCTCGTTCTTGGAGAATCCAAGTCCTGTGAAATAGCTGTCTATCCGTGTGTACCAAGCACGTGGTGCTTGCTTCAACCCATACAACGCTCTCTTGAGCCTGCACACATGCGACTCGTTGCTGAAGACCTCAAAGCCTTCGGGTTGCTCAATGTACACCTCCTCCTCAATGACTCCATTGAGGAACGCAGTCTTCACATCCATCTGATGAATGTGCCATCCCATCTGCGCTGAGAGAGCAAGAATTGTCCGTATGGAAGAATACCTTGCGATAGGTGCAAAGGTATCCTCATAATCGATCCCCTCTATCTGTGAAAAGCCTCGGGCAACAAATCTTGCCTTGTACTTCTCCACACTCCCGTCAGCTGCCTGCTTAACTTTGTAGATCCATCTCGAACCCACCACTAATTTCCCTTCCGGTCTAGGAACAATCTCCCATGCACTGTTTCTGACAATAGAATCATACTCTTTCACCATGGCATCTACCCATGCGGGATCCTCCACAGCTTCCTCGAAAGAGGATGGCTCAGTCACAACACACTTGATCATAAGAGCCATGTATCCAGTGTACCGACCAGGTGACTGTCTCTGCCTGCGTTGGGCTGTAGGTGGTCCTACAAATTTCTCTGCATCTTGAGCCAGTCGCTCAGCTTCTGTCAAGCGCTTTCGCCCTCTGATGGTTGGCGCTGCATGAGTGGTCTCTTCCACTCCATGAACCTCGTCTTGTGGCTGATCCACGTCCTGAAGCTCATCCTTAGGAACTAATAGCTCCTCATCTGCATGCAAGTGTAGCTCCCTCTCAAGCAAACACTTCATGGCTTTCTCCTCCTGAAATTTTATATCCCGTCGCATAACTGTTTTACCACTGTCTGGAAAATACACACGATAGTTGTGGGACGTATCAGTGTAACCCAAAAATATCCCAACCTCTGCGGTCGGTTCCAACTTCTTCCTGGCATCCTTTGTCACATGCATGTAAATGTTAGCACCAAAAATCCTCAGATGAGAAAGATCAGGCTTCTTACTCGAATAAGTCTCCTCGGGTGTACTCATGCCAAGTATCCTATGAGGACAATGGTTCTGCACATAAACTGCTGTATTGCATGCTTCCACCCACAAGTGAAGGGGTAGGACCTGATCATGCAACATTGCCCGTGCAACACCCATAATCGTTCTATTCTTCCGCTCAGCTATCCCGTTCTGCTGTGGGTTATGGGGAGCTATGAGCTCTCTACGAATCCCTTCTGCCCTGCAGAAATCCTTGAACTCGTCCGAGATGTATTCACCACCATTATCGATCCTAAGAGCCTTCACCTTCTTCCCCGACTCCTTCTCGACCAGTGCTTTGAATTCACAGAACTTTGAATATGTCTCGCTCTTCTTCTGCATGAAGAAGATCCAACACTTACGAGAGAAATCATCAACAAAAATCACATAATACCTATGTTTTGCTGTCGAAGCAACTGAGAAAGGTCCACACACGTCTGTGTGAATTCTCTTAAGGATCGTCGTGGCGTGACTATCCTTCTCATGAAAGGTGGATTTCACAAACTTCCCCAAAGTACCACCCTTGCACTGATCTGACTGCGCAAGTGTGCCTTTAGGAAGCCCTGTAGTGATCTGCTGCAGTATCTTCAAGGCTCCATGGTGAAGGTGACCCAATCTCCTGTGCCACAACTCGCCATCATCCCGGCTCACCAATCCTTCTGTCTTGCCCGCCATTGCCGCGCATCCATCTACATGCAACTGATAAAGGTTCCTCACTCGAACCCCTATCTTCCGGGTCTCACCAGTTGTCTTGCTGCGCAGGAAAGCCTTTCCCTCGCTGAAAACAACATCATACCCCTTGTCTTCTAACATCGCCACTGAGATGAGATTCTTCTTCAATCCTGGAACATGCATGACTTCCTTCAATACAAAGGGTTTACCAGACTCCCTCTCAAAGGAAATGGTACCGATACTGGTCGCACTGTATCTACCATCATCGCCCATCTCGATGTGCACTCCAAGATCTTTTTCCTCCAGATCAGAGAACAAATCTCTATCTCCCGTCATGTGAAAAGACGCACCACTGTCCAAGAACCACACCGATCCCATCACACTTGAAACCAAGCATGCGATCAATGAAAAATCAAGCTCAAACTGTGAGGCTAGAGCCTCTCCTACTGAAGATCCAACACCCTGCTTGTTCTTCTTCTTCTGCGGACAATTAGTGGCATAGTGTCCGTGCTGGTGACAGTGAAAACACTTCACCTTGGACATATCCTGCTTCTTACCTTTCACACTAGACTGAGAAGATTTCTTGCTCTTCCCTTTCTTTGCTTTGGCAGCCAAAGCACAATTCTCTTCATCAGCTCCCTTTGACGAAGATCCTTCCCTGGTACTCCGCCTAATCTCCTCCTGCACAAGATCTGACCATAGTCTTTTCCATCCTGGAAATTTCTCCCGACCATTGATAGAGTCCTGATAGGAATGCCAACTCTTCGAAAGACCAAGGAGAGCCAAGCTCACCAAGTCCTCATCATCGATAGTAACCCCCACACTTCCCAACTCATCTCGACACTGAGTGAACTTCGTGAGATACTTGGGTATACTGTCACCCTTCTCGCATTTGGTGTTTCTGAGTTTATCTTTGAGCGCTAGCTTCCTCTGATCACTCTTGCTTTCGAATAATTCTGTTAATGATTTCCACATCAAATATGGAGTAGCCTTTCCATAGAGGCTGGACACAATGTGATCCTTCATGCCCTCCAATAGAATCCTTCGACATTTTGCGGTCTTCTTTTGCCAAGCATCAGCTTGAGTAGCATCAGTAGGCTTTGGGACATCTATCTCTATGAACTCCTTCAGCCCATTATCATCTAATACTGCCTCCATCCTATCCTTCCATGCAATATAGTTTGAGCTGCCCTCAAGAGCATACTCCAATCGCAATCCGTTGAAAGACATTGCTGCGTTGTCACCAAGAAAACACTGCTGCAAATTCGAATTCCACCAGCAACCAACTCAACCGCCTCGGGTCTAAGATTCGTGAGAACACAATATTTCTCGTACAGAGATTGACTGTATGGGCATTCACCAGATATCTCACCTTCCAAAGGAAGGATGAATCCAGAGGCTACCTGGCCCGATTACAGACTCTGCCTGAAGAAATAGAATGTAAACACTTCCTGAATAGTAGATTTGATGATCAACAGCTCTGATACCATGTAGAAATTTTGAATAATTTAACACATATTCAACAGAGATTATCCTGATCATGTGATATTGTGGAATACATACACAATACATAAGCTCCTCTACGTTGATCATCAATATAGCAGCATCAATAACAATAAAACATCAAGAGCATTCACACATTAACACAATATGTAACCTGGGGAAAGCATCTCACTAAAAACCCCAACCTATCTGTATATTAATGATTGAGACCATGTAACATTACAAAGTACAATGCTTATCACAAGAAATCTAGTACCAGCTCTGTTAACACCCAGGTTGTTCCCTTTGACTCCTGAGGGAATGGCCAGGGTAACCACTAACCAAGCTTTGGATTACAGGTTCTAGCCTACCTGTAATCAGAGAGGGCTCTCTCTTTTAGTTTTAGCTTTATTTTTTGAAGATTTTAGGCTAGTTATGGGGTGAGAGTTTTGTTTAAATTTTGGTTGTCAGCTATTGTTCAAGGAAGGGCATGCAAGCATCAAAGAAAGTTTAGTCCATTGGGCATGTGGAGTCCAGAAATGAAAAGTATTTGATATCTGTGATAAAGAGAGGTTCACTGCAAGTCTAGATGGGTATTCATGATACAAACTTTGATTTTTAGCAAAGAAAACAACATAAATTACACCAGGAAAGGCAATCAAGAGTTCTTTCACAGTGCAATACGAAATGAAGAACAAATCTAACTCAGCGGCAAAAGAGAATTACTGAATAAAGACTTATCATGTGATTAGAGCAAATAGGAGCATTTAAGAATTCCATAGTTGCAGCTAACCCTGAAGAAAACATATTTAGTAGTAAGGATTGAGTTTAGGGTGTCTTTAATGGACAAATCCTGAACTAGTCTTTTACCTTTCTACCAAGATTAAACACCATACATCACAGATAGATTAAGCAAGAAATGAAAACATAAATACGGGTAGAGAACACTTATTGTATCACGCCATAACACGAGAATCCTGCAGCAGTCAATAGTTTCATCACAGCACGTCCAAACCAAAACAAATTTTTTGGAAGCCACCAGCTCCTTTGTATTATATCTTTCAGAGGATATACAGCCGAGTTCTCTTGAACAAATGAGCAACAACAACCCCCAATAAGCTATACGGGGGTGCATATATACAAAATATCACAGAAATATCTCAACAGTGAGTTATTGCACAATAACTGCTCTTACCAACTTTCAAAGATATTTCTTACAAAATTAAAAGCTACTTAAATGAATATACAACAGCTGCTTGCTGTTTGTCAGAAATTCTTGACTTTTGGGGGCAACTGGGTCTGCCGGGTGCTTCGTATTGATTCTGAGTAATAAGCCCTTTATTGCTTTGTCGTGCTGCAGCTATCTCAGCCCCGTCATCTGCATCTGTCGGTGTTGCTTTAGTGGCCAAATTTGTTTGCTGAGTTGGCTCTGTCCACTCCTCTCCAGTCATAATGAATATATCAATTTTCTGAACATGATGACTTATAATTGATGTACAAAAATTTGGTGAAAAATCTGTTTCTTCACAGCAATGTCTGTATCATGCTTGTCCACCATTCCTGAGTAGGCAACTGATGTCTCAAAATTATGCCTAAGGTTTCATCTGCCTCAGTATATTTGTAGTAATTTGGAGGCACTTCAAACAGATGTCTAATCTCATGCATGATGAAAAACAAATTCTCTATTTTGTCATAGAGACTCTGCCCAGATGCAGGCCCTGTTTCCTCTGGGGCACTTGATGCTGCAGTGATCTGATTTGTAGCATATGTATTTACTCTCTTGGCATAGTTTTCATGAGATAGTAATCTTCCCGCACTGTTTAGTAAGCTGGGAAGGCCTCTGTTATGCAATGCTGTAAATTTCTCCATGAACTTGTTCACCTCTGTCTGCATTTCCTGGCACCTTCTATCCAATGTTTGCACATGATTTCTCAAAGTGAGCACCCTTTTTACTAGTAAAATGGTATCAATTCTGTTAGAGATACCCATTGCTGCCAGCTGGGGGTCTGTGCGATTGTTAAGGACATTGATCATCCTATTGGAAATCTCAAGCATATTGCCTAAAGATGCCCTTGCTCTTTGACTTTCTTTTTGGGCCCTGCCTATGAGATCTATATGCTCATGGATGGTTTCAATATATTGCCATTGATCTGTTATAGACTGACCAATATTGGCCCACAGGACTTTCTTGACCTCAGCTACAATTTTGTCAAGAGAGAGCTCTTTCTCCAGTTCTTTTATTTTCTTCTCAAGAGCCCTTACCTCTCTTGTTTTTTCAGCTACACTTTGCTTTGATTTATCATATTTTTCATTAAGTGTAGCCAATTTTTCCTTGGCCTCATTTAGTTCTGCCATCTGGGCCTCCAGAGCTTGAAGTTCTTTCATCATATTTTGCATATCAAGGCTGGGTGTCTGTCCTGATGTTGTTGCTGGTGCTGTTGCTGAAGGGCCTGCCTCTGGTGTTTGTCCTGTGGGAGGACTTATAATTTGAGGAGGCTCCTCAAGGTTAATTACTGGCTGAGAGGGCTGAGGTATCTTCTCTCCTCCTTTTTGTTTCAGGGCTGCCTGTAATGCACCCTCTGTTGCTATCAATCGTCCTTCTGTTTCTACCAATTGTTTGTGTAGTGTCAACAACATGGCCACTACATCTTGATCCTTTCTCTGCTGAGCAACATCTTCTGTTTGGGGGTGAAGGGTTGCTGGAAGTTTGACCATCTTCCTCAAAGCTGATATATCTTCATCCTTTTTCTTCATGAGCGCCTGCACAACTTTAGGATCACTTGGGTCATGCCCAAGCTCTATAATGATATCTTCCAAAGATCTAATCCTGTTGTCTTTGGCTTGAGAAGAAGCTTTCTCCAATTCTAGTTGGGCAGTAGTATTATGGAGAGAATTTTGCAGTTTGTGTGTTAGAAATTTTTTATCTGCAAGAGTAGAGTAGACCATCTCACCCGTTTTCTTATGTAGCTCTATTTGGTCCATTGGGTGGATGTCCTTTGCAAACACTTCTAGGTTGGTTTTGATGTAATCTACAGCTGACTGTGGCTGCAGCAAGGCAGGCATGAAATGGCTCATAGTCATCTTCCCTTCTGTAATGTCATATGCTGACATGAGCCTCTGTTGATTAGTGGGAGCCATCTTAAGCAAATGATTATAAAGCTGGATTTTGACTGGCTCATTCCTAGCTTTTATATCCATAAATTGCTTCTTGATTCCAAACTCTGCTCTTCTTTGCTGGCTTGAGGAGCTGACCTCTCCTCCAAGTGGTCTTTCTTGTTCCTGTTGGAAGGAACTAGCTGATGCTTCCATGCTAGGGGGGCCCATACCCATGGATGGTCCAATAGGCATCTCTTCTTCAGAAAAAGGGTTTAATCTTTGCCTTTTCTCCCCTTGTTGACTTGCTGATGTAGTGAGGGGAGTTTCTTGCTGTCTGTCCCTCTTCCTAGTTCTCTCTTCATTTATTGGGGTTTGAAGTACCGAGGTATCCATTGCTGTTTCCTGCCTTGGAGGCACACTTTCTTGAGCCTGTTGCTCTGTGGATACAGGGGCCTCAACCATTTCCTCTTGCTGTTCTGCCTGTTCTTTCTGCTGTTCTGTTGTTGGGAGTGTCTGCTCCTGCTCCATTTCTTTTCCCTTATCTGTGCTAGCTGCTTGAGGAATAGTTTGAGCTGCTTGCTGGGGAGCTGTAGAAGATGAGGCAGCTGCTCCAAGTTGAGTATGATAAGAAGAAGAAACCTGTCCACAATATTCCAAGTCAGCTTCCTTCTCAAGTTTCTTTGCTTCTTTTTGTGCTATTTCCTCTTTAGAACTTGCCTCTTCTAAGGTGCCCTCTTTCCATCTTAACAGATTTGCATATTTTTCAATATGAGGCAACCTGACATGATCATAGCTAGCCAACTTATATTTGACCCTTCTAAGACTAATGAAATGATTGGGATCATAGGGTATCCAGAGGAAACTGGTTTGCAACCCGAGGCGTTGCAGGATCTTATCTGCTTCTTGCCATGCCTCTTCTCTTTTATTATAAATAAATGGGCCTAGCTGGTTTCTGACTTTGAGTTGTACCTTCTTATTTTTGCTGTGGAAATGGACCATGTCTGCATTTCCAAATTGTCTAAAATATTCTAAAGAAAAAAGTCTCATAGGGACATATCTTGGTAACCTATATGGGGCTAACTCACAACCATATATTCTGATCACTGTATGGTGTTGGTAAAAGTACCAATCCCCAATGCTGTAGGCTTTTGAGAGCTGGAGGATTCTTTGCATCTCATCTGTCAATCTTGGAGGAGGAGAGCTCAACAGCAAGGACATGGCTGGATGGATGAAAAGGTCTATGAATTCACAGTAGCTGTATGGTGAAAAAGATATGTGATGAAAGATTGAAGACCAAAATACCACAGACCTTTGGTTTCCCTGAGCATCAAACTTCTTGAGAGTAATAGGGAAGCTATCGGGCTGATAAAATAGGAACAAGTGATAGATGTAAGAAGTGTATCTAAATATCCTTTCCCTCTCTAAATTCATCAATTGCTCATGAATTTTATTGGCAATGTATGTAGCATAATCATAGTGAACAGAAGGAGGCTTTCTAGGGGAGAAGATAGACATCATGGCCAGAATAGTTTCATCAACATCCTCAGATGATCTGTATCCCAGGACATAACTGATCATATCCACAAGCATTTTTCCCAAGTCATTGAGATATACATTTCCAATAGGAGGAGTCCTCACAGTTTGAGAGCCTGATTGAATGAATAGTTGATTAATCTCTATGATTTGGGCACTGGACAGCTTGCCTCCTTGCTTTATCAAGTCCATCATAGATAGAGGAGTCAATGGCTTTGTAGTATGAAAGTGCAGCATTTGATTTATAGCCTCAGGGGTGACATGGAACAAAACTGAGCCTGAGGGACTGAGGACAGCTCTCTGACATGGGTCATAGTTGGCACTGCATCGATGGATTAAATCTGGTAGGATATTGACTTGAGGAAGATTGAAAATGGGCAAATTGGAGTCCCAAATCCCTAGAATATCATTTCCACTGAGATGTTGGGCTTTCAGCTCATTGAGTACATGAATATGGTACCTGCTGTACTCTGGGATTACTTCTGCCATCTGGTAGTCTCTGTCAGCCAGGGCCAGCCATTCTAGCTCTCTTTGTGGGGCATTTAAGGGTGCAATGTTCAATGCCACTGGAGTTTCCATGGTCAATTGGTACTTTGAATTGTATTTGAACTTGTTTTTCTGGGCACAACAACACGGAGCAATGAATTTTGCAGGAGCAGGGCAATTTGTAGAGGGGAAGAGGCAAACTGGGGTGAAAATAAGTCAAATTGCTCCTAAGATAGATTCAGAGAGAAAATGCCGGGATTTGGGACTTGCTTTCCCGGTGAATTTATCTGGCAGAGGTTTGGATTTGCAAATGCGCAAACAAACTACGAATTTGTGGAATTTCGGCACAATGGGGACTTCTGTGAGGGAAATTGGGCTTACAGAGTGGAAGAGGATCACTGGTTCATGAGAATTTCTTGAACTTACTGTGTTCTTCTTTTCTTAGTTTCTTCAGAGAATTATGTAAAAAACCAGGCGCGGAGGGGATAACTTGATAAATACCTGGTGCAATCGGCCAATGGTGGAATAACAGGTGAATTGAGGGCGCCAGCAGCAAGGAGCAATCTTCAAAGTTGGCAGAGAACGACGTACTTGCTCATGCAAGAGCACAGTGCACAATATTGCAAATAACGCGAAAAAACGGGTTTTTGGGCAAAATAGTGAAAATTTGGCTTTTGGCGCGTTTTTGTCGGATGACGTCAGCATGACGTCATGGGTGGGGTCAGTATGGAGTGATGACATGGCGGCCAGTGAGTGGCTCCACGTGGGTAGGTGACATGGCGGGCAACTCGGAGCGGTAGTGGATGGGGCGGTGACGTGACGCTGAGGTGGCAGTGACGTACGCGTGACATGGACGTGACGTATGGCGGAGAAACAACGACGGTAAGTGGTAATTTCGGACCGCTTATTGTACGGGAGCGGTTTTGGCAGGCGGCCTCCCGATACAACTTGGGAATGACACGTGTCCGAGCCCTGACGTCATGCTCTGACAGATTTCGGGCGCTATCGTCCGTGCATCGGAGGCGGTCCGATATTGATGTGAGCCGTTGGATGGGAGGGACCAGATCCGACGGACGACGGGAGGGAAAATCACCAACATGATATGGCGGGACCCGACGGCATTTAAATAATATTTTCCTTTGTTTTTTGTGATAAGTGCGCCGAGAGGTAAAAACTTAGGATAAGCGGAGGAAATGGGTTTAACCGGGTTCTATGCAAATAGCGCGGGTTATACATCATAGTGGGTTTGTGAAGGGGATAGGGTTAGGAATAGGTTATTAAACTAACCAAGTATTAGTTTAATCCCTAACTTCCAACAAACCAAACAAAACTTTTGATTCTGCCTGATTCTCCAATTATTCGAACATATGGCTATACTGCCAAAAAAGGGGGGGAATATATACTCTTTTGGGGTTTTTTATGTACAATAGTGATATAATAATAGGGAAAAGGGGAACATAGGGAGTTAAGTATTGATAGAGTTAGTAGTTAGTATTAGATGGGAGATATGGAAGGGAGGAAGCAAAGACTAAGTTTTTTAGGAAACAAACTTAGTTTGGAGAGTAGATCAAAATGAAAAGATTTTTACACAAGAAATGTGGCTCTTTATGTAACAAGAATCAACAAAAGAGTTTGACTTCTCTTATGAACAAAGGTGATAGTGGGATGTTAGAAAGGGGTTTGATAGGGAATGATTGGGAAGTTAGACATGCTTCACTTTGTTGCTACAAAACTGCTGAATAGGAAGATCTGCACTGGCCACCATGTGTTTCCTTTGCTTAGGCCAGTGATATGAAAGAAATCATGCTTCTGCAACCCCATCTACCTACCCATTCTATTGCCTAGCATTTTTTGTTACTTCAAGGAGGGTGCACTTAGACTGGAAAACCCTCAATTGCTCTTTTTCTTTTCTTTTTCCATTTTCTTTTGATTTCTATCTAAGGCTAGCCTTATTACTTCCAAGGCCCCAGATTAAGCAGTTGGGAACCTTCATTCTCTACCTAACTACTTATCTGCTAAGATTGAACAGTTTGGACAGATTTCTTTCTCTAGTCTACAAAAAAAATTTAAATATGGCATGAACCAGCTTAGACTGTTGGATCACCCATTCAGAAGTAGGACATGCATCAAACAACTGTAGATAGGTGTTTTCCACAAAAATATGAGATCTTTGCATCACCAAAGTAGAGCATATTTGGCACTTCCCCTGCCAATCATGAAAAATGAAACCTATTGGTATAGGTAGCTAACAAGCTCCACCTGTTACACACAATACAGCTAAGATCTGATCTCCAAATCTATTCCACTGCTTACCTGCCTCCACTGCTCAATACCTGCTCAAGAATGAATGAGAATGGTTTACCAAACTCGTATTTCACCTCCAAAGAATCACTCACACTGTGTAAGACGTGAGCAGAGGCTATAATACTGGGAAAATACATGAGCAAACTCATTGGCATACTCAATCCCTTGATTGTGCAAATCAGCATGCACAACTATAGTCATAACTGATAACAATCTGATCCTCTAACACCTGTCCCTGCTGAACTGAACATGCACTGACATGCAACTGAGTTAACTGATGTATTCTATAGTTACATTATGAGTTAATAACTTGTGAATTAATTAATAACTAATTCACCCAGCTCATCTCTAGTCTATTTGCCAGTTAGACTAAATACAACCAGTTTAACAAAGCTAAATTGAACACAACTCCATCAACTCCACAATCAACTCCACCAAACTCAACTGATTGAGTTCTAACTGAAGTCATGCTAACAACTCAACTGACTCATAAGAAAAGCGTACTTCCTTCTGACAGCTGCATGGGCCACATCTGTAGCTCAAACTGAAGTGCTCCAAGAGAATAAGATCAAGTTTATAGTCCAAATATTATTATGAGACAATAATATTTGACTTTTCTATTTTTGACAGCCAGTCTAAAAATAGACTTTGATCACTCATACTGTGATCACCCACACTGTGGTCACCCACACTGTGGTCACCCACACTGTGGTCACCCACACTATGATCACTCATACTGTGATCACCCATACTGTGATCATCCTTGCTGGGATCAAAAATAGAACTTGCGCCATAATTTGCCTGCGGGCCCACTTAGTGAAGGCGACTCTTTTCACTAAGCTCCATCATCTTGTTGCAATCTCAACATTTTGGAGTAAAATTCTCATTATTCAATGTAAATATGTGAAAGTGTGTGAAGAGTCATGAAAATAGTCATTGATGTCTTGAGAGGTTGAGCTAAGTCGATCTAGGGTCATGTTTCAATCAAAAGTTCATTAGTAAGGTCATGTTGTCAAATTTTATAATCATGGGCACAAATTTGTAGGGTCACTTGGGTCAGTTATAATGTCAAATCATGATCAGTCATGACATCATCATCAGTACAACGGTCAGGAGGATAGCGTTGCGCTTCTGCCAAGTGTTGCGCTTTCATCATTCAAGTTCAAAATCATAACCATCGCCCATAAAATCTGTATTCAACCACCTTGGGAGTTGAAATGCATGGTTAATCTTTAGAAACACTTCAAATCCCTCTCATTTCTCCATTGGAAGCTTGCTATATGGTGATTGGAGTTTGCTGCGCAAAGGAGGCAGGGGAGGTGCCACGCTTGTGTTTTCAATTTTTCCACTGTGACTAAGAAAAGTTTCAACTGTGTTTTAGGATTTAGAGATCATTTTTGGTTGAAAGAGGTTGTATAAGGGGGTTATGTGCTATTTGAAGCTTTCTTGAAAGTGAAATCAATCAGACTCAAGAAACCATGAAACTTTGTTTAAAGAGCAGCTTAAATAACATTTTTTGTATTTGGCCAAGCATTAGGGTTAGGGTTTTTGATGTTAAGATGAAAGTTTTGTAATTTTGGTGAAAGGGGCTTGAAATGGGTCTTCAACATTGTGTCAACATCATCACAAAAATGTGCAGCTTGTTCAGAGACCTCATTGTTGCTCAAAACCATGAAGAATAGATGACACTTCACTTTCTCACTGGCACTGCGCTTTTGCTGTAGGGTGAAATTTTGAGAGTTGGGAGATTTGTATGATGAAATAAGGTTTCTAGATGGGAATTTTATGATTTCTAGACCATTTCACATGTGTACCAGTCATCAAGCAACTTAGGGAGTGACTGGAGCTACATTAACCATTAATGCGCTGCACAACTGCGCTGTGTTTCTACTGCAAGAATATATTTTGGGGTTTGAAGGTTTGTGTATGGCCTAGAAGTTTTCTCATGGGTTTGAAACATTTTATGGACCATTCCATGCCATCCCAGTACCCTCAACATGTCAGATGATGGCCGAAGATAGTATAATCTTGGAGCGCTGCACTTTCACACAGTCACCGTATTTTCACCATATCTCTTAAAATTTGCACCTGTTTGCCATGAAATTTTTATAGTAGATGCATCGGGGTGAGTTGAATAAGGCCACTTAATTTTAGATAAAAATTATTCATGGTTCTTGAGAAATTATCCATCATCATATACAACCATTTTTGTATTTTATAGATATCCGTGAGTCAGATTTGGCTCAATTTTTTTTGTGGAGAAGGGTTATAATGATATTAACTTGCTATAAAAATAATAATCTCATTCCGACTTAAATTTTAGGATATATTCAATAAATATCAATCACAGTGCTTCTTTACTGTGTTTATGGAGAATTAGGAGGTTGCGTAGCGCCGATGTTGCGCTTCCAAACAATCTACTTTTTGACCAATTTACCCAATTCAAAATATTCTAAAATTTGTTTTTATGGTCTTATTAATTGTAATAAATCATTTAATGACTCATATGCTTGATTTGAGGGCTGAGAAATTAATTTAAAATGCTTAGAAACGATCTAGTTAAGCAATTCCTAGTCTTTAGCGGCCAGTTCTATTTTCATTGCAGAAATTAGAAACATAAATCCTAATGAAGAATTCGACCCCTATAGGTGTGAAATAATTTTGGCCTATTTATGATATGATTGTAAAGAAGAAAATGGTTTCTCAGGTTAAGGAGAAAGAGACATTGTATTGCACTTAGTTTTGAGACATTTTTACAGTGAATGAAATATATAGGTGGAATTTGCAGGGATTCTTGAGTTAGTTTTCTTTGAAGATGTGCTTCCTTTCTCTGTAAGTTATATTATATCAAAATCATGCTTTGAATTGTATCTTCTTGTTTAGTTAAACAAATATTTGATTCATAATTCACCCTAAGTAGTGCTCTATTTCAGTTTTCTAGACATATATGTTTTATGCTAAAATGATAGTTAGAATTCATCTTGATGCTTGATGCTCCTTTTGTCATTTTCCATTTTTTCTTCACTCACCCTCCTACAATGAACTCATACTAAAAATATATAAAGAGACTACCTACCTCGCCCTTGTGGAATCTCCATTTTCTCTTCATTTCATCACTGGAAACATAACCAACTAGACATGACTCCATGCCCAATGAATTTGTCTTGTTTCCTACCAACAAATCTTTGAAAATCATACCCTACTAAGCATTATACTTAGCCTAAAATCTCAGTAATTGAAATTCCTAGAAAGAGAGATCCCTCTCTAAAGTTAGAAGGGCTAGATTCTATCTTACAAGTCGTTTTGTGGTTACCTCTGAATTTCTCTGCTTAGCCTAGGGAAAATTACAGAGAGCTAACGTTTTGGTGCTGTTTTGGGGAATGAAAGGTTCCAACTTCCCCTTGAAAGATCATCAAAGTTTCAGATTTGATTTCTGATGGTGGACAACAGTCAGACACATGAAGGCTGTATCATTCACTTGATGAATCCAATCAAGTTTTAACGTGATCCAAATACTCCACTGTAATCAGGATCCAGAAATCAGGGTTTTACTGGAGACTCTACTAGCTCAAGATGAGTTCTATATCTGTAAGGTATGCTCCTTTAAAACGATATCACATTCCAAGTTTTCCAAATCACATGCCTCATGTAGATTGGAAAACTTATTTGCCAAGATTCAAAGATCAAGTAGGAGATGATGCTTCTCTTCACTTGGTTAAATTTCACATGCATGTGCATAGACTTAAGGTTCAATTCCATGAAGACTGCCTAATGAATTGTTTATGGTTGCCTTGGAGGAAAAAGTGAGATCCTGGTATGAAGGTTTTTCACCTGGTAGCTTTTATTCCCTTAAATGTTTTCATTTAGTATTTTTTGAGAAATACAAAGAATCTCATCATTCTTTGTCATTGGTTGAGAATTGTTGTGACCATTTTGAGGATTTCATTCAAAATATTGAATTTTTTTATGGAGATGATAAGTTTATGGATGATGAGATTATAAAGGCCTTTCATGAGAATCCTTTTCAATATCAAGAGGAAGGAGAAGAGGATAGTTGCCATGATATTCAAGTGGATTTCTAAAAGGCAAATAGTTTCTCTAAGAGCTGAAAATTAAGTAGATCAGCATCTTGATGAAGATAATCATGATTCATTTACTAAGTTCAATAATGTTTTACAACATGTTTGTTCCATTGAGCTTGATTAACATATTCAACAACCTTTTCAATTTCTAAGTAGCCAAGAATAAGATCAAGATATTCATTTGAGTTGTTCTTCAACTCATTCATTTTATGTATCTTTATTTCAAGAACAAGTCTGTGAAAATCAGAGTTTTGAATTTGCATGCATAAAGGCTTTAGACAATGAAATTATTCTAGATGATAATTACCAAAAGTTGCAAGAAAATACTAAAGAACGACAGGTCATTATAAATCCCTGGGAAGATACAATTTTTTTTCATGATATTTGATCTTTTGAATTGTTAACTTCAGAAATTTTAAAGAATCAAGACAATATTCTTGTTGATATACATAAAGGATCATTTGTAGACAATTTTTTTTATTGAAGATGTGGATTCATCCCCCAAGCTTAATGACAAGAAAGAACATCTTGATGCCATTCTATTTGAGGATAATCAACTCCATCGTATAGAGAAATATGCATTGAACCATGAAGGAGATGCTGGTCTATTTCTTCATTATCAGGAAAAGGTAATCATTCATGATTTTCAAGATCCTCTTGCCAGTTTTTCACAGTCATCAATGAAGGTAGATTTTGCAGCATTCCTACACCAAGAATATCAGTCTCAGTTACAATTTGAGTTGCCATTCTCTTATTTTTTTTGCCTGCTCAAGGAAAGTATGAGAAAAATTCAAGAAAGTGGCCATCTCTTTCATGGTTACACTGGCTCTTTGACTTTACATGAATGAGCATCCCATGTTTCGGTTTAGTAAGTAGGTGTGAATAAACAATGTGCAGTCAGTTTTAGCATTTGGTTTTAAGTCTTTCAAGCATTTTTTCTAAGTCAATCTTCAGCTTTCAGCTTGTAGCTTCAGTATGGATTTGCATATTTGGGCAGCTAACACAAGAATTTGAAGCCCGAAGAGAAGGCCCTAAGATTTTGATGGCCTGCTGCCATTTTTCAGAATGTAATAAGTCTTGAGTCAGTCATGAGTTTGTATTGAGTTAGTTTTGAGTCAAGATAAGAAGTCAATAAGCCCAATGGTTAGGCACGTGGTCTATGGTGTTCTTGGAACCTCAAAGGGAAGATGCCCCATCCCCATTGGATCCAATGTTAGTATCATATAGTCATAGTAGTCAGAAATAAATTTTGTCTTTCAAATTTAACAGTATACAAGTGTGGCTATGATCTTGTGGAAGATCAAGCTTTAGGTATTAGTTTGGAATAAAAATTTCATTATTCAATGTAAATATGTCAAATTGCATGAAGAGTAATGAAAATAGTCATTGATGTCTTGAGAGGTTGAGTTAAGTGGATCTAGGGTCATGTTTCAATCAAAAGTTCATGAGAGAGGTCATGTTTTCACGTCTTGTCATCATGGGCACATATTTGTAGGGTCCCTTGGGTCAGTTAGAGTGTCAAATCATGATCAGTCATGACATCATCATCAGTACAACGGTTAGGAGGACAGCGTTGCGCTTCTACCAAGTGTTGTGCTTTCATCATTCAAGCTCAAAATCATAACCATCACCCATCAAATCCGTATTTAATGGCCTTGGGAGTTCAAATGCATGGTTAATCTTCAGAAACACCTCACAACCCTCTCATTTCTCCATTGGAAGCTCGCTATATGGTGATTGGAGTTTGTTTCACAAAGGAGGCAGGGGAGGCGTTGCGCTTGTGTTTTTAATTCTGCCACTGTGACTAAGCAACATTTCAGCTACTGTTTTGGGATTGAGAGATAATTTTTGGTTGAAAGAGGTTGTATAAGGGGGTTATGTGCTATTTAAAGCTTTCTTCAGAGTGCAATCAATCGAACTCAAGAAACCATGAAACTTTGTTTAAAGAGCAGCTTAAATAGCATTTTTTGTATTTGGCCAAGCATTAGGGTTAGGGTTTTTGATGTTAAGATGAAAGTTTTGTCATTTTGGTGAAAGGGGATTGAAAGGGGTCTTCAACATTGTGTCAGAATCATCACCAACATGTGCATATTTTTCAGAGACCTCACTGTTGCTCAAAACCATGAAGAACAGATGGCACTACACTTTCTCATTGGCATTGCGCTTTTGCTATAGGGTGAAATTTTTAGAGTTGGGAGCTTGGTATGATGAAAGAATGTTTCTAGAGGGGAATTTGATGATGTACATACCATTTCATATGTATACCAATCATCAAGAAATTTAGGGAGTGACCAAAGCTATATTAGCCATCAATGCGCTGCGCAACTGTGCTGCGTTTCTGCTGCAAGAAGAGATTTTTGGGTTTGAAGGTTTGTGTACGACATAGAAGTTTTCCCATGGGTTTGAAATTTTGTATGGAAAATTCCATGCCATTCTAGTACCCTCATCATGTCAAATGATCGCTGGAGATAGTCTAAGCTTGGAGCGCTATTCTTTTGCGCTGTGCTTTCACACAATCATCATATTTTCACCATATCTCTTAAACCTTGTATATGTTTACCATGAAGAGCTATAATGATATTAAATTTCTGTAAAAAAATAATCTCAATCCAACTTACCGTTTAGGAGATATTCAAAAAATATTAGTCGTTGTGCTTCTTTGCTGTGTATTTGGAGAATTAGGAGGTTCTGCAGTGTGTGCACTGCACTTCCAGACAATTGTCTTTTTGACCAATTTACCCAAGTCAAATTATTATGAAATTTATTTTATGGTCTTATTAATTGTAATAAATCATTCAGTGACTCACAATATTGTTTTGGGGCTTATAAATTAATATAAAATTCTTAGAAAAGATCTAGTTAAGCAGTGCCTAGTCTTTATCAGTCAGTTCTATTTTCACTGCAGAAATTAGAAACACAAAACTTAATGAGAAATTCGACCCCTAGAGGTGTGAATTGAATCATTTTGGACTATTTATGATATGATTGTAAATGAGACAATATTTGGTCAGGTTAGGGAGGAAGAGAGATTGTATTGCACTTATTTTGAGATATTTTTACAGTGAATGAAATATAGAGGTGGAATTTACAGGGATTCTTGAGTTAGTTTTCTTTGGATATGTTCTTCCTTTCTTTGTAAGTTATATTTGATGACGATCGTTCTTTGAACTGTATCTTCTTATTTAGTTAAACAAATATTTGATTTAGAATTCACCCTAAACAATGTTCTATTTCAGTTTGCTAAACATCTATGTTTTCTGCTAAAATTATAGTTAGAATTCATCTTGATGCTTAATTATCTTTTTTTATTTTCCATTTTTTGTTCACTCACCCTTCTATAAAGAACTCAGACTAAAAATATCTAAAGAGAATACCTACCTTACACTGTGAAATCTCCATTTTCTCTTCATTTCATCACTGGAAACATAATCAACTAGACATGACTCCATGCCCAATGGATTTGTCTCCTTTCCTACCAACAAATATTTGAAAATCATACCCTACTAAGCATTATACCTAACCTAAAATATGAGTAATTGAACTCCCTGGACAGAGAGAACCCTCTCTAAAGTTATAAGGGCTAGATTCTAGCTTACAAGTGGTTTTGTGGTTACCTCTGAATTTCTCTCCTCAACCTAGGGAAAATTACATAGAGCTAACAAGCATGATGAAAGCTTGAAATCTTTCTCCACAAAATGGACTTCATCTACAGTTATGCATATATGCCTATTTTCACATGTATGTTTTAAACTTGTACATAAATTACCTAAAAAAAAATTATTAAAACAAAAAATATACAATGGCGAGAACATAAAAGAAAATATACACAAATATTTTCCCCTGGATCCCAAAATCGGGGCTACCGAATTGATTTTTCATTATGTTCCTTTCCATGTTACAATAGATATATATACATGCCGAAGCATTCATAAACCCCAATCCATTAACCTTTGATTAGAACATAACCATTGTTCCTTTGACTAAATCTAAAAAATACCATGGGTAGAAAACCATCATGCCTAAAACCATGTGCAAAACCCATGCACAAAACCATGGGTAGGTCTTCCCCCCATCCCTGGGTCCGCCTAACTATTATTGGGTCTGCATAATTTTTTTTCTTGGGGCGCTGCCCCGAACCCCATGCAAGGGGGCTATCGCCCCCTCTATGACCTCCTCGCTGTGCCTGATGCAACATAAAGTGTGTGGGCCTAGTCGTGGAAAGAATATAATACACATGCAAAAACATAAAGATAACCATAAACAAATATTTCACTGTGCGAGGAGTTTTTAGTGCAGAATAAGTTGATTTTGTTGGAGTGCAAAAAATGTACTCGGTCAGCAAGAGGTGTTTGATGAAATTTGTGCCTATGCCCAAGAGCTGTCCCAATGCATAATTTAAGCCTATGCATTTTCACATAAAAGACATATGCCAAGGTAAGAAAATCCACAAGAATGCTTTGTATAATAAAACTTTGGACTCTATTTCTGCACTTCGCACTAGAATCGTATTAACATTAGACTATTAGTAAACAAATATGAACATTAGACTATTAATAAGCATCAACATTAGATGTGTTGCGGTTTCGAATTTGAATGGACCTTCCCATTATGTTGATTAAGTCAATTAGTAACAATTTATACATTAATATTAATATTTTAATGCTTTCAAAATCATAACGAAAGCTTCAAAGCTTTGTATTTGTATTAATTTTGAAAATATATGTTAATATTAATATTTCAATGCTTTGAAATTCAGGATTTGATATTTAATGCTTTGAATAATGCCAAGTCAGACAACACGGCGAAGTGATAGCCATTTTTTTCATATATATTGAATTGGGTTCCTAATGAAACCTTGTTGACAATGTGAACAAAATTTCTCATATCGGAATTAAAAAACAAACTTTTAGTACCTTTACCATAGTTATCAAGTTTGCTAAGAGGAATAAGCAGTTTACGAATCATTTCTTGTGCGAATAAGCAGTGTGTAGAGCTACTTGCAGAGTGAAAATTCTATTCAATAAAAGCTCCACACAAGTTTTATTAAAATAACAAATATACAAATATCTTTGCTAATTATTATTTAGTAACATATTTCGAAAGTATGGAAGTATCTCTGTGGATGTGTTTGTGTGGAGCTGGTTGTTCAAAAGAAGTGTGCATGCAAAACAAATGCATGTGTGTAGAGCTTTCACTGTGCCCAAAGTGTTGGGAAAAGTTTATTAAAATAATAAATGTACAAATCTCTTTTTTAATTATTATTTAGGAATGTATTTCATAATGATTGCTTCCTCCCCATGATATCTGAAACCCACATCAATTTATTGAGTGTAGAAGTAGTTGTGCGAACGAAGTTGTGTGGAGGTGGTTGTGCATGTGTGAAGATTATGTGGAGAACAAATGCATGTGTGGAATTTGTATGGAATGAAGGAATTTTAGAGGGTTCTTTTAATTTTAATGCGTTTTGATACTAGTATATTGTGCACAAGAGAAACACTTATTTTATTATTAATAGCTTTTGCGGAGTGCGGAAGTTCATACAATGAAAGTTTGAGAGTTTTCTACATACAATGGACTGTGCTATTCAAAGGTAGCATGTGCGAAGAACTTGGAGAGAACAAATGTGTGTGTGGAATAAATTATTTGTAGAATTTTGTGGAATGATGCAAGTGCAAAGGCATGTTTTAATTGTAATTCATTTTCAACTCTTTTGGAGTTAGTGCATTTGAAATTTGATATTGGTAGATTGTGTGGAGCGTGGAGGTCTACAAAATGAAACTTGAAATATTGGTTACAACTTTGGCACAAAACAATGCTTATTTTATTATTAATAGATTTTGTAGAGTGCGCTTTACATTATGTGTGTGGGTGGCCTATATTTATACACATGAAAACATTAACTGAAGAATTAGAAGCAAGACATTACATACACGTTAACTACTGACCTTATTATCTAAATATGAAAAAGTTTCAAATGAAAATGCAGTACAAAATTAATTTCATCTATGCGAATGAAGTTCCATATGAAACCCTATTCTCTTGCACATTGCCCGCCCTCTGCACAGTTAGAGCTGTGGAAAGTGAAACATAATAATATCAATTTGAAATTCCCTCTGCAATAGATGCGATGCAACATAGTCCTTTCCTCTACTGCTAATTAATTGATTAAGGAAGCATCGGATTCACATTTCATGAGTAGAAAGTCCATTGTGTGGAAAATATTTTTTGTGTGGATCTCTGCCCTTCGCACTAAAAGCTTTTATTGCTAATATTTTAGTGATAAAGAATGCATATGTTTGTATTCTCTTTTCACTTGCATTTGTAAAGGTAACAAGGTAATAGTGTATGCCACAAAGAAAAAATAATTAAATCCTAGAATATTGATGACAACTTAATAAACGTTTGAGGATGCATAAAACTCTCAGCATTATCACATTGTGACAAAATTGTTTTGCTCAAAACATTGTAAAAAATATAACCCTAAATAGTACTCTGAAAATCAAAATTCAAGAAAACTAATTATGTATTTCCATGTTGCACCTTCATATAAGCACAATGTAATAGAAATGAGTCTCAAACTACTTGGTCGAGGAATAGTCTAAGAAATTGATTCACATAAGCATTGTTTGGTCTTCATCCCCATTTTTCTACACATACACTGTCATATGCTCCACAGAAGCAAAAATAATAATATTAATTGTATATTTGTTCAGTGTTCCCCATTTACTTCGGATTTGCAAAAGAGTTTCAAATGTGTCAACTCTTGCACCATTGGGCGGAGAAATGACACACTATCTGAGCACTCACAATATCACAAATTGATAGCATAATCAAAACCAGCTAAAACTACTAGATGATCTCATTGATTCGCTCTAACAACATTTTGTAATTTTTTTTTCAGATCTTTAAACTATCTTTTAGCATATTGTGCTCTTAGAAAAGAAAAAGAAAAAGAAAAAAGAAAAATATCCTTAAGTCTCGAAGACAGATTGTTAAAAATATCTAAATTCTTTTTCCTAGCTCGTGTTTAAAGTTTTTAAACAATGTGCAAATATTTGCATGTAAATGAGTGTGGGGAGGTTTGCTTGTGCGGAGCTTTCCGCACACTGAAAACTCTGCATAAGCAAAGCTCTGCACAAGTCTAGGAAATATTTTTAATTAAGGTTTATTTCTTAGCATCAACTAGGGATCTAAGTAACATATGACTATTACTTTTATAAATTTCCACAGTGGTAATGGCATTATTGAAACTATAGCTTTAATGTTTTATTTAATTAATGAAATTAATCATATTTACCAATCAATCATTTATTTCAAAGCATGTAAAAAAATTAAGCATCTAGGAACACATGGCATTGATTATTTTCTTTATTTTTAAAAGGAAGGCATTAAACTTAAACATTTGTGATCATATTCGCTGACTTTCAATTAGTTTTTTTTATTACAATTTTTTCTATTTATCGGTCCAACTATGTTAAGTATATAATACATATGTTCAATATTTATATGCTAACGTGACAATACTAACCACTAATTTTGGTTGTGTTGTCCATAGAAGCATTTGCTAAGTGTTCATCATGCAATATTTTTAGCATACACATTACGAATGCATGTCAAACTAGTTTTCAGAGGAGTTGGTTACAAATAGAATCCTTGTCTAGGTTGTACGGTATTATTTTGGTAGTTGCACACCGTGAGGGATTATCATTTAGAATGAAAGTGAAAAATGTGTAACATTATTGACAGGTAAACAATACATTTTTTGTTCTATATGTAAGTACTAAGAACATTTATACAATATACGGTACAATCCTCTAGCAATGATGTACAAAGTTCAAATACTATATAATGTGATAATACTAAACATGTTTGGACAAAATACGTTACTATCATATAGTTCTTATTTTTGAAGTACTTTTATGCTATGGAATTAGAACCTCTTATTTTTCTTATTTATGTATATTTGATCTAACTCATATCGTCATAGCAGTGGAAATGAATACAAGAAGAACATATACCATTAAGGAAAATGATAACTCTTCTAAGAGGCACATTTCTATTTTATTTATTGTACTTTGATTATATTTGCATTACACAACCCAACTGTGTTTCCCCCACCCCTGCTTTTTAGCCATATTTTTTAATGTACTATAACTAAAAGAAAAGATTTTTAAATTTCCAGGAAACATATACCACTTATACATTCAGATCCAGGTTAACAGTTACAAGGAAAAAAGTATTTCAAACATTTCTATAAAACTTTTGTATTTGCTAAAACTAAAATCTATCTAGAATTTTTGTACACTAGGAATGAATTTGTCTTATCTTATTATGTTTTCCTTAAACAATTCTTAGTTTCAATTATAATGTCTTTTTAAGCAGTGATTTCAGTGTATTATTTGTGAACAAACAAAAGTTATTGAATTCGAATGATGTCACAGTAGAGATCAACACGAGTGTAGAGATAAAAATGAGCAATACTACAGAAACAAATATTACAACAAAAAAAATAAAAGCAACAAAAAATAGTGAAAAAATAAACACAAATAGGTGCTTTTGTGCACGTTCAATTAACTTTGTATCATATTTCTTCTCTTTTTTTTTTCTCTCTCTTTTTCCCCTTTGTATTTAACCCCTCAGGCCTCTTTGCATTAACCAATTGAATAGAGAAACTATTACAATTGCTAGCTCTAGCTCTGAGCTCAACTTTCAAAAGAATAAATGTTCTCTTTTCTCAATGAGAAAATATGGTGAACACCTAGCTAATTATTTGCTCACCAAGGCTTCTATTTCCTTGTGCAAATCCCGAGGAAATTATCCCCTAAAAAATAGGAATTTACTCTAAATTTATTGTGCAATTCCCAAGGATTGATCTCCTAACTCATGCAACACATGTGCACTCAAAACTAGTCTACAACTAATGTTACACTACCTTGTCATCTCCACTTCAGCTGAGAAACTCGAATTCCTTGCATGTACTAGCTATTTTGGCATGATTGATTAGTTAACTGAAAGATCTTTGAGTTAGACTATTGTCCCAATGCCCAACTAACCTTCAACTGACTCTATCAATAGTTAGAGGTAAGTTAACTGAATATAACTGTAAATAAGTGAATTGGATTACTAAAATTTAGCAATCAAACATGCATAACTGAACTCCAAGCCCTCTAACTCAAATTTATTGAGCTAACTAAGTGATAAGAGCCATGCCACACTAGTTATCTGCTTCCAAGTTGTCCCGTTGATGTGGAAATTTGATTTAATTAATTTGACTAAGGCTAAAGTCAAATTGAGCATTTCTTGCTTCATTTTTTAACATATTTCAATTCAATGCTCATGACTAGACAAAAAGAGGTCGAGTCTATGCCATTGTTGATCGAATATATTAGTAAAAATATATCTGGGAATATTTTTCATGGCATTGTCTTGGTTACATATCAAACATTTTTGGACAAAGCAAATAAGTCAAAAGCAACAATCTGTGCAGGCTTAACATGCAAGAAAGAAAAAATGACAATAAGATTTCTTGTGCCAACACCATTAATCGAATAACATGAGTAAAACCTTGTTGCAAATTCCAATGTTTTTGTTAAAGATTCCAAAATTATTCCAAAGCATAAATATGATAGTGGTGATTGTGAAAATTTTTTTCTAAATGGTTTTAGCAGTGTAGAAAACATTTTTTTTTTTTTCCCATAGGAAAATCTAGGCAGATCAACCCCGAAGAGGATCTTTTAAAGCCCGTCAGCCAAATTAGCAAGGCCTAACCCCAAGGGCGTCGAGGAGAATTGACCTTGTGACCTCCCAAACGACGAGGTACTTAAAAACGAGGACTCGATGAGTTGAGCTAACCATTGGGGCTAGAAAACATTTGTCTTGTTTGTGTAGAGTACGGATTTTTTCCAAACATGATATTGCAAATCTGTCATGTAATGACGACACATTTCCTGTGGGCACAATCATAACTATTTCAATTTCAGTAACACACAAAACAATGAAATATGTACTAGAAATCAAATATATAATGGAGAAGAGGATAGGGCTACAATAATATTCGTTTTATTTCAACTTTATATTTTTACGAAGTTGTCCATATGTTTATTTTTTCCCCACTAGAAAAACTAATTTTCATTGAAATAAAAGACAAGCTACATATGCGTAGGTTTGTCTATCCAAATGTTCGGGTAAACAATTATTCTTAATTTTTTGTATGGTTTTTATGTATTCTTTTACAAATGTTTCATACGTAACATGTTCAAGTACATGATAAATTTGTTTCAACACATGTTTCAATTCAAAGAGATTTGTAACAAAACACTTTTACACTAATCTTGCTAGAAAATATAGTTAAAGAACAAGAAAGAGTTTTCCGACCTGTACAATTGATGTTCATATGTTGATCCAGGTGGATATTGGTGGCCACCCACCTATTCCACTTGGAATCCCACCATTATTCCTTTCAGTTTTCAGTTTCCTTAATTGTAGCACAATTTACTATTTTTGGCAATTTTTCGGGTCCTAAACTGCTGAAGTCATTTTGAGGTCCCAAACAACGTTTTTTTTGGGAAAACGAGAAAGAAAGAGTCCAAATGAGGTCCATAATTTTGGTGCTTCATCTCCTAGGGTTAGGTTTTTGGATGTTTATCGTTTTCTATTATTTCTAAACAATAAATAGGCCTTCAAGCCTCATTATAACATAATTCAGAGACATGTAGCTGCCACATCTCTTCTCAGAGATAAGCTACCATCGCCTGAGCTAGTTTATTTCCATTCTGTTTGTAAGCATATTTCAGTTATTTGATATTAATGAAATGTAGTGTTATTTACGCTGCATCTTCGTATTTGTGGTTATATTTGTATTGTGTTGCGTCCCTATTTAATTTAGGATCAATGGTATCAGAGCAGTCTTCTCTTTCTCTGTTTTTATTTGCATGTCCCCAACGAGGTCAAGGTATAAGGATTTAGGGCTTGAACTAGTTGAACCCTTGCAAGACCAGCCTCGCAAACCTCGAAGACCTCTGATGGCGGAAGAAAAGAAAGATGAGGGAGCAGGAGATCCTTTCAAAATATTGCTCGAAGAAGCCCTCGAGTGACATAGGAATGTGATGATGGACAAGTTTTTCGAGATCCTTCAGCAGCTACCCATAGGTGACACATCTTCTTCCGACAGTGACTCTGGGAGTGCTAGTTCCTTTAAGGTACAAGTTAAATTTGACATCCCCATATTTGAAGGTTAGATAGATGCAGATATCGTAGATAAATGGTTAAATCTCCTAGAAGGACATTCTCGGTTGATGAATTTTCCAACCAGGAAAATATTACTTTTGCACTCCTCAAAGACGCCCCCGATGTCAAGGACTAGTGGGAAACCTATTGCAAGAAGAGGGATGAGAGTGAACCATCACTATTCTCAGCTATAGCCACTTGGAATTATTTCCGAGATGCCATCAAGGAGCAGTGTACTACAGAGAGCTATGAAGATTAATACATAAAGTGGACCATGCTGTGGTAGGGAAGGGACCAAGATGTGCCAAAGTTCACAAATATTTTTCGTACCCTTCACACGAAGTTGGGTGTCAATGATTTTGAGTGAAATTTGGTACTCAAGTTCTGTGGATGTCTACATGAGTAAATCCAAGATGAGATGGAATTTCTGGACATCTCCCCTCTTGGCGCTGCCTATCGATACACTATCGAGATCGGGTAGAAATTTAAACAAAAGAAGCAAGACTTTGGATGTGTGAATACTAAGAAAGGGAAAGGCACCCCAAGCTAAAAAACAAAGGAAAAATCCAAGGTGGGGTGAACCAAGACAACCTGCGGAAGGCGCAAGCAAATAAAAACACCACAAAGACAAAGAAGGACATGAGGAAATGGTTTGATTTCCATAAGAGCCCCACTCACAACACAAGCGAGTGTTGGTTCAAGTAGTCACTGGTGCTCGAGATGAAGGATTTAGAATCAGATGCATGGTCTGACTCTAAGTCAAAACCTTACAAGGGGAATGAAAAAGGGAAGTAGATTATTGACGCAGAGCCCAGTTCCACCATTTCCACCACCAAGATCCAGAAGAATGAGCCCAAAGATCTAGAGGAGGGGGAGAGCCTCTTCCACTCCCAGATGTGGGTGAAGGGTTCTCCACTACAGTTAATTTTTGACATCAGGAGACAAAAGAAATTGATTTCAACAAAGTTCATAAAGTAGCTGGGCCTATTGACCACAACACACCTGCAACTATACACCATTAGGTGGCTTCACCAAGGGTGAGATCTCCGCGTCATCCAACAGTGCCGCCTTCCCTACAACATCAAGCCCTTCACAGATGAGGTACTGTGTGATGTTTCTCCTCTTGAATTTTGGGATGTATTGTTAGGATATCCATACTTTTGGAAGTGACATGCTGTGTATGAGTCTAGGCCCCACACTATTATTATTACTTTGGGCAATAAGTTGTACGTGATACTAGAGGTAGTGCTGCATACCACCATCTCTTTGATCACTATGAAACAATGTAGTAAGATCATTTCCCATAATGGGAAATTTGTTTTCCTTATGATTCACCCTCAGGGAAAGAAGAATATTGTGGCCATGGCCTCCAGAGAAGGCTCCTTCGCATGACATCAGTAGATGGACAAAGCCGTGGAGGAATACAGGGACATCTTCGCCTCACCGACATTGGTACCTTTACATTGTTAGGTCAAGCACTCCATTGATTTGACCCGAGGTGTGCTGCTTCCTAATGGACCGATCTATCGACACTCTATTATAGAGAATGATAAAATCAAGAGGTAGATTGAGGAGTTGTTGCAGAAAGGGAACATTAGGCCAAGTTTGTCACCCCGTGGGGGCCCGATCATGCTGGTACAAAAGAAGGATGGGACTTGGAGACTCTGTATTGTCTATTAGGTGTTGAACAAGTTCATTGTCTGGAATAGGTATCCAATCCCATGGATTGATGAGATTTTGGACCAGCTCAAGGGGGCCAAATATTTCAGCAAGATTGAATTGAATTCCGGGTATCACCAGATACCAATTGAACCCCCCGATGAGTGGAAGACTCTGTTGAAATCCAAGGAGGGCCTTTTCGAATGGCTAGTCATGCCTTTTGGGTTGACGAATGCCCCCAAAACCTTCATGAGGCTGTTGGATGACATCTTATGACCCTTTACCAACTCATTCATGGTGGTGTAATTGGATGACATTCTGATCTTTAGCCAGAGTTTGGAAGAGCACATTTGCCATATTCGAAAGGTCCTCCAAACTCTGCGACAATACAATCTGTGTGCCAAGTTGGAGAAATGCACTTTTGGTATGACACAGGTTCAATATTTGGGGTACATCATTGATGAGTGGGGTGGGAATGTGGACCCAACCAAGGTACAAGTCATTTAGGATTGGCCAGCCCCAACCACTCTAACAGAGCTCTGTAACTTTTTGGGTCTTGCGAATTTCTTCCGCATGTTTATGTTGGGGTTCTCTCATATCACTTGGCCTTTGAGTCAAGTTACCAAGGGCGGGGCGAAAGAAAAAATATTTTGGTCTAAATCCCAACAAAAGGCATTTTTCCGAGCTGAATCATCATCTCCGTTCTGCACCAATGCTCACATTACCATGCATGCAACAACCATTTGAGATTGAGATAGATGCCTCTGACTATGTTATTGGTGCAATTCTTACTCAGCAGGGGCATCCAGTGGCATATCACAGTGAGACATTTTCAGAAATAGTCTGAAAGTATCCCACTATGAAAAAGAGATGTATTCCATTGTGCAGGACTGCCGACAATGGAAGAATTACATTATGGGAAAGGAAACAATCATCCACACAAAACATTGACCCCTGTAGTTCATACAGACACAAGGGAAGTTGCAGAATGATCACCATAAGAAATGGTCCACATACCTGGAACAGTTCCATTTGAACATTAAGTACAAGAACGACAACACCAATAATGTTGCAGACTTCCTCAACCGACCGATGGTCATGGCGCTAACCACTGTGCTCGAACCTTGTGGGCATGAGTCTTTGAGGTGGCTGCATTTGTATAAGAGCGATTCATAATTCGGCAACACATACCAGATGCTCCTGGAAGGAAAGAACGTTCCAATTTTTCATCTCCAAGATACATTGTTATGTTACCTAGGACACCTCTGTGTTCCTTCAAGCAAGCATGCCAAGATGATTTGGGAGGTGCACTACAGTCGGGTTGCTAGACACTTAAGAGTAGAGAAAACAATGGTAGTGTTGCATAAGTATTTTTATTGGATGAACCTTCACCAAGATGTTGGGAAGTAAATGAGATCCTACACTGCCTGTGCCATTGCCAAACCGAACATCAAGAAGAAAGGCCTATATACTCCTCTTCCTACTCCTAGTCGACCTTGGGAATCCATCTCCAAGGATTGCATGTCGGGCCTCCCTTCTACTAAAGATGGAAACAATTGCATTTTTGTGATCATCAAAAGATTCTCTAAGATGGTAATTCTGGTGGCCTGCAAGAAGAGTATCAAAACATAAGCCACTACTAAGATCTTCTTTGAATGAGTATGGATACACTTTGGGATCCCACAGTCCATTATCTTAGTTTGGGACAACAAGTTCCTAAGTACATTTCGGTCAAGTCTTTGGTTGATGCTGTATACCAAGCTCACTAAGTCCACAACTTTCCACCCCTGAATTGATGGCCAAACAGAGGTCGTCAACAGGATGATCATACACATTCTACGCATGTAAAACTCGAAGCATCCACACATCGGACAAAATCCTCCCTTATGTCAAACACAACTACAAAAAAATCTCTCCATATCTCAACTGGCCACAACCCCTTTCAAGTGGGGTTAGGATCCCATTCACTATGTCTCATTAATGTGGCCATACCATTTGCAACTACTCATGCAACTTCGACCCATCTCCAGTCCAAAGCTGACAGGGATAACAACTTCATTGAGCGCATCCAACACATTTTCTAGTAGGCCGATGACATATTGGACAAAGACAATGCTAAGTACAAGCAACGACATGATCAACATCGGGTGCCACATAAGTTATAGGTGGGCAACAAAGTTTGGCTACATTTATAGAAGGAGTGCCTCATTGGGCCCCACCGTAAGCTTCATCCACTCTGATATGGGTCTTACACCATCACCAAGGCTATAGGGGATAATGCTTTCGAGCTTAGCATTCCATTGTTCCTTGGCCTACTGTTATAGACATTTTTGTGCCATACAACTCCAAGCATGAAATTTCCATAAAACAAGGGCTCCTAAGTCCCTAAAAGTGTTTTTCTAACCCCTAAAGGAACAAGGTCAACAGATTACAGCTTCTCCCAGAAGTTCTCCACCAGAAATTGCTCAGAATAAGTCAAAACAGGATCATTTCAGCTGCTCCACTGGCTAGGTGCGTTGCATTGCACCTAAATACAATGTGAGGGTGCATTGCATTTCAAAAGTCCCTTCTGTGGGGTGCGATGGGCGAGAAATGACAAATGGCAGTGTCATTCCGCGAGGTGGAGAGACAATGGAAGCTTCCAGAATCTTCTCCTGTGACACTTGCCTCACTGAATTCGACCAAGGATGAGTAAGAGGCCTTCAGTCTCCAAGTGGAAGCAAGAACTAATAGAGAGAAGACACTAATCAAATCACAAGCTGACTCATCCTCCTTACAGATATCTATATATGGATCCCTCATCCCAGAGATCCAGAGGCTGGAATTTTGCATATTGTAAGGAATTGCTGTTGGTTTTTGAGACAAACATCAGAGTATTGGGTGATCTATGCTTTGTTTGAGGTGAAAAGGGGCTTCTTTGCTGGGAGGTTGATGCTGGGTCAGGAACCACCAGTTGTAACTCCTCTTGGATCTTTTCTTGGTTATCAATAAAAACTATTTGAGTTTTTCCTCCATGCTTTTGTATCATTGATGCTTGTTACATTTGTATGGTTAACTTAAATCTGATCCTAAGTTGTTTATGAATATAGATCCATGTCTTTGTATAGTGTTCTTCTTCTGTGATCTTACAGGTACTTTGTGAAGCTGGGCAAGTAAGGGAGCAGGTAGCTGGAGACTATCAAAGAAGAGAGGGATTGGATCAAAGGATTAGCGCAAGACACAGGTTGGTTCTTTCTATTCCTCTCTATCTATAGTTCATAAAGGAAATACAAAAGTAGTTTTTCTCTGTTTGTTTCTAAGGCAGCTGTCACACCTTAGTGGGATAGAGCAGTTCTAAATAGACACTTTTCCCTGTAACAAAATGGCGACTCCACTGGGGAGCTAATTAGTTTGTTTGTTTATCATTCTTTGTTTGTTTGTTTCATAAACTTATAAGTGGCATTCGAACTGCATTTGCCATAACAAATGCAAAGTAGACATCTGCTGCTTCAATCCATTCACTGGATCTGTTTATGATTTGAACAACTGATTCACAAACTATCTGATTGCCCTTGTGATAGCTCTTAGATCCTCCTTAGATCTACCCCTGATTGTTGAATTACTGATTGCTTTTACTCGGCCAAAAACCAAAGACTGAACTGCAAACTGTGACCCGGAACCCAGACAGAGTCTCGTTTCTGGCCCAGCGCAGGTACTGTTAAGAGATCCTGAATTTCAGCGCACTTCCTGAAAGGGCAACCTGCGCTGCATTTCAGATTCTCTGTGTTACAGGTGTGCTGATCAGACTAGCCCTGTGCAGCTGTGGTTCTTGTGCTTCATTCTTTCCAGTTCTATCTCTGAATTTTGCTGCCTGTGATCAGTATATGTCTGTTTGAAACCCCTTTTCCTTGCTGTTATTCCGCCTCCTTTGTACAAAAGAACTGTAGATGTTTTTGTGTGTTTGTTGAGTCATTTATAGTTCTCCTTAGTAGAAGTAGCGTAATCGTACTGTCATCCTTTGATTTGAATCTATCGTAAGTGTCGATTTCAATCATTGGAAAGAGTTTGATTGCTGTTGATGGTTGATTATCCTATTACTATTGCTTTTGGTCTGGATTTGTGATTTTCTAGTGTAAAAAATGAGTATTCATTTCAAAATCGTAAGGTGTCGTAATCGTCTCTATCTTTTGATTTCGAAAAGAAGCTTGTTTGTGTTTGTCGCTTGAAAACAAATTCAGATTTGTGCATCAACTTTCTTTTTAGCATCCATATACTAAGAAAGTCGAAAAAAAATACATGCATGTGCATTTGCATATAGACAGTCTGTTTGGCTTGATTTAGGAAAGTGCATTTACGGTGTGCTCTTTTCTCTTTGTGAAAAGATTGTGTCTTTCTTTTCCCTAGTAGCTAGGATTTTCATTGCACAAAAGAGATAAAAGTTTGTTTATCATCTTTAGATTGCATTTTAGGAATTACATCTACATCTCGTGGTGAACCCAAAAGGCAAACTTCATAAGCAAGATCAACTTAAAATAAATTCAATGAATCTAACAACGCTTTGGAACTTAACGCACAACATTTAGAGGTCTAGGCTAGAGACGTATTCCGGCATCGTAAAGCCTGGTAACTGTTGTCCTCACTGATGGTTGGGTGATTCCTCCACTTTGAGACGATAAGTTCCAGTACGGACTTGTGCTCCCACGTACCGTCGAGTATATTTTGGGAGACCCCTATAGGCTTAAATCCTTTATCCTTAGGAAGCCGTGTCTGTCGCCCTATCGATCACAATGCAATGAACACAACATTCGGGAAGATTGACTGCCGTACCGTAAAAAGTATTCTGCAGTTTTGCGATTGGTTTGGTACTCCCTCTACCTAGATCTCTAGAGTAGTGCCTTTTGTTCCTTTTCAGACTCCTTAATGGAAAAGGTCCATCTGAGCACTTGTCACTTCAGGCTCATTAAAAATCGAAGGCAACTAGAGTCATCTTTTGTTTTTTCTTGACTCTTAAAAACTGAAAAAACAAGTTGTGTCAAAGCGTCTAAAATTTATTTTAAACGGAATATTCATTACCCCTTTCCTACGTTGATCTTGGGTTGAGAAAATGGAGTCCACCAACCAAGGAATTCCCCTTGGAGGAAATCCTACTCCCTTATCCTCTTGGGGAGATGTTGGTGCACCCCATATGGCCACATTGTCACTTCCAGGATTGACAATTGGTTTGCCTGTATGGCTCTTCTCAACCTCTGTCATTCAGAACACCACTTTTCCTGAACAATCAAATCAGCAATTAGACGAGTCCAGAGTTACCCACCAACCTTCTACTTCCTCTAATTCTTCCTCTCCTCCTTCCTCTTCGCTTGATGGGGCTACTAAAGCCAAAAGTCAAGTACCTAAGGAGAAGAAGGAAAAGAAGAAGAAAGAGAAGAAGAAGAAGGAGCCAAAAGCGAATGGGGGCAAACGAGTGTCGTCTAACGAAAATCCACACGCTGCACCAACCAGGCCTAAATCGCCATGTGTCATTTGCAAGGGAGACCACTATCACAGAGATTGTCCTTGCATCCCTCGGATCTTAAGGGACTGGTCTCCCCGTTTGCACAACTTGGTGTCGTCAACCTCTGATGATCATGTTGAAAACACACCGTCAACTAGTGAAAGTGAAGCCCCAGGACAAAAAGGAAAATATAGATTTCCTTGTAAACTGTGTGAAGGCGATCATGCCGTCCACCGTTGTCCCTTCTTAGACGAGGCTAAAAGAGTTTTGGACGATCGTCCGGTTTCACCGTCACGACTTCCTCCTGGATATAAAAAACTCTTGCCGAGTCCGTCACCAGTTGAAAATCCGGCTGGCCCGCTCAGGTGGTCGGCTGAAGCACCTATCATTGAAGATAAACCATCTGGATCCATACCAGACGAAAGTCAAAAGGTCGAGGCGGCAGTCGACCCGGTCTTGCCTTCAGAGGTTTCATCTTCAGATGATACAATCACTGAAGAGAACAAGGATGACACCGTCCAAATTCTCTTCATAAACACAGACTCTGACGAACATGGGGGAAATTTACTCGTTCCTTTACCGCAGGAAGGAAGTTCTTTAGAGTCGTACCCGGCCGTCTATTCGGTCCCACCTCCAAGCAACCTAGTTGTCTCCTTTGACTAGAATCAACTAGGCAGACCCCGTTTACCAGCCAGTATACCATTCCGTATTATTGTCCAAATATATAGAATGGTTATGGCTGGTACCATCATAGATGAGGGGGCTTCTGTGAGTATCCTTTCCTCAACTGCTTGGAAAGCGCTTGGTTCGCCATCGCTTTTGCCTGAGATGAGAAATCTGACAGGCTTTGATAAAGGAACCAGTCGACCGTTAGGGATCCTTCCCAATGTGCCCATAACATTGAGAGGGAAAACCGTTCACATGAACGTGATGGTAGTTCAAGGACCCCTGGATTACAATCTACTCCTTGGACGAGACTATATTTATTGCATGGGAGCAATTGTCTCCTCACTCTTTAGAGTAATGTGTTTTCCGCACGAAGGAAGAATGATCAAGCTCATAGACCAGCTTTCATTTCCCAGATCACACATAGCAAATAGTCATATACCATCCCTGAATGGTCTTTTCATGCAATATATGTCTCAATCTCCAGTCCATCCACCCGATGAGTGCGGGTGATTCGGGGGGACATGACTGAAACCCAGGGGGCATGCATCCTGGTCTGCTTCAGCAGGAAAAATTCAGGTATAAGGTAGGTTTCTGCGAGAGAATATGACCTCCGTACTCCCGTCCGTGATTGGAAGGGGGAGTTGGACTGGAACAAGATCCTCTTGTCAAAGTTATGTCAGGGACGGTCACGCCATACCATCCGCTCACCTTTGTTTATTTCGGTAGACATCGCCGAAGAAGTGTTTTGTTTGTGCTACGAATAGAACAATCTTTGGATAACCTGTAAGAGGTAGGCCTCTCTCGGTAAAACAAATGTTTTAACGGAATAAAGAAGGGGTAACCTTGAAACTCTGTTTTATACCTAGAAGCATGCAAACCTTTTGGAGTGCAAGCGAAGAGCGACTATTTATTTTTTAAATTTATAGGAACTCTAACCCTTTAAACTCGTAGGATTGGTCGTCTCCTAACTTGCATAAAGAAAGGATGTGGGGCAAAACTCTAAAAGTTGCCATTTTTATATGAGACATTCTTATCATACGACTGGATTAATCGAGCAGTTTTAGCACATAGTTAAAGCTCGTTAAAAAATAAACATAAGACATGAGCAAATGTTTCTACCCGCGTTTAAGCTCGTTAAAAAATGAACTATTCCCCGGTAAATAACCACCGTGAATGTAGTACTTCAGCCATTAAAGCCTTGGTCGTGTTTGCACCGTCACCTCCACTTTTTCATTGGCCGATCATTCACCTCCATTTGATTGTTTACCCATTTTGAGGAATAGCTGTGAAGAGTGATTTCACTAGCCATCCTTGTGACACTGCCGTGATTGGAAAATTCCAAACCTTACCTGGAATCAGCTGCTACCCGTTTTATCACTCGTTCCTCAAAAGACGAGTCTCCTTTAAGCTCTTTTCAAATGACTCGTAAAATATGAAAAGATTGCCGAGTCCTTGGCCTTCCAGCTCGTTAAAGGGACAGGAAGTGCTATCCCTCATCTAGATTTTAATCTTTTTGGACCTGAGGGATTATTACACAAAAAGATCGAGTGCTTGTGTTGTTCGGCTCGTTAAAACTATCGAAAATTCATCCCTTCTTTATTGTTTTATACTTTTTCGGTCTTAAGGGATTAGATGACGAAAAAGGAATTTTGGAGTTACCTTTACGTTCCTTTTTAGACTCTCTAAAATTGAAAAGGACCGAGTTATCTTTGTCGTTAAACTCGTTAAAAAGATTAATAGCGACAAACTTGTCTTTGGACGAGAACGAGTTTCACTATCGATAGGCTCGTTAAAACATAGCGATGGGTTTGCCCGAAGGGAAAATTATAGAACAAGCATATGTTATCCTCCTCAAGCTTGACAAAAATAAAGAGGTACTGGTCAACAATGACTGGGGAAAATTGGGAAGAAAATTCAAAGAATCTTTATTGGTAGCAAGTCGCTCTTGAACATGACACTTCCACTCCGTGTCCGAGTCAGGTTGGGTTGTTTCATTCACTGGTCACATCGCCATGGTCACGCCATACCATCCACATTTGGGGTTAATGCTACCAATCCATCACATCAGTGTCGCCGATATGTTCAAGAGAAGTCATCCAGAGAAGTCACCTGTGTCTCACCCACTACCATACATTATACTCCATTCTTTCATGACCGCCACCCTGAACATTATATCATCAGATCGTTTTCACCTCCATCAAAATCATTTTCTCCGTTCCGTGTCATTGATGTGGGATTCATTAAGGCCCTCCTGTGACGGATCACTTCTTGTCGACATCAGCTCATTATCCAAGAAGTTGATCTAGGAACACCCCATTCAGTACTTTGAAGCTTGCATGCCTCAATGGCAAGTTTCTCACTTCCGACGACAGGTTTACATCAATGACCTTCGACCGAAAGATTTTGCGTGGTGTTCGACACCAAGTCCTTTATTCACACCACGTGAATTGTACTGCAGTACCTTGAGGATCATTATCATTATCGATGATTCCTCTCGCGCTTGTTAACAATTTACATCATTGACTGGTAATCAAGCGATGTCTTTCCATGTTCGACTTCAAAACATTTCTCACATGGATCGACTTGTACTTTGAGTAAAGATTGGACGAGATTGAAGACCCCGGATCTAGTTTCATCCATCCGGGCTGCGATATATTTTCAGGGAAATAAAGACATCAAATGTACAACATTGCAGCACAGATAATCATCCTGCCAAAAGGATGATGGCTCTATCAGAATCATTAGTCTACCCTCAGACGATTGTCTGTCCTATGTACATGAAAATGAATTTATAAAGCTGAGCATGGGAATGCCCACCTCAGCTAGATCATGAAAATAGTATGAAGATAATGTATTGTATTGTATCTTATTACAGGTCTATTACAGGTCTCCTCCCAGCATTGAAAGAACTTCGGATCCTCATAATAAAGCATTTCACCCGACACCAAAAGGTTAACGGCCTCATACTTTAGGTGGCAACTGTTATAGACATTTTTGTGCCTTACAACTCCAAGCATGAAATGTCCATAAACCAAGGGCTCCTAAGTCCCTAAAAGTGTTGTTCTAACCCCTAAAGGAACAAGGTCAACAGATTACAGCTTCTCCCAGAAGTTCTCCACCAGAAATTGCTCAGAATAAGTCAAAACAGGATCATTTCAGCTGCTCCACTGGCTAGGTGCGTTGCATTGCACCTAAATACAATGTGAGGGTGCATTGCATTTCAAAAGTCCCTTCTGTGGGGTGCGATGGGCGAGAAATGACAAATGGCAGTGTCATTCCACGAGGTGGAGAGACAATGGAAGCTTCCAGAATCTTCTCCTGTGACACTTGCCTCACTGAATTTGACCAAGGATGAGTAAGAGGCCTTCAGTCTCCAAGTGGAAGCAAGAAATGACAGAGAGAAGACACTAATCAAATCACAAGATGACTCATCCTCCTTACAGATATCTATATATGGATCCCTCATCCCAGAGATCCAGAGGCTGGAATTTTGCATATTGTAAGGAATTGCTGTTGGTTTTTGAGACAAACATCAGAGTATTGGGTGATCTATTATTTGTTTGAGGTGAAGAGGGGCTTCTTTGCTGGGAGGTTGATGCTGGGTCAGGAACCACCGGTTGTAACTCCTCCTGGATCTTTTCTTGTTTATCAATAAAAACTATTTGAGTTTTTCCTCCATGCTTTTGTATCACTGATGCTTGTTACATTTGTATGGTTAACTTAAATCTGATCCTAAGTTGTTTATGAATATAGATCCATGTCTTTGTATAGTGTTCTTCTTCTGTGATCTTACAGGTACTTTGTGAAGCTGGGCAAGTAAGGGAGCAAGTAGCTGGAGACTATCAAAGAAGAGAGGGATTGGATCAAAGGATTAGCGCAAGACATAGGTTGGTTCTTTCTATTCCTCTCTATCTATAGTTCATAAAGGAAATACAAAAGTAGTTTTTCTCTGTTTGTTTCTAAGGCAGCTGTCACACCTTAGTGGGATAGAGCAGTTCTAAATAGACACTTTTCCCTGTAACACCTACACCTGTTCAATGTGGACCACCTTCGACCATACTTTCCACCATTATTAGACACATCCGACATTACAAAAAAACACACACCAACAGAGTTAAACCCAGATTGCATGGAACATACCACAACTGATCAGATCATGGAAATAAAAATCAAGAAGACTTGCCAATAGAGGATCCATCTATGTTGAGTTATTAAAGAAAGCCAACTTCTTCACCAGGGAAGTGGTTCACCAAGGACTAGGTTCAACAAAAATTTTCCCATCTCATGGAGGAAATAAACGCAATTGGGACCATTGATTCATAAGGGATGAGGAATGATCCAAGTGGATATTGGAGACCACCTGCCTATTCCACTTGGACCCCCACCAATTTTTCTTTCAGTTTTTTAGTTTCCTTAATTGTAGCACAATTTACTATTTTTGGCAATTTTTCAGGTCTTAAACTTTTAGAGCTGTTTTGAGGCCCTAAATGAAGTTTTTTGGAAAACGAGAAACTTGATTTTTTAATTGATGTTTGTGGTTTAAATTTGTATTCCTTGAATATATCTTTCTAACTAGGCATTATTTGCGTCAAACAAATATCTAATGCCAAAGTTATGACCCCGAGAAGTTGATGTACCAATTTGCCCAAACAAGGCCCATAGTTTTGGCGCTTCATCTCGTAGGGTTAGGTTTTTAGATGTTTAGCGTTTTCCATTGTTTTTCAATAATAAAAGGCCTTTGAGCCTCATTGTAACACAATTCAGAGGTAGGTAGCCACCACGTCTCTTCTCAGAGATAAGCCACCATCGCCCGAGCTAATTTATTTCCATTATGTTTGTAGGGATATTTCATTTCTTTGATATTAATGAAATGAAGTGTTATTTATGATACATATTTGTATTTGTGGTTATATCTGTATTGTGTTGCGTTTATGTTTAAGTTCGGATCATATGTGCATTGAACACATGAAAGAAAGATGACAATCTAAGAAACCTACTTTCCTCACAAAGTGGAATATGCAGAGTAATCTATATCATATTGTTTAAATATACATAGATAAAGAAGAAGAAATAAAAAATACATTTAATTTCATGTTACTAAGTGTTTGTTTTCCATATCAATTTTATAGTATTTCCAAGGATACTTGAGAGCGATTAGCGTATACACGAATCCATTCAAGGCTGTATGCACAAGATGCAGTACTCCAATGACAACTACTATAACTATGAACAAAACTATGCTTTCTTGCAATGCTTGCAAGCATGACTCTCGCTTTCTTTATTTTCATTGCTTAAAATGAATCATACATGCAAGAGACAACACTAAAATATAGTGTATTATGTAGGGCATTGAATTGGAAAGAGTATTACCTACACTACGACAAATTTCCTACGACCAATGTTGTGCAGAAAAAAACAAATGCTATTGAAATATTGATCAACTTCAAGACGCATGAAAAAATTATGATAGGCCATCAAAACATATTTGTACATATATAATGACATGTTTCTTTGTTTATGTTGTTAAGAAATTTGGTAATGAAACAATACTCGCTTCTTGCATTGCCAAGCATCCTAACATTGCCTCAAAATTTCTCGTTCAGGAAATGCTTTTTTATTTCTTTTTGTCGAACATCTCTTTTGTTTTACTCGATATTTGGGATCTAATTTCACACTATCAATCAATATACTATAACCATGGGAGAAATATTAACAATGTAATCATCATAGCAAACAAGACGATTTCTTCTACCAATGCAAATGCTAGTATGAAATTGTACATAAATGTAATCTAATGAACTATTTTTGTTCTGGCTCTATGTTTTGTACTATGCTATGTCGTTTTTTGCTTTTTTTTTTTTTCATTCTCATTTTTTACATTGTTTCCTTGATTTCTCAAGTTTTCAAGTTCTACAACTACTCGGGAAATATTACAAGTTGGTTATGTTGAAATTTTTGGTGACATTACTTTAAAATCATGGTTTTCTTTGTTTACAGTGTCAACCAATCCTATGTTTTTTTTTAAACAACTATTCCATACAATATTTAAACAAATATCTAAATAAGTTGTTGTCATACACAACTGAAACGAATTTCTAAATTGAGTAACCAAGATTACAATATAACTTATAAAAGATATTGCATTTATACATACATCTATAATCCAAAATAATCTGATATTTTTTTTCTTTAACTCTGTTGAGGATATTACAATACATAACCTTTAATAGAATTTTAAAATTGGTTCAACAAATAGAAAAATTTGGTAGCAATTTTTTACTAATTAACCATTGTTTCTGGACATTAACACTTGTACTGATTATGGTGCCATAATCGAGAACTAATTCATCTATTCATGTTTTGCAAGAGCTCTTCTAACAACATTCTTATGACACCTAGTCCATCTTTGAGACGCATAAGCATTTGTTGAAGTTCTAGTATTTTATCCATTAGCATTAAAATATCTTTGCTAAGCATTAAGATATATTGGCTGAGCATTAAGATATATTGGCTCCTTGCATATACCTCTTCCTTTGTGATCATGCCATTGTTTCTGCGGGCCATTTATTCACTGTTAGTAACAAATGGAAAAAACAATAAACATATTATAAATCAAAACCTTAAAACACTTAATAGTTTTTGAACAACTAAACAAGTCAATTGCCTATAACTCACTAACGAGTATAGAAAAAAATGAACATTGACAAATTTCTTTTACAAGAAACAAACTTATATATAACGAGTTAGAGGCAATACATCATCTAAATCAGGAATTAACATCTAAATTTTGAAACAACGTTTAACTACTATCGATTTTAATGGTAACCAATAACCAATAATCATCATCAATGTGGATAGTACTGATTTTCTTGATATTTAATAAGAAAATATTATTGTGAAATCCGTTACTTTAAATCATATACATTTTACTTAAATTCCAATTTGACATAATCTAATTGACTCAATTACGTTTCATGAAATTTGTCTTACACACTTTAGAAATAGATATCGAGATAATATTTTATTAATTTCGTAAACCACATTCTATTTTCATTAAATAAATCTCTTTTTCCAAAAATAAGAGTCTTTTCTATAATTATTCACTAAAATAATGCGTATTCAACAAATTTACAATGTAGACTTGCCTTGCTATCGACCAACTTTTACTCTGTAAAAGCAATTCCAGATCCTAGATGTAAGTTCGTGACTTGAATGCCTTTTTTCCTTTGTTGCATTATCCAAATATTAGATGAACTTTTTCCCTTGAAATAAGTAAAATAGGTAACAATTTATAACTTCGTATGGTTTTTACGTTAACCTAAAAACTAGCATTCCAAAACTATTAGAAGATTTTTTGTAGAACAAAATATTCGATTGTAAACTCTACAACAATCTAACAAAACTTTCAACATCTAGAAAACTTGCAGGATCATTGCATTGCAAAAAATCATTTTTCTCTGAACACCCCCATAAAACTATGAATGAATAACACTATCCATTTCCATGTTGCATTTTCATAGAGGCACAACATAATAGAAATAAGTTTGAAACTATTTAGTAAAAGGAAAAAACATTCGAACTAGATTGAATCTGACATCAAAGAATGAAATCAGGCCAATTCGCATAACCATCTCTTCAGCTACAACCTAGCATATGGGACATGTGTTGGTGCATTGTTTATAGGTGTGGAACTGATGGTTTCTAACTAATATTTCTGACTGATGACAATAGATCTCTATATAGATAAACTAGGAACAACCCCTTTCAGGTAGGCCTGAGATTTGAACCATTGTGTCTCATTGATCTCACATTTCCCATTGCAACTACCTAGGTAGAATCTACAATAGTTATGTAATAAACACTAATTTTATACTACACAATTAACAATTATAATCTGTGATATTAAATTTGATAAATAAAAACTAATACTGTACGTTAGCTTTGAACATTTCCACAGTTATACTTTTCACTCGCGCATATGCTCTGAGGAAAAATCTACAAAATCCTTTAGCGTGGAATGCAGGGGTTCACAGAATCAAAGCTTGAACTCCACACAATGGACTTTCTTCGCACTTTTGCACATCTGCCTAATTTCAACAACATAACCATAAACAAAGCTTGTGTTCAATGATCCAATTTTATTCGCATACCACACAACCTTTACTCAATTGACTGCTGATATTTAGGAATACAGAGATACACATTATTTATAATTAAAATATTTCCAAGAGAAAATATGAATTATTTAATACTAAAATATTAGCAATAAAAACATTATTTATAATTAAAATATTAGCAATAATATCGTATGGGTCCACTGCTTGCCTCAATGTTATTGCAAACAACAAATATGGATTATTTAATACTAAAATATTAGTAGTAAAAGCCTTCAATGCAGAGTCCATAGATCCACACAATGAAAGCTTCCAAGCTTCCTCCGCACAATGAACTTTGTCAACACTTCTGCACATGTGCATAATTTCAGAAAGATAACCATAAACAAAGTTTGTCATCCAATCAGAAAGTAGAAACTACATTTATTGAAAATTCAATAATTTTTTTTGGATATGTGAAAAAATAGAAATATTTACCATTTTCCCTGAAACTTTGGTTAAAATCGCAAAACACACAACCAAATAATGCACAATTAATACAACTTAACCATGAAGCAAATCTAAATGCTTCCAACATTTTGTACATTAATTGTTTTTTTTTTTTACAAAGTCGGTTGCTATATTAATGGCTGAAAAAAGAGGAGTCAGATCTCCTGAAATACAATATATGCCGCTGATATCTTGGATCAGAGGAGTTATAAAATGGGAATCTCTCCTTGATCCTTTTCCTGCTTGTTCTACTTCTAAGATTCCTTGAACTGCTATAAATTCTTACATACTGGGACAACCAAAATTTACATTTGCAAAACATCTTTAATCTATTTCTATGTGGCTTATTTGCCTTGCTGTGGATTCCTCCGGATTTTGGTCCAGTTCTATCTGCTTGGCACTTGAGGAGCTAGGGGCTGCCTAGTTCCGCTTATCCATCATATACTGCAGTATTGAAATCGACTCTTCAGCATGACTGCATCGGTTTGACAAACGGTTAAACTGCTCATGAAGAGAGGCGACCCTATGTAGGAAAAGGTCTATCTCAGCTCGGTATTTATCGTTGATAATACGATTTTGGTCTTCAATTCTCGTCTCCAAAATCCTCTGCTGGTTCTCTAAGTTACGCTGCTGCGCCTTGACTTCCTCTAATTCAACTTGCAAATCCGCGCAGTGTAAACAGTCCTCGGAGCGTGCCATACTTGCTGTTGGGGGAGAAAGATATAAGAGAGAGAAAAAGGAAATAACAGGCCACCGAGCGGGGCAGTTAGAGACCAGATACTGCCTGAAGACGCAGACGATCAAACAGATAAGACAAAGAAGGGTTGTCCAAAGGGTCAAATCGATACATAGAGGGAAAGAGCATTCTATAAGGAAGGGGCGACGAAACAAAGTCGAAGACCGCACACGAAATTCTACAGAGAACGAATTCTCTTGGAGGAAGAGGCAAACAGAGCGTTGATGATATAGGAAGTAGGGAAAATATATAGAAGAAAGTTGCAGATAAAAAGAGTGGGAAACGGTCCAGCCGATCACGAGGTGAAGATGAGGATCCTGCAAGAGGATCAGGAAAATGTCCTGGTAGATCCATGGATCAGATTCGAGGGGACATCTGCCGGCTGAGATGTTGAAGTTTTCAAAGTCAATGAGTGCTTTGTGGATATCATTTCTATCCAAAATCTTGTTGCAAAGAGCTATCAAGGTGACGGCCCGTAACTCATGATTCACCTCATTTCTATCCTTGTTTTGGTGCTTGGCGCTATAGAGATGTTTTTGTATCATGGCAGAGGTTGAAAAGTCTCACTGAAGTTGCAACTTAGGACACCAACTGGTCTTTCGCATGCGCTGTTGGCGCGGTCATCGGCCCTCTTATTCAGTTTACAAAGAATGTGATGATATGTATATCTTCCATTTCCTGATGCAAAAACTGATTGTGCCTATTTATCTGCTGTAGAAGAGTGTTTGGAGAGTTCTGCTGATGAACCATTAAGTGGATGACAACAAAGGAATCCTGTTACACTAAAAAATGTCACCTTGACTACTTACAGTTAGTATGGCTCCAATCAACAAGTCATGCTACCCTCTTAGGCAAAGTCTCATGCCTCTGTTATCCATCTCAAACTCAAAGAAGAGAGAAAGTCTTGTAAAAATCATGTTTATCTCTGGGGTCGCAGGTTCTCTCTAGACTTACCTGCGGGGACGCTGACCATGTTCACAAAATATGCGTCCATGGACGCTCTGTATGTTAAGGGACAGGTGCGTCCCTCTGTAAAAGGCAAAATGCGCGAGTTTTATCTTGAAAAAGTTACTTGTGGTTACTTCTAGAACATTCTAGAGGTCGGTTTGATGAAATGGATGCGCCTCCAGTTGGTTCATGTATCTCTATTAAGGGGGAACTTATCCCATCAATAAGGGAGCTATCCCACCCATAGAGGGGGATGATCCCATTGATAGTGGACCTGAATAACCTCTTTACAGCACTATAAATGAAGGCATTGAGCCAGAAGGAGAAGAGGTTGGAGCTATACATTTTCTTTGGGTAAATGCTGCAGGATTTAGGTCTTCCATTAGAGCCTTTGTGAGGAGAGATTGTCTTCACTTGATTCTACTTGGGAGAGGGTGAGCTTTGTCAAAGTAGAGGAAAACCCTTGATGGACCCTGGGAGGAACTTGCACAACACCAAGGCCAGGTTGTAAGAGTTTCTTTGTTTCGTTATTAATACAAACTGGTTTATTTTTCTCAATAGCTTGTGTTAATGAGTTATTTCATGTGTTCCTTGGTCTGCATGTTGAATATATGTTTTATTATATGAAATGCAAGTGCTTGGTAATTGTTTGATTGTTTGTGGTTGCAGGAATTGACTTGAAGGAGGAGCTCATCCGGATCGTCAAGAACGGACTTCAACAACAGCGTTTTGGAATAAGGTAAGCCTAAACACTTGTAGTTTTCATGTTGTAAAAGGTGTATTTAGAGAAAGATCACTCCATTTTGTCTTGTTTGTCATTAGAATGTCTTAGACTTCTAGGAAGGTCAGTCGTGTCCGCACCCTTGACAGATTCCGTGTGACAAATTGGCGACTCCACTGGGGAATCCATTAATGAGAGAGTCTTTTCCTTTATATGAACTTTGCTTTGAGAAAATCATTTTTATTTTCTGGTTTTTGACTGTGAGAATTAGTATTTGGGTGGCTTAGCTGTAGCTTTAGTTGGCTTTAGTTTTTCTTCCTTTTTCCAGAAAGACGCAGTCTCTGTGTGCTGCACAGTGCGTCCTTGGACGCGCTGTTGTCGACTGCACAGTGCGGGGCCGCACCTGTGACAACTGCTGGCCTGCGTCTTCCTGTAAAAGTTAAGAAAATTCCATTTTTGCCTTAAATTACTTTTAGATTTTGTTTTTTCTTAGTGTTTTCTGCCCAGATCCTTTAGTACCCTGTCAAGAATTCTTACCTGAACTGGTTTTGTGAGCTTTGAGTGTTTTAGTGGTTTTCAACGAAGTTTAGACCTAGGGTTTGATTTTTGGAAAGGCTTTGTAGTGACTTTGAGCTTAGAAAGTTGTCCAGCCTTAGATATCTCTGGTTAGTCAACCTTCTTAGAAGTTGAGCCTGCCGTAAAGTCTCCTTGTTTGAGCAACTTGTCATTTGAGTTGTTTTGGGTCAAATTTCGAATTGCTTGTTTTTAAAGTATTGATTTCCATTTTCAAAAAGGACAAAAAGATTAGAATTTTGTTTTGACTAGTTTTTGGTTCTGCAATAAGCTAGTCCTTGATTTGATTGTGATCAAGTAAAACACCTTAGAAATAATCATTGTTAGTTTTGGCCTCGTTAAGATTGCTTAGAGTAAATTTGCCTTTAGTTTGCTTATGAGTGCATTTTCATAGATTTTAAGAGTTGTTAAGATTGATTTTTGGTTATATTAGATTTATTTGCTTTATTAAAAGAAAAATACAAAAACATCTTCTTAAAAGTCTTGTTTCAAGTAGCTTTTTGTTTTCAAAAGAAGAAAAGAGTTTTTTTCGTGCATGTAAAGAGAAGTTATGTTTTTATGCTTGGAAAAGAAAAACGAATTGTTTCTTTGATTGTCTTCAATTAAGAAGTTGCTTTTATAAGGATTGCATTCTCTCAACTTTTTAGTTAAGCAATTCATCGAAAAAGTAAAGTAGTGGATAAATCATTTTAGGTGCATTTTGTAGTGGTTTCGAGTCGAGTCAACACACCACTAGTTTCACTTCCATCACCTTTTGACTTAAGAAACAACCTTAAAAGTAACGCTTAAATTAAAATCAATCTAGTAATCTTTATTTTTCTAGGGCTCTGAAGCACCAACATAGCTTAGGCTAGGGTCTTGGAGTAGGTGAGTACTTAACTCTCCAAGACTACAAAACCAAACAGATAGTCTATCTTGAGTAGAACAAATCCAATTGTTTCAGTTACATTCTGGGAAAGCTCCTCTTAAAGGAGAAACACGAGCTCGTGTCCGAACCAGTGAGGGGATCATTCCTCCCTCGTTGGGAACGACGCCAGGCAGTACGTATTACAAACGGTAAACCTCGGATTAACCATTGTCGAGGAGCCAGGGGTCACTTATCGGTAAACCTTGGATTGTTGTCAAGGAGCCGGTAAGGGGATTGGAGCTTGCTACTCTGCCCTTGCGTGCTGTCGGAGTTTAGACTGTTCCCCCAGGTGTAATTGTTGTGATTGGTAACCTTAGTGGCCATAATATCTAGGATTCTACCCAAGGTGACGGTGGAGGGAAGGTCCCACTGTACCTGGAGCAGACGTCGGTTATACTCACTTGGATTTTCTGGGGGGTTCGCTTCACTTCGAGACGGTTAAAGTGGAGGAACTTGGTCCAGTCTATTCATTAAGCAGGTTGCCGGGGTAACTGTTCCACCCACTATTTCTGTACTGAATCCTGCGAGGTTGGGCCTAATCACCAACTAGCGCTTTTGGTCCGGAAGACTACTGTTTGTGTGTGGTTTGACGCTCTAGATTATTTAGGCGTGTGCTTCAAATTTGATTGGTTCTTTAGAAGACTTTAGGTGGTTTGATTTGAAATTTTTTACTTTGTTTTCGTGTGTTGTAGTTAAAATCTTTAATTGTGGCGGAATTACCGAGAAGGTCCCGTCGATTGCGGGCCAGTCTCCTGAAGTTGTATCTGTGGCCGAATTGTTGAGAAGATCCCGTGAACTTAGGGGTTCACCTCCTCGAGACGACCCCAGTTATTTAGAGGGTTTAAAGGTCCTTGTAACTCCTAGTGGCAGTAGAGTAGGTTCACCTGAAGAAGGAGAATCTTCTTTGGTAGTCCATCCAGATTACCAAAGATTAGAAACAGGTTACAATCCCGAAGCTGTTACAGTTTCCGAGCTTGCTGGTAGTTTTTCATCTGCCAGTGAAACAGGCGAAGAACCTGAAATTTCAGAACCTGTTACTCCAACTCCTAGTGTTCCTGATTCACCAAGAATAGAAAGAATTATCACCGAAAATCTTCCTGTTGGATTAATTGCTATAGAAGAACTTGTTCCAGAGGAAGAAATAGGCGTTTCTGATTCTGAAGATCTAATTACCCTTGATCTAAGGGAGCGTGAATCCATCTTTTACAGTCCTCCTAGAAGTGAATCTTGGTACCTTGCATTAACCAATTTTTTAGACAACTCAGTAGGTTTTTCTACACCTCGTACTCCGGTTCCACCTAGAGGAATTCATTCTCCTGTAAATATGTCTGGTCAGTCATCTGTGTTTTCACAAAGTCCTGAATCATTTTTACATGGCGGTCCTTCTGTTCCTACTGGGTATCAGTCACTTTCTGGTACCTTTGCGGGAGCATCTCCTCAACCTGTTGATCATGGGTTATTAGTTGGAAACAGTGGTAATGTACCATTGAGTATAGGTGAAGTTTATATGATGTCAGGTTCAACTCCCATTAACCAACCTCAAGGTGGCCAATTACCGCCTGGGGGGCAACCTTCGTTAATGCCTGGGGGGCAACCTCAAGGTACTTCATTTGTGACTGGGGGGCAACCTCAAGGGTATCAACCCCAAGGGTATCAACCCCAGCCTCAATATGTACCCCAAAGTCAACCTCAGTATCAGTATCAACCTCAAGGATGGCAACCTCAAGGATGGCAACCTCAAGGATGGCAACCCCAAGGGTATCAACCCCAAGGGTATCAACCTCAAGGATACCAACCTCAAGGTCAAGGTCAACCCCAGTATTCGTATTTACCTCAAGGTTATCAACCTACGGGTCAATACCCTGGTCAAGGTTATCAACCACCTCAAGGGCAATCATATGGGACTACACCTTACAGTTATCAACCCTATCCTCAATACGGCTATGGATCTCAGTATCCTCAACCTGTTACGAGTCAATACCCTGGAATGTTAACATGGGATCCGTCACAGGGTCAACAGATGTCGCAACCAAGTATACAGTCGGTACCTCAAGCAGGACAACCTGCAGTTCCTGGTCCACCCCAGCAACCGCAACCTGTCCAGTCAAGTGTTCAGACCCCTGTAACTTCTGTAGTTACTCAGCCGCCAATTGCACCGAGTACTCCACCTCACACGGCTGCAGCAACTACCGCTTCATCTACCATGCTTACATCTGGAGTATCGGCAGCTCCGGTTTCTACTGTCCCTGTAACCGCTCCTCAGACATCTGTACCGTTGTCTGGACCCACGGTTCAAACCACAGTCCAGATGCCTGCAGGTCAACCTGGTACAAGTACGGTTGTTACTACTCAACCTCAATTTGTTCAACCTCCGTACCAGGGACAGTATCAACCTGGGCAAGCTGCCCAACAACCGGTTTACCAGTATCAACCGTATCCTGGGTACAATTATCAACCACCTCAACAACCCCAGTACGGTCCGGTTAATCCTGGTTTTCCAGGAGGATATAATATCCCCAATGCGAATCCTGTTCCTAGTTATCCTGGATATCCTCCTCCTGGGGCTGGTATTGTGACTCAGAGTTTCAGAGATCCTAACCGGCAGTTACCATTTATTGCGACTTTAGATTTACCCGACTTGACGCGCCTAACGAACGATCCAATTCAATATCTTCCGTTCTGGCCGCCAATGCCAAATAAGTTGCCCAGCGATATACCCAAGTTCGAAGGTAAGTCTGGAGAGGATCCGTCTAATCACGTGATGACTTACCACCTCTGGTGTGCATCAAATTCCATCTCAGATGATTCTATCCGCTTACGTCTTTTCCAGCGTACACTCATTGGTCTCGCAGCCAAGTGGTACATTGAGTTGCCACGGGCTTCTTTTTACAACTTTAGCCAGTTAGCTACTTCATTCTTAACTCATTTTCAGTTACCAGTCAGATACGATAATGGTACAGAATTATTAACTTCGCTAAAACAATCGACATCCACGTACATTTCTGATCACATCCATGAGTGGAGACGTCGAAGGAGATTAGTGAAAGTTTTTATCCCGGACCAAATTTTAGCTGAATGGTTTGTAAAATCATTATTACCAAGAATTACTGAAGATGTAGCTAAGGCCGGCGTAGTTACTGAGGAGCAAGTCATTGCTCAGGCACAATACCTTGACTTAGTTTACACTCAGTCGGGTACGTTACACGAGAAAATTCCGGATCTTCCAAAGTCAAACCAAATCGCTGCTGCTCCTTCGGGATCTCATGCCGCTGATGGTATGATCGGTATCGTGACTACGAAGAGTAAGAAGAAGTCTTCCAAGACCTCCAATACTCCAATTATCACTTTGCCTGATTCTCCGACAGGAGAGTCTTCTCCTCCTGAACTTACCGCCGACATTCACGCTGTAGAGTCATCTACGGCCAAATCCAAAAACGGTGGAAAGAAGAAAGGAAAGAAGAAGGCTAAAGCAGACAAGGCTCCAAAGGAGAAAACGGAAAAGTCGGAAACCAATGACGAAAAGCGCAAACCTCGTTATCCTTGTCTCATTTGTGAAGAAGATCATTTTACGAGAGACTGCCCTCATCGGGCCGAGGTAGTGAAAATAGTTAAAGGTTCTCCGACTCCTGCTGTGTTAAAGAATCCATTCCCCGAGCAGGAAAATAAGATGATAGGTTCTTCTTCGAATGCCAGTGAAGAACCCATTTTGATGATGTCTCATGTCAGGATTGCGACTCGATCGCAAGATTATGGTAGTAAGGCTCCTGTTGATGGTAAAGAAGCAGAATCTTCTCACTCTAACCCATCAACCTCAGCTCCTGGTTCCGATCCACTACAGATCGAAAAACCTAACCCAGACTTAGTGATTAAGCCGCCCGCCAAGGGTGTACTTCGAAGGTCTGCTTTCAATCCACATGCGAGAGCAGCCCAGAATTACAACATTGTTGAAGACTTAGCTGTTTCACCTTCAGCAATGTCGGCACTCGAAGTGCTGCAATCATGTCCAGCGCAACGAAAATTGCTTTTGTCGGCTATTGGAGCTGTCGATGTTCAGGACCCGAACCTAATGATCTTTGATCTAGAAAGTAGTACACCGCGTCTCCCCCATCAAATGGCTTTCCAAATTCCAGTGATAGTCAAAAACAGGCCTATTCATCGGACTGTGATTGATGAGGGAGCTTCTACGTGTATTATGTCGATTCAATGTTGGAGATCGCTTGGTTCTCCTTCGTTGAACCAATCCCCCACCATCCTTAAGGCCTTTGATGGCCGTGGGTTCCGTCCGTTTGGTATTCTACAAGAATTGCCTATAGGGGTCGAAGGTAAAACCGTTAGTCTGGATGTGGAAGTGGTTGATGCCCCTCTAGACTACAACCTTCTTTTGGGTCGAAGTTGGTCATATGCTATGACAGCGGTCGTTTCATCGGTCTTCAGAGTCATTAAGTTTCCACATAACGGTAAGATCGTGACTATTGATCAGCTGACATACTTTTCATCCGACCCAACCTCTTTAGAAACTATCCAGCATGTTGGTAAAACGACAATCCCTTATAGGGACATTGGTGTAGGTTTAGTTAAGGATTCCGGTTTACTGGGAACTTTTCCTCTCCCTCCACTCAATGCAGACCCTTCGTTCGCAACAATTCATATGATCACGTCAGAAAACATTATTTATGATGATCCTTGGTATGTTCCCTCTGACTCTGAGCTAGACTCACTCGGTGATGTTATGCCGTTGAGTCCGTATGAGATTGCTTATGAAGCTCTTATGTCTTTTACCGACTTTCATTCAACCGACCAAATGAATGTGGTCAGTGAAGAGTCACTTTTCACCTCACCCTTAGAACGGATAACGTTTCCCGAAGAAGTGTCATCTGACGAACAACTTCGCGAAATCCTAAGTGTAGATGATCTACCATGGGAAGATCTCCATCACAGATCTTCGTTTTTACCTAAGGATGATGCTTTGAAAATGATTTTTCATCTATCTTTACCGCTGAATATGTCAAAGACGCTCAGGATCCAACGAAACATTCTGATTCAGAGCTGAATTTAGGGAATATTTCTCGTACTATTCCCATTGATATTTCAGTGAAGCCCGGAATCAAGGAGAACATTCATATAGGTGCCGCATGTACTGACGAAGAAATTGAAACTTACAAGGCCCTATTCCAAGAATTCCGCGACGTGTTTGCCTGGTCCTACGAAGAAATGCCAGGAATCGATCCTGCCATTGTTGTTCATGAAATCAAAACCTACCCGGATGCTAAACCCATTCGGCAACGGTTGCGTCAGATTCACCCTCGAAAAGCAGCTGCAATCAAAGCCGAAGTCGAAAAGCTGTTGAAAGCAGGTTTCATTTATCCGATCCCGTTAACGGATTGGGTATCGAATATTGTTCCCGTCAATAAAAAACAAGGAACAATAAGAATCTGTATCGATTATAGGGATATCAATCGAGCTTGTCCAAAAGACAACTATCCTACGCCTTATATCGATCAAATTATTGATGATTGTGCCGGAAGTGAGATGTTTTCCTTCATGGATGGTTTCTCAGGTTATAATCAAATCAATATTCTACCTGCCGATCAACCAAAAACGGCATTCATTTGTCCATGGGGGACATTTGCTTATTGCAAATTACCTTTTGGCCTTAAGAATGCCGGTGCTACTTTTCAACGGGCCATGTCTTATGCATTTCATGACATCAAGCACATTGTGCAACCCTATCTCGATGATTTGCCTGCTCATTCTTTACACCGAGCTGATCACCTTGTCCACCTACGAGCAATCTTTATGAGGTGTAGGCATTATCGAATTCGGTTGAATCCCCACAAGTGTGTTTTCTGTATAGAAACAGGTCGATTGCTGGGATTTGTTGTTTCCAAAACCGGCATTCGCGTCGATCCCTCGAAAGTCGAGGCTATCATCCAATTGCCTCCTCCTTCGAGTTTGCGCCAACTCCAAAGTTTGCAAGGGAAAGCAAACTTTTTACGCCGATTCATCCCTAACTACGCCGAGGTCACTAAAGGTTTTACACGGTTGTTGAAACAGAACGTACAATTCTTTTGGGACGAGATTGCTCAACAATCTTTTGATGCACTAAACACGCGTTGACCCATGCACCGTTATTGCATCCTCCCAACTACAACCAGGACTACTTCTTATACCTCGCAGCTTCGCATTCCACCATTGGAATGGTGTTAGTTCAAGAAGATGAATTCAAGGCAGAGCATGTGATATATTACCTTAGCAGAACCTTAAATCCAACTGAGTTAAAATATTCGCATGTGGAGAAATTGGCCCTGGCAGCCGTTCAAGCTGTCCAGCGTTTTCGTCACTACATTCTTCTCCGCAAAACTACTGTTATTTCGGATTGCAACCCTATGATTTATATCTTGACAAAACAACTGCTAGGGGGCAAGTACTCTAAATGGATTGTCATCCTGCAAGAGTTCGACTTGGAGTTTGAGAAGTCCAAGTCTAAGAAATCTTTAGTCTTCGCGGAATTGATGTGTGATTTCCCGAGTGCTGACACAGAGACTGTGGCAGAGGAGTCCATTGCGGACGAATCTTTGTTTCTTATTAGCACTGTAGATCCGTGGTATGGGGATATAATCATCTATCTCCAAACCCAAACCTTTCGGCCTGAAGCTTCCAAGGAAAACCGTCGAAAAATTCGGTTTCAATCCCAGCAATACAGAATTATTGGAGATACACTTTATCGCCTGGGGGCAGACTTAGTTTTTCGACGTTGTTTAACTCACGATGAGGCTGAGAGAGTTTTGAATGATTGTCACTCTGGAGCATGTGGCGGTCATATGTCTGGGTATGCCACAGCTCAGAAGGTGTTGCGCGCTGGCTATTTCTGGCCGTCTATGTTTAAAGATTGTATCCTTGCCGTCAGAAAATGCCACAACTGTCAAGTGTTTGATCGCAAGATGCGCGCTCCACCTGCTCCTCTCCACCCTATAATTGCCGCTGGTCCATTCGCCAAATGGGGCATTGACTTTATTACTTGTAACCCTCACTCGGCCGGGGGGCATGCGTATATCATCCTTGCGGTTGATTATTTTACTAAGTGGGCCGAGGCGATGCCTACATTCGACGCAAGCGGCAAGACAGCTGCACTTTTCGTATTCAATCATATCATAACTAGGTTTGGTGTCCCACAAGCAATCATTACGGACCATGGAAGCCATTTTCGAAATGTCATGATGACTGAACTTACAAGCCAGCTTGGTTTGCGCCACGATAGCTCTACACCTTATTATCCGCAAGCCAACGGTTTGGTTGAGTCAATCAACAAAGTTCTAGTCGTCATGATTCGACGGATCATTGGTATCCATCGAACGAATTGGCATAACATGTTATTTTCGGCACTATGGGCATATCGAACTTCAGTGAAAAATTCAACAGGTTTCACCCCTTTTCAGCTAGTTTATGGCTTAGAAGCTGTGTTACCTATTGAGTGCGAAATCCCATCACTTCAAATGGCTGTCGAATTACTTCCAGCTACTTCCGAAGAGGAGAAACGGTTGTTATACTTAGCTAAATTAGATGAGACTCGACGTGACGCTACTTTAGCTATCGAGACTCACGCGAAACGAATGAAAGCTCAGTACGATAAAAATGTAACCCCTCGAAGTTTTTCGGAAGGAGACCTAGTACTATTATATGATCAAGCAAACGATAAGCTAGGTGCTGGAAAATTCGTTCCCATGTGGCATGGGCCCTACATTGTAAAGCGAAAGCTAGCAAAAGGGGCTTATGAGTTAGTTGATTTTGATGGGGACTCTTTGGGCAAACCCAGAAATGGACTTTACCTAAAGAGGTATTATGCTTAAAATGATGGATGGAGAAATTTTTAGATAGGTTAGATTTCCTTTCTAGCTAGCAAGTGTGTTAGTTTAGTCAGTGTGCTTAGCTTAGCAAGTGTGGTTTTTCGTCATTATTTTGGCTCATCTTGGTTTTACTCTTGATATTGTAGATGTCGACGCCTCTCCAAACATACATTGGATTTGCTGATGGTGCTTGTCGTAGTACACGGAATATCTCTTCCGCAGCTTGGGTTATCTATTCGCCCTCTGACGAGTTAGTTTCTATGCATGGGGTAAGCCTCGGTCAAACAACGAATAACATTGCAGAATACAGTGCAGTGGTTGAATTATTATCCGAATCTATTTCATTTGGAATTCGACGTTTGATAGTGAGGTTAGATTCTGAACTTGTTGTATTACAGCTTAATAGAGTTTATGCCATTAGAAATCCTGTGTTATTAAGGTTGTTTTTGAGAGTGCGTCTCTTGGAACGTGAATTTGATTACATTGAATATCAACATATTCCAAGGTCTTTGAATACATTAGCAGATGCAATTGCTTCTCAAGTGTTGGACAGACATTTATAATAATCATGCAAGTAAATTTAAAGACATTTCATCATACATGTTAAACAAGATAAGCCGATAATAGTGATATATAGATATAGATAGAAGTGTGTCCAAAAATATATACATCGTCTTCGATCATAGGTTTAACACACCTTATGATCGGCAAAATGATAGTGCAAAAAGTCAAAAATGTCACATGTGACTACAAAAGTGACTAGTCAATCACTGGTGGTGCTCTCTGTACGACACCACTGCGCGGGCTATCTTGCGCAGAAATCTCCTAAACGGTCCAGGGACTGCAACCACGAAGCGCTGAAGCCTCATTGGAATGTCATCCATAGTAGTCTCAGGTATATCTGCCGTGAGACGCTCTAGATCATGCTCCAAATCGGCTAGTACTTCTGCTGTCGCATCCTGTAAGGCCGGTGCCGGTGCAGCTGGATGTCGTCTGTCGTAAGGCCGGAGATTGGCTGGACGCTGTGGTCCAACATCTGCATTTTTAAAATTTTACTGTTACTTTGAGACGATATATATGAAAAATAAAAAATACATAATTAGAAAACTTGTGAAAATGAAAGTACCTCTGTCATCCCATTGTTCTCCCTGTGGAAGAACCATGTCCGGATCACCTCTGAAATCCATTCCGGCATATGGAAAGTCTTGTATCACAAAAAGCTGGCCCTCTAGCCAGTCGAAGTAACTGTCTGAGAATCGAACCACTGCAGCACCCTCGTCAGGATGCCGGGCCATCACCGCAACCCATCGAACAAGCTTTGGCTCCCGAGGACCCAAGTCATCAACAGTGAGTTGCTGAGGGATCAGCATAGGAACTCTCTCCAAGGCAAAGCTCACGACTAGAGGCCCATATCCAAAAGTCTTTAGTCGTCCGTTCTTTGCCTTGGTTAGTTGGCTCTTCATATGAGCCGACACAGCTTCGCACCAGTTGAAGATGGTGCCTTGGTAACAGTCAACTGCCATCCGCATTTGGGATCCGGAAGCAATGTGCAAGGCGGCCGCGCCACAAATCCTAGTGACCGTAAATGCAATAACTCTAAGTTCCGCCAGAGCGATGTGCTTTATCTCCACGCCCTTTTTATGGCGAGTCCCTGGTCTGCACCACTCCTCGCGGAGATCATCAAGGGATTGGCCACCCGGCCTGGTCCCCGCAAGGTTGAGTTGCTCACCTCTGTTTGGCAAGCCAGTGAGAAAGTATACATCCGAGGGCTCTATCTCGAGCTGGTGCCCTCCAATGTAAAAGCATTGATCTTGAACGTTCCATCGCTCAACTAGCCATTCCAAAAATCTTACCTGGCCCCTCATGCCCGGTATGGTCCAATATTTGTACAATCCACATGTTCTTAAGGCATCCAGAGAGGGTTGGTGGTTAATCGCAGCTTCATCGTCTTCTACGTGCTCTCTCTCTCTCCAGTCTAACATGTTTTGGCCCTGCACATCAAAAGAGTCAATTAGAAATTAATTTGAGAAAATTTGGTGGTTTTTTGAGAGAGTTAGGGTTTTGAAATGCGCCCTTTGCGGAAGACGCACCCCGGCTTTTTAGCACAGGGCGTCCGGACGCAGCTCGCCTGAAGGCGGACTGCGTCCCCAGACCTTTTTCCCGTGTGAGAAAAAGTCGGGGGACGCGGCTCACCCGAAGGGCACCTGCGTCCGCCGAGGGGCGCATTTTGAACCCAAAACCCCCCCAAAAAATGAAACAGAGACCAAAAACAAAAAACTAAACGGATAAAAATGAAGAGTGGGATGTGTAAAATACCTCGGTGAAGCGGCGTTCGATTCCGACGGTCAGATTTTCCGCAGCAACCACGGGAAGTTTCTTGTCAAAAGCTCCTTTTTCAACCTCAACAGTGAAACGGTAAAAATGACATGGTAAAAGGTCTTTTTATAGGTTTTTTGGATGAATTAGTTCATTTTTTACCATGAAAAGATGTTTTCAAATGTATTTTTGCCTATTTTAAACAGGTATGAGTAATGTGTCGCTTTTGTGCAGGACGAAGGGATTTCAAGGGAAATTGTAATTTTTCACAAACAAAATTTCAGAGTCATCTTTTAAGCCCTTTTCTGACTCCTAAAACATGAAAAGATCGCCGAGTGTTTCTTTTTCACTCGTTAAAACGGAATTAAAAGACGGTCCCCTTTTAGCTCTTTTCTGACCGTAAAATCAGGAAAAGATTGCCGGGTTTTTGTCGTTTCAAACTCGATAAGGAAATAAAACGACGTGTCTTTGATCGCTTTTTACTTTTCAGGTCAACGATACTATTATGAAAGTACTCCTTGGTCGCAAGATCAAGCGGTTCCCCCAGGTATTATTTTATACTTTTTCGGGCTTGAGGGACACAAATATACGAAAAAGTTCAACGTGGAGTTTCCTTAAGTTTTTCAGACTCTCTAAAATTGAAAAACGCCGAGTTTCTCCTATACTGGGCTCGTTAAACTTTTACAGTAAAGGACCTGTTCAATTACAAACAGGAACGAACCACTCCTTCCTAGGGTTCGCATTTAAACTAGGTTGGACTCGTCCGAAGGATGAGCTTATAATCAAGCATATGTTATCCTCCTCAAGCTTGTTAAAAATAAAGAGGTACTTGCCAGAAATGGTGGGGGAAAAAAGAGAAAAATGAACCTATTTGTCACCTTTTGCCTCAGAAGAAACTTTATTACCGCTCTTGAACACGACACTTTTCATTCACCTGGGTTGGGAAATCTTTTACCTCACAGTTGACTAAATCACTTTGAAAATCTTTAACCGGGTTCAGGGATCAACTTTGAGTTATTCGTCACCAAACCATCTGTTGTGTCGTTATGTGTTCAAGAGGTCTGCAAGCAAAACTTTCATCTGCAAAATACTTGTCATCCATTGACCATCCCTGAGTCAGTCCTTACAGCAACATTTCTTCAACTTGAACAATGATTTCGTGTTGCAGGCTTGCCTGCAACGGGTCGCTTTCTATCGACATCGACACATTATCTAGAAAGATGACTTAGGAATCGACAGTACCTTGAAGTCTGCATGCATCAATGGCAGGTTTCTCGCCTTTGACGTCAGTTTACATCATTGACTTTCGATCAGAGGATTCCGTGAAGTGTTCGACATCAAAACATCTATTCACATTTCACGGGTTGTGCTTGGTACTTTGAGAACCATTGACATTACTGGTGGTTTCTCTCACGCTTGTTAACAGTTTACATCATTGACTGGTAATCAAGTGGTTTCTACCATGTTCGACATCGAATCATTTAATCACATGGCTAGAATCGTACCAATTCGGGAAGTAGAAGTGAAGACCCTGGATCTAGTTTCTACCATCCAGGCTGCGAGGAGTTTTGTATTCATTATCTATGTAGACTAATCATAAACAGATGGCTGCGTCCATACTGTGTCTACAAAAGTCTATAAAAATGATGTACTGCAAGATCATTCCTGTATCAGAATAGTTAGTCCATTAGTTAAAGTTTTGAATCTGAGTATGGGAATGCCTACCTCAGTGATGATATAATCTTATCCATGTATTTTGTGTTGAAAATTGCAGGTTCCAACCAGGCCATCCACAAGGCAATCCTTGAAATGATAAAGCGCTTCACCCTTCCTAGAATTACAAAACCCTATTCTATTCCAGGCTTCGCACTTTAGGGGGCAATCTGTTACACTAAAAAATGTCACCTTGACTACTTACAGTTAGTATGGCTCCAATCAACAAGTCATGCTACCCTCTTAGGCAAGTCTCATGCCTCTGTTATCCATCTCAAACTCAAAGAAGAGAGAAAGTCTTGTAAAAATCATGTTTATCTCTGGGGTCGCAGGTTCTCTCTAGCCTTACCTGCGGGGACGCTGACCATGTTCACAAAATATGCGTCCATGGACGCTCTGTATGTTAAGGGACAGGTGCGTCCCTCTGTAAAAGGCAAAATGCGCGAGTTTTATCTTGAAAAAGTTACTTGTGGTTACTTCTAGAACATTCTAGAGGTCGGTTTGATGAAATGGATGCGCCTCCAGTTGGTTCATGTATCTCTATTAAGGGGGAACTTATCCCATCAATAAGGGAGCTATCCCACCCATAGAGGGGGATGATCCCATTGATAGTGGACCTGAATAACCTCTTTACAGCACTATAAATGAAGGCATTGAGCCAGAAGGAGAAGAGGTTGGAGCTATACATTTTCTTTGGGTAAATGCTGCAGGATTTAGGTCTTCCATTAGAGCCTTTGTGAGGAGAGATTGTCTTCACTTGATTCTACTTGGGAGAGGGTGAGCTTTGTCAAAGTAGAGGAAAACCCTTGATGGACCCTGGGAGGAACTTGCACAACACCAAGGCCAGGTTGTAAGAGTTTCTTTGTTTCGTTATTAATACAAACTGGTTTATTTTTCTCAATAGCTTGTGTTAATGAGTTATTTCATGTGTTCCTTGGTCTGCATGTTGAATATATGTTTTATTATATGAAATGCAAGTGCTTGGTAATTGTTTGATTGTTTGTGGTTGCAGGAATTGACTTGAAGGAGGAGCTCATCCGGATCGTCAAGAACGGACTTCAACAACAGCGTTTTGGAATAAGGTAAGCCTAAACACTTGTAGTTTTCATGTTGTAAAAGGTGTATTTAGAGAAAGATCACTCCATTTTGTCTTGTTTGTCATTAGAATGTCTTAGACTTCTAGGAAGGTCAGTCGTGTCCGCACCCTTGACAGATTCCGCGTGACAAATCCCCGAATACTTTCGCCTTCTTTATTCCTAGATTACCTAACTGAGTTAGGCCCTGAAACAGAGCTAATGCTTCCGCTCTATTATTTGAAACCTTCCCAAGGCCCCATTCATATTGGAGAATACATTCCCCATTGGCGTTAAAAATCAGCCCTCCTGCTCCAGCTGTACCCGGGTTTGATTTGGATGCCCCGTCGAAGAACAAGTAAAAGGAGTTGCAGTTACATATCCAGTTGGCAAACTCCTCTTCTTTTAGTCTCACTTTCCAAGAGATGACTTCTGCTTTGATCTATGTCTCCCTCCTGCGAGCTTCCTGAGTATTGGGGTTTTTTTCTAGAATGTAACTTATGAAAATTCACTCCTCTGTGCTATATTTTGTTGCTTCAATCTTTCCAGTGGTGTTAATTGAGATCGTTTCCATTGCAAGAGTTTTGGCTTTGTTGCAAATTATTCGTGGATTTGAGCTCTTGTCTTGGAAATTTTTTTGATTTCTAGCAAGCCAAATTCGCCATAACAGAGTGTGGGAGAGAGTGTTCCATACTCTCTTCACCAAGTTGCTTCTTTTTTCTTTCCAGGGGCAATCTTTTCTCCATTTGTAGATTGTCTCAGCTATGGTGTGCTGGGGTTCCCAGTTTAAGTTACCTATGGAGGACATCTTTTTCCAATAGTCTGCAACGAAAGGGCATTCTATGAATAAATGGTGCATCGTTTCCTCAGCCTTGCAACAATTAGGGCATCTGGATGGGCCATTGATGCCTCTTCTTTTTAAATTTTCTGCTGTTAATATTTTGCCTTTCAGCAAGAGCCATATAAAAATTTTTATTTTTGGAGGAGCCTCTGTTCGCCATACTATTTTCTAGTGGTTCCACAAACTCATCTGATAGGTGCTGTTGCAGAGATGTTGATGGCCTGCTTTGACTGTATAATTTGTTCCAATTGCATCCCAACGAAAACTGTCCATTTTACCTTCTTTGATGGGAGCCTTACTGTGGAGGAGCATCTTCAGATAGCTGAGGCTAGGTTCTAAAGCATTGGGAATTTCAAGAAAATGCCAGCCAGTCCAGACATGTGAGTGGGGATCCCATCTAGAGATTTGAGATAGATGGTGGATACCTCTATTGTTAAAAAAATTTATAACAGGGATGGCCTCTTTGTGCGTAATCAAGGTTTGTTGTCCTAGAATTTTATCAGTTCCAAATTTTATGCTGGTTCCCCCCCAAGAACTTTCGAAATATTTTGAATCATAAATGGAAGAGCCTTCTTAAATAATCTCCAGATTTTGGTGGATTCTCTGTTGGGAATATTGGAATCCAGGAGTTGTTGTCTGGGGAAGTTTAGGTATTTAATCTCCAACACCTTTTTCCACCACAATGTAGGTCCTGTTATTAATCTCCAGAAAATTTTCGCACCAAAGGCCAGGTTTAATAACTTTGGTGATCTGATGTCAAGACCTCCTCTATCTTGAGTTTGAATAACATGCTTCTAGCTGACTAAATTGAACTTGTTCTTATCAGTCTTCCCCCCTTGCCAGAGGAAATGGCGAAGAGAAACTTCCAATTTATGATGAAAAATAGCTGGAGCTTGATATAGAGAAAAGCGATAGAGGGGAAGGGAAGTGATACCTGATTTGAGAAGAATGAGCTTGCCTGCTGGATTGAGCCACATTGTTCCCCATTGCTGCACTTTCCTCTTTACCTTGTCAATGATTCCATTCCAGGTTTCGGCCTTCAAAGGCCCCAAGCTCACCGGCATACCTAAATAGGAAAAGTGGGTCCATTCCAGGTTGCATGTGACACCGAATATGCTTGCAATGCTGTGTATAACCTGATTTGTGGTATTCCACCCGTAAATATAGCTTTTGAGCTGATTGACCAGGCCTCCGGAGTACTCCATAAATTGGTCAAGAAGTTTCTTGAATCACCTTGCTATTGTGGTGGATGCTCCCCCAATTAATAAGGTATCATCAGCAAACTGTGAGTGGTTAATGTTTTTTGCTCCATTCCCAAATTTGATACCAGTTATAAACCCCACTCTACGGTTGTGATCCAAAGCTTGACTAAAAGATTCAACCATGAGAATGAATAGGTAGGGAGAAAGGGGACAACCCTGTCTGAGCCCCCGGGAAGATTGGAAAGCTTCACAAGGCCTGCCGTTAACCAGAGGGGAGATCCAGGGCCTAGAAATGCAGGCTACAATAATGTTGATGAAGGATGGCTCAAAGCCCATCTTATTAAGAACAACAATAAGGAAGGAATGCCTTACTATATCAAAGGCGTTCGCCAGATCAAGTTTTAAGACAAATCCTTTCTCTTTCCTGGATAAACTCGAATGGATGGCTTCTTGTACTAGGAGGATTGAGTCGGTGATATGTCTATTGGGGAGGAAACCTCCTTGATTTTCATATATCAAGGAGGGTAGAAGGGGTTTGAGCCTGGTAGCTAAGATTTTGGCTCTGATTTTGTAGGAAGAATTGCAGAGGGAAATGGGTCGGAATCTGGAAAAGGTGGAGGGCCGATTTTCCTTGGGAATGAGGGAAAGAAAGGTGGAGTTGGCGAACCCTCCTAATTTCCCTTTTCTTTGCACCCAATGGATCATCTTTGTCAGGTCCTTTTTTATCAGAGTCCAGTACTCCCTGAAGAAGCAGATGGGAAATCCATCTGGTCCTGGTGCCTTATCAGGATGCAAGCTCCAGATTGCTCTCTTAATTTCCTCTTCCTCAATTTCTTTGCTAAGATTGTCGTTCATCTCCTTAGTGACTCCTTTGGGCAGATGCTGGAGCAAGTCGGAATAATCTTCTGCCCCTTTACTTTCAGTTAGAAGGTCCCTGTAGTGCTTGGAGGCAGCATTCTTTATGGTTTCCTGAGTGCTGTGCTGATTTCCTTCGCTGTCCAAAATTGTGCTTACATTGTTCCTGAGCTTTCGGACGGTAGCCTGTTTGTGGAAGTAGGCTGTATTTTTATCTCCCCCCTGAAGCCATAGTTGTCTAGATTTTAGTCGCCATTTGATTTCTTCCTCCCTGTTAATATGGCTCAATGGTGCATATAAGACACTTTCTTGCTCTTTATTTTGCTGCGATAATCCCTGTTCTTCAATCATTAACTGAACATCTTCTAGATCACTTTTGACTTTCTTTTTATTCTCTTCTGGTTCCTGATAATTGTCCTTAGCCCAATCTTTTAAAACCTGCTTGATTATTTTTAGTTTGGATTCCCAGATAAAGCTTGGTGAGCCTTCTACATGCTGGTTCCATGTCTTCTGGACAATTTCTCTAGCTGCAGGAATCCGATTCCAAAGGGGGCTATATTTAAAGGGGATGGGTCCAAGAGAGCAGTGGTTTTCCAAAGTCAAAGTAATGGGGTAGTGATTGGAGGCAGATGAATTAAGGATGTTAGCATATCCTATTGAGAAGGAGGAGAGGAATGTGATATTGACTAGAAATCTATCTAGTCTTTCCATTATGTTGCCTATGCCGATCCTACGATTGCTCCAGGTGTATCTGCGGTTTTTGGGAATAACATCAACTAATTCGTGCTCCTGTATGATGGTTTATAGACGGCCTTTGGAGGGGTCTGGAGCGAAGGTTCCTCCCCTTTTTTCGTTGGCATGAAGAATCAGGTTGAAGTCACCTGCAACTATGATATTAGTATTTCGTTCCCCATTAATGCTTACCTTCAGATCATCCCAACAGATTTCTTTTTCTCTGTAGTGGTTGGGAGCATAAACATTATATACGATTACTATTTGATTGCCTGCTCTGCTGTCAAGAGTGGTTCTGATCCAGTTCTGATGGGAATTTGTTGAAGCGCAAACCCATTTATTGTTGTCCCAAATGGTAACGATTCCTCTGGAGGCCCCTCTTGCTTCGCTAATGCTTCCTAAGTACTGTCTCTGTTGGTCTATATTTTTTCTCATTTCATGCTGATCTTGTTTTGTCTCCTGTATCAGCATGATTTCTGGCTTTTCGCTGTGAATTAAATCTCTGAGGGCAACTATTTTAGAGGGGTGCCCTAAACCCCTGCTATTCCAAGAAAGGATTTTCATCATGATGCATTGGGCATGCGGAGAGGTGCTCGCCTCTCATGATCTTTGCCGCTTGTCTCTTTTTCTTGGTGCCCAAGGATGAAAGATTCTATTGGGGTTTGCGTGCCCATGGCTATGTCCTTTTGGGCGTTCTCATCCCTATGTTGCTTGGCTGATTTTCTGCCCGGTCCCTGTTTTTTATAAGCATCACTAGGTGCTCCATGTTCTTTGGAGGAACTTCTAGTAATCCTTGATGAAAGAGGCTCTGGAGGGGGCTGAGAAGAGATGGATAGAGGTTGAAGGGAGGCTGGGGGCTCGGAGGGGGGATTATCAAGGACAGAGTCTACCGCGGAGAGGATTAAGAAGGGATTGGAAGAGGAAGGGAGAGGCGATTCATGGGGATGGTGATCAGAGGGGGAGGGAGAGGAGGGGGATGGACGCAGACTAGAGGGTCCAGGGGGTTCAGAGTCCAAAGAAGGCTTGGGAGGGGGAGCTGATTTCTTCTTTTTGACTGTTTCCTAATGGCCATCTTGCTCATCATTGTCTACATTAACAATTTTTGTGCATCTATTAGCGAAGTGCCCGTATTCGTGACATACCTTGCATTTGAATGGTATCTGTTCGTAGTCCAGTTGATGGATATGGCTCCAATCGTCCACTTTCAGCTTTATCGATTTCGACAGTCCTCTACCTAAATCCACTTCGACACAGATCCTTGCACATGCTTGCATGTTGTCCTTGGGCTCGCTGCGGTCAATATATTTGCCAACAACATTCCCTATAGCCCGAACCGACTCATCGCCCTAGCAGTGGAGAGGAAGGTGAGGGAGACGGATCCAGACTGGTACGGCACTTGGATATCCAGTTCGGGGTTGAAGTCTGGGGTCCATTTATTGAGATAGAGACCCCTGGAGTCCATGAAGTATGGCCCATTCTTGAAGATCAGATCCTTGTCCTCTTTGGATTCGAAGTGAAAGGTAAAATACCCTTTTCCACAAAATCTGATGGATATTTTCCCTTGGATCTTGTCTGACCAGTTACGTTCAACCCATCTTTGAACTGTTCTTGGCGATGGCCAAAGCCCTGTAAATTGCCCTATTAGCCCCCTCTCAGCAAGGAAAAGTGCTGCCATGCGAGTAATAGTTGGGGGCAGCTGAACTTTTTAAAGAACATCAAGTTTCTTGACAAATTTCGAGATTGCAGGTCTGGGACGTTGTGGGGGGAGAGACTTTACCAGATCAGAGAAGGTTTTTTTAGGGTCAGGGTCCTCCTAGTGCGAATCCGATGGGGCCATGGCTGGGCCAAGGCCCAGGCCGCTGCGATGCTGGTTGTGTAATCTCCGGCAGGCCGCGCGCGCAGCGTTCACTCACTGCAAATTTTTTTCAAAGTAAGTTGTACATTAATTGTTATCATTACAATAATTACGTAATAAAATATGTTATAAAAAATAATGTTATACTGCATAAATAACGAGTACAATATGAAACATTAAATTTGATAAATGGAAATTGATATTGTATATTGGTTATGAAGTGATTGTGTGGCATTGAATATTGGCTTTGTATTTTTCTACAGTTAGTCTTCGTAGTCATGAACATGTTTCGAGAAAAAATATAAAAAAGTCTTTAGTGCAAAGTGCACAAATCTAGACATTGAAATCTTGAAATCTTCCTTAGCACAATGGACTTCCCCCGCACTTCCACACATGTGCCTAATTTCAACAAGATAACCATAAACAAAGCTTGTGCCCAATTATGCAAGCATTTATCCGGTGACAAGTTCTTTGTATTCTAGAAGAATTCGACCTTTACCCAATTGACTAGTGATATTTGAGAATACAAAATTTTTCATTATTTATAACCAAAATATTATGAACAAAAAATATGGATTATTCAATACTAAAATAATAGCGTGTTGTAGCGGCTACAACCACCCTCCAAAATTTTGGCTTGCACCTAATTTTGGAGCCTCCCTTGAGAGTTTCACTTGATGACCGCACACACTCGAGTTCACTCCATGAGCTCGCGCAAGTCTTCGCATTTTCCTTTGTTGTTCATTTCACCAAGTCTTGCATGTTGATGTCAAAGTCATGCTTGCGACCATGTTCTGCTCATGCTCGAGGTCTTCGCTTCATGTGTACATGTTATGTTCGCTATGAAAACTTCTGTCACACTCACACATAAAGTCCCATTGACTGTTGTGCAAGCGTCATCATGGTTGATCAACGATTAATCACAAGTGTCATGTTTGTTGCTTTCACCATCGGTCAGTCATGTTGAACATGTGTTCCTGGATGGTTTGAGTCGTCTCGTCATCGAGTCATGTAAGTGTGTGTTTGCAGGATCACATATGCATCTCTTGCTCGTTCACACACTTAGTCATTTTTCTTAAGTTTTGATGACCGAACTCCCCTCTAACACCCAGACCATCACCCTGCCATCGACTAGATCGAATGTCACCCAGAATAGTGCAGAAGCACCAAGCAGGTCATTTCAATTTGTGTTGCCCATAGGAAAATTCAATCAACCTTCATGCTAGCCATAAGGAGAGTTGGATTCGATAGCCACGCTGGGACCGAATCCCCTAAAAAATTGTGCATAGGTTGTTGACCTTTCCTGCTCCGCTGACTGAAGAAATTGTGCAGATTGGCCGAACAGACACCTAGTGTCAGTCCCTGTCTCCCTCAGAAAATTATGCAGTTTTTCCAGCCAGTCCTCCCGACAGTTGACCGACTGCTCTTTCAAAAAATTGCGCAGTTTTCATGAGCAGGCCCTCTGCTGCCCAACAGTCCGCTCAGCTCAGGAATTGCATAGAGATGATCAGCAGGCTGGCCTCTCAGCATCAGTGCAATTTCTAGTACCAACAGTTCCCAGCAACAGACTTACAGTTCCCTCAAGGAATTGCGCAGTTTCTGCTACATAGCTCCCGACGGATGACTACCTCTTCCCCTTGGGAATTGCTTAGTTTCTGCTACCAGCGACCCAATAGCTAGCTTCCTGTTCCCTTCAGGAGTTTCACAGTTTTGGCTGCCAGAATCCTGGCCAGTTCATCCAAAAAACTACGCAAATCCTATCTACCAATGCTCCTTGTAGCCCAGCCTGTTCCTCCAAGAATTTGCGCAAATTTTTCTCTCAGGCCTCGCTGCCTGCTCATTCTGGAAAATGAGAATATTTGGTTTGCCTTGCCTTCCCACAACCTGGATTGTTCCTCCCAAAATTTGAGCAGTTTTTCCCTCCAACTGAGCCAAACCTCTTATATAGTCACTGTCGACACAGATTGCCCATATTCATCACCTAGTGACCCTTGTGTAGTTTTCATTAGCAGTGCCCAGAGCCATCATCTTGCCTCACAACCTTTTTGCCTCTCCTAGTCACCTGCATCCGAAATGATCATGTGCCATGGTAGACTAGAACATTTTTGGATTTGATGTCGTCTCGTCATGAGTGACTGCAGGTATAGGTACACCAACAAACATGGCGCGACAACAAATGGGATGAACGAAGGGAGCACATGTAGAAGGACAGGTTCACCAACGGACGAATGAACGATGCATGCGAAGATATCTGCTCATGAATGGATGATCATGCAAAGATGTGTTCACGAATGAACTGACGAGCAAACATGAAATATGTGCTCACGTACGGACGAACGGACAAACATGCACCTTTCATGAACATACGAGCCTATCAGTCCTTCCAACATACAAGCAAGGAGCAACGTGCCAAAGCAATATCAAGCGAACCAACAACCATCAAAGACTCCATGCACCTTTCCATGCAGAGGTCAAGCTATGACACACCATGAATATATCCACCACCAAGCAACACTACAACTCAACATGCACCCCAGCAATAGAACGAATGTACCAGCAATGTCATGTCTAGTCGTGTCATGAGTCACGTCGTCCACATCTCTATTGTGGGCCATGTTGTTAATCAATGTAATGTGGCGTGGAAGTCCAAGAGACCCACTTTTTCTACAAAGAGTCATGTAAAGTCGAAAAGTCATGGAAGTCAAACAATCATGAGGCTAGTCGAACAACCACAAGGTTCAGTTTCACCCTTTTCTATAACTACCCCCTCATTTGTACATGCAAGGGACTTTTTACCTTAGCTCCTCCCACATAGCCAAGAGAGTTTGTTATCTTTTCTTTGAGGAGTAAGTAGTGGCTCCAATGCCCCTCACATGGGGTTAGTGATGTATGGTGTAACGATGTGTCTTGGAACTTTCGCTTAATTTAGAAGCCTGCTAACATGCCATCACGTTTTCACACATGTATTGTATTTGTTGTAAGACTAATCTTTAACACTTGTAATGCATGTTTCTTGAACCTGTGTTTAACACTTGAACTAATTCACTTGTTGTAATACACATATGTTAATGGAAATGTGTTGTATATGCTATTAACACTGTCTCGCCCGTGTAGACTACTCTCCCGGACATTAGACAAACCTTTCACGTAAAACTTGCTATAACAACCATTGCACTCGTGCGGACTAATCCGCTAAGTGTTATATGTGTTATCTTCCCTTGTGTGTTGTGACTGTCGCATCTGTGTGGACTGTTCCACCGGAAGTTGTGCATGTCCTGTTGTGTTGTGTGTTCCTAGCAGAGTTGGGACTTCTCCCAACCGACTTAGGGCTCACTCTCACCCTCTCTCCCTCTACAGTGAAAGAACCATTGACACAAGTAACACTTACACTCACCAGGCACATGAACCTCACTTCTCGAAGACAAAGTAGACCACTCTCCTGTGCTGACAAGCAAGAGTTGAGGCAAATCTTTAAGATAATGGAAACCAGGCCATCATACCAGATGGGACTCCCACACCAAATGGTGTGAGGTCTAGTTAGGACTTCATACCGGGGTGATCCCCTGAATGTTGGCTGGTCTAGAACTGTCAACATTTCTGGCGCTAGAAGGAGGGAAACCAGTTGTATATGGATGAATGTCCTCTCACACTCATTCATCAACCATCTGGTCAAGGCAGTAACTCACACTCCCTCTCACCTACGCGTGACTCTACATTTTGTTACTCCTCACCTCCAAAGATTGAGCACGAAATTCCATATCACCACCTTTGCTCTGTCTGTCCCATCACTCGCCAGTTCGCAAAAGTAGTCGGACTGATCCCAGACATACAACATCTTCCATATGCATCAAGAAATCCAAAAGCCACTCCTATAGGGGTTGTTGTATCATCAGTGGAATAATAAGTTCTTGCCACAATTCAAGGTTTGGTATAAGCTTTTGAAGATGGAGAGAAACCTATGGTCTTTAACAAGGCAAATTGTTACACTAAAAAATGTCACCTCGACTACTTACAGTTAGTATGGCTCAAATCAACAGTCATGCTACCCTCTTAGGCAAGTCTCATGCCTCTGTTATCCATCTCAAACTCAAAGAAGAGAGAAAGTCTTGTAAAAACTATGTTTATCTCTGGGGTCGCAGGTTCTCTCTAGCCTTACCTGCGGGGACGCTGACCTTGTTCACAAAATATGCGTCCATGGACGCTCTGTATGTTAAGGGACAGGTGCGTCCCTCTGTAAAAGGCAAAATGCGCGAGTTTTATCTTGAAAAAGTTACTTGTGGTTACTTCTAGAACATTCTAGAGGTCGGTTTGATGAAATGGATGCGCCTCCAGTTGGTTCATGTATCTCTATTAAGGGGGAACTTATCCCATCAATAAGGGAGCTATCCCACCCATAGAGGGGGATGATCCCATTGATAGTGGACCTGAATAACCTCTTTACAGCACTATAAATAAAGGCATTGAGCCAGAAGGAGAGGAGGTTGGAGCTATACATTTTCTTTGGGTAAATGCTGCAGGATTTAGGTCTTCCATTAGAGCCTTTGTGAGGAGAGATTGTCTTCACTTGATTCTACTTGGGAGAGGGTGAGCTTTGTCAAAGTAGAGGAAAACCCTTGATGGACCCTGGGAGGAACTTGCACAACACCAAGGCCAGGTTGTAAGAGTTTCTTTGTTTCGTTATTAATACAAACTGGTTTATTTTTCTCAATAGCTTGTGTTAATGAGTTATTTCATGTGTTCCTTGGTCTGCATGTTGAATATATGTTTTATTATATGAAATGCAAGTGCTTGGTAATTGTTTGATTGTTTGTGGTTGCAGGAATTGACTTGAAGGAGGAGCTCATCCGGATCGTCAAGAACGGACTTCAACAACAGCGTTTTGGAATAAGGTAAGCCTAAACACTTGTAGTTTTCATGTTGTAAAAGGTGTATTTAGAGAAAGATCACTCCATTTTGTCTTGTTTGTCATTAGAATGTCTTAGACTTCTAGGAAGGTCAGTCGTGTCCGCACCCTTGACAGATTCCGTGTGACAAATTGGCGACTCCACTGGGGAATCCATTAATGAGAGAGTCTTTTCCTTTATATGAACTTTGCTTTGAGAAAATCATTTTTATTTTCTGGTTTTTGACTGTGAGAATTAGTATTTGGGTGGCTTAGCTTTAGATTTAGTTAGATTGGTTTTTCTTCATTTTCCCAGAAGGACGCAGTCTCTGAGTACTGCACAGTGCGTCTTTGGACGCGCTGTTGCCGTCTGCACAGAGCGGGGCCGCACCTGTGACAACGGGTTGCCTGCGTCTTCCTGTAAAACTTAAGAAAATTCCATTTTTGCTTTAAATTGCTTTTAGATTTTGTTTTTCCTTAGTGTTTTCTGCCCAGATCCTTTAGTACCCTGTCAAGAATTTTCACCTGAACTTGTTTTGTGAGCTTTGAGTGTTTTAGTGGTTTTCAACGAAGTTTAGACCTAGGGTTTGATTTTTGGAAAGGCTTTGTAGTGACTTTGATAGTAGAAAGTTGTCCAGCCTTAGATCTCTCTGGTTAGTCAACCTTCTTAGAAGTCGGGCCTGTCGTAAAGTCTCCTTTTGTGAGCAACTTGCCATTTGAGTTGTTTTGGGTCAAATTTCGAATTACTTGTTTATAAAGTATTGATTTCCATTTTACAAAAAGAACAAAAAGATTAGAGTTTTGTTTTGGCTAGTTTTTGATTCTGCAATAAGCTAGTCCTTGATTTGATTGTGATCAAGTAAAACACCTTAGAAATAATCATTGTTAGTTTTGGCCTCGTTAAGATTGCTTAGAGTAAATTTGCCTTTAGTTTGCTTATGAGTGCATTTTCATAGATTTTAAGAGTTGTTAAGATTGATTTTTGGTTATATTAGATTTATTTGCTTTATTAAAAGAAAAATACAAAAACATCTTCTTAAAAAGTCTTGTTTCAAGTAGCTTTTTGTTTTCAAAAGAAGAAAAGAGTTTTTTTCGTGCATGTAAAGAGAGGTTATGTTTTTATGCTTGGAAAAGAAAAACGAATTGTTTCTTTGATTGTCTTCAATTAAGAAGTTGCTTTTATAAAGATTGCATTCTCTCAACTTTTTAGTTAAGCAATTCATCGAAAAAGTAAAGTAGTGGATAAATCATTCTAGGTGCATTTTGTAGTGGTTTCGAGTCGAGTCAACACACCACTAGTTTCACTTCCATCACCTTTTGACTTAAGAAACAACCTTAAAAGTAACGCTTAAATTAAAATCAATCTAGTAATCTTTATTTTTCTAGGGCTCTGAAGCACCAACATAGCTTAGGCTAGGGTCTTGGAGTAGGTGAGTACTTAACTCTCCAAGACTACAAAACCAAACAGATAGTCTATCTTGAGTAGAACAAATCCAATTGTTTCAGTTACATTCTGGGAAAGCTCCTCTTAAAGGAGAAGCACGAGCTCGTGTCCGAACCAGTGAGGGGATCATTCCTCCCTCGTTGGGAACGACGCCAGGCAGTACGTATTACAAACGGTAAACCTCGGATTAACCATTGTCGAGGAGCCAGGGGTCACTTATCGGTAAACCTTGGATTGTTGTCAAGGAGCCGGTAAGGGGATTGGAGCTTGCTACTCTGCCCTTGCGTGCTGTCGGAGTTTAGACTGTTCCCCCAGGTGTAATTGTTGTGATTGGTAACCTTAGTGGCCATAATATCTAGGATTCTACCCAAGGTGACGGTGGAGGGAAGGTCCCACTGTACCTGGAGCAGACGTCGGTTATACTCACTTGGATTTTCTGGGGGGTTCGCTTCACTTCGAGACGGTTAAAGTGGAGGAACTTGGTCCAGTCTATTCATTAAGCAGGTTGCCGGGGTAACTGTTCCACCCACCATTTCTGTACTGAATCCTGCGAGGTTGGGCCTAATCACCAACTAGCGCTTTTGGTCCGGAAGACTACTGTTTGTGTGTGGTTTGACGCTCTAGATTATTTAGGCGTGTGCTTCAAATTTGTTTGGTTCTTTAGAAGACTTTAGGTGGTTTGATTTGAAATTTTTTACTTTGTTTTCGTGTGTTGTAGTTAAAATCTTTAATTGTGGCGGAATTACCGAGAAGGTCCCGTCGAATTGCGGGCCAGTCTCCTGAAGTTGTTTCTGTGGCCGAATTGTTGAGAAGATCCCGTAACTTAGGGGATCCCCTCCTCGAGACGACCCAGGTAATTTAGAAGGGTTAAAGGTCCTTGTAACTCCTCCTAGTGGCAGTAGAGTAGGATCACCTGAAGAAGGAGAATCTTCCTTGGTAGTCCATCCAGATTACCAAAGTTTAGAAACAGGTTACAATCCCGAAGCTGTTACAGTTTCCGAGCTTGCTGGTAGTTTTTCATCTGCCAGTGAAACAGGCGAAGAACCTGAAATTTCAGAACCTGTTACTCCAACTCCTAGTGTTCCTGATTCACCAAGAATAGAAAGAATTATCACCGAAAATCTTCCTGTTGGATTAATTGCTATAGAAGAACTTGTTCCAGAGGAAGAAATAGGCGTTTCTGATTCTGAAGATCTAATTACCCTTGATCTAAGGGAGCGTGAATCCATCTTTTACAGTCCTCCTAGAAGTGAATCTTGGTACCTTGCATTAACCAATTTTTTAGACAACTCAGTAGGTTTTTCTACACCTCGTACTCCGGTTCCACCTAGAGGAATTCATTCTCCTGTAAATATGTCTGGTCAGTCATCTGTGTTTTCACAAAGTCCTGAATCATTTTTACATGGCGGTCCTTCTGTTCCTACTGGGTATCAATCACTTTCTGGTACCTTTGCGGGAGCATCTCCTCAACCTGTTGATCATGGGTTATTAGTTGGAAACAGTGGTAATGTACCATTGAGTATAGGTGAAGTTTATATGATGTCAGGTTCAACTCCCATTAACCAACCTCAAGGTGGCCAATTACCGCCTGGGGGGCAACCTTCGTTAATGCCTGGGGGGCAACCTCAAGGTACTTCATTCGTGACTGGGGGGCAACCTCAAGGGTATCAACCCCAAGGGTATCAACCCCAGCCTCAATATGTACCCCAAAGTCAACCTCAGTATCAGTATCAACCTCAAGGATGGCAACCTCAAGGATGGCAACCCCAAGGGTATCAACCCCAAGGGTATCAACCTCAAGGATACCAACCTCAAGGTCAAGGTCAACCCCAGTATTCGTATTTACCTCAAGGTTATCAACCTACGGGTCAATACCCTGGTCAAGGTTATCAACCACCTCAAGGGCAATCATATGGGACTGCACCTTACAGTTATCAACCCTATCCTCAATACGGCTATGGATCTCAGTATCCTCAACCTGTTACGAGTCAATACCCTGGAATGTTAACATGGGATCCGTCACAGGGTCAACAGATGTCGCAACCAAGTATACAGTCGGTACCTCAAGCAGGACAACCTGCAGTTCCTGGTCCACCCCAGCAACCGCAACCTGTCCAGTCAAGTGTTCAGACCCCTGTAACTTCTGTAGTTACTCAGCCGCCAATTGCACCTGGTACTCCACCTCACACGGCTGCAGCAACTACCGCTTCATCTACCATGCTTACTTCTGGAGTATCGGCAGCTCCGGTTTCTACTGTCCCTGTAACCACTCCTCAGACATCTGTACCGTTGTCTGGACCCACGGTTCAAACCACAGTCCAGATGCCTGCAGGCCAACCTGGTACAAGTACGGTTGTTACTACTCAACCTCAATTTGTTCAACCTCCGTACCAGGGACAGTATCAACCTGGGCAAGCTGCCCAACAACCGGTTTACCAGTATCAACCGTATCCTGGGTACACTTATCAACAACCTCAGCAACCCCAGTACGGTCCGGTTAATCCTGGTTTTCCAGGAGGATATAATATCCCAAATGCGACTCCTGTTCCTAGTTATCCTGGATATCCTCCTCCTGGGGCTGGTATTGTGACTCAGAGTTTTAGAGATCCTAACCGGCAGTTACCGTTTATTGCGACTTTAGATTTACCCGACTTGACGCGCCTAACGAACGATCCAATTCAATATCTTCAGTTCTGGCCGCCAATGCCAAATAAGTTGCCCAGCGATATACCCAAGTTCGAAGGTAAGTCTGGAGAGGATCCGTCTAATCACGTGATGACTTACCACCTCTGGTGTGCATCAAATTCCATCTCAGATGATTCCATCCGCTTACGTCTTTTCCAGCGTACACTCATTGGTCTCGCAGCCAAGTGGTACATTGAGTTACCACGGGCCTCTTTTTACAACTTTAGCCAGTTAGCTACCTCGTTCTTAACTCATTTTCAGTTACCAGTCAGATACGATAATGGTACAGAATTATTAACTTCGCTAAAACAATCGACATCCACGTACATTTCTGATCACATCCATGAGTGGAGACGTCGAAGAAGATTAGTGAAAGTTTTTATCCCGGACCAAATCTTAGCTGAATGGTTTGTCAAATCATTATTACCAAGAATTACTGAAGATGTAGCTAAGGCCGGAGTAGTTACTGAGGAGCAAGTCATTGCTCAGGCACAATACCTTGACTTAGTTTACACTCAGTCGGGTACGTTACACGAGAAAATTCCGGATCTTCCAAAGTCAAACCAAATCGCTGCTGCTCCTTCGGGATCTCATGCCGCTGATGGTATGATCGGTATCGTGACTACGAAGAGTAAGAAGAAGTCTTCCAAGGCCTCCAATACTCCAATTATCACTTTGCCTGATTCTCCGACAGGAGAGTCTTCTCCTCCTGAACTTACCGCCGACATTCACGCTGTAGAGTCATCTACGGCCAAATCCAAAAACGGTGGAAAGAAGAAAGGAAAGAAGAAGGCTAAAGCAGACAAGGCTCCAAAGGAGAAAACGGAAAAGTCGGAAACCAATGACGAAAAGCGCAAACCTCGATATCCTTGTCTTATTTGTGAAGAAGATCATTTTACGAGAGACTGCCCTCATCGGGCCGAGGTAGTGAAAATAGTCAAAGGTTCTCCCACTCCTGCTGTGTTAAAAAATCCATTTCCAGAGCAGGAGAATAAGATGATAGGTTCTTCTTCGAATGCCAGTGAAGAACCCATTTTGATGATGTCTCATGTCAGGATTGCGACTCGATCGCAAGATTATGGTAGTAAGGCTCCTGTTGATGGTAAGGAAGCAGAATCTTCTCACTCTAACCCATCAACCTCAGCTCCTGGTTCCGATCCACTACAGATCGAAAAACCTAACCCAGACTTAGTGATTAAGCCGCCCGCCAAGGGTGTACTTCGAAGGTCTGCTTTCAATCCACATGCGAGAGCAGCCCAGAATTACAACATTGTTGAAGACTTAGCTGTTTCACCTTCAGCAATGTCGGCACTCGAAGTGCTGCAATCATGTCCAGCGCAACGAAAATTGCTTTTGTCGGCTATTGGAGCTGTCGATGTTCAGGACCCGAACCTAATGATCTTTGATCTAGAAAGTAGTACACCGCGTCTCCCCCATCAAATGGCTTTCCAAATTCCAGTGATAGTCAAAAACAGGCCTATTCATCGGACTGTGATTGATGAGGGAGCTTCTACGTGTATTATGTCGATTCAATGTTGGAGATCGCTTGGTTCTCCTTCGTTGAACCAATCCCCCACCATCCTTAAGGCCTTTGATGGCCGTGGGTTCCGTCCGTTTGGTATTCTACAAGAATTGCCTATAGGGGTCGAAGGTAAAACCGTTAGTCTGGATGTGGAAGTGGTTGATGCCCCTCTAGACTACAACCTTCTTTTGGGTCGAAGTTGGTCATATGCTATGACAGCGGTCGTTTCATCGGTCTTCAGAGTCATTAAGTTTCCACATAACGGTAAGATCGTGACTATTGATCAGCTGACATACTTTTCATCCGACCCAACCTCTTTAGAAACTATCCAGCATGTTGGTAAAACGACAATCCCTTATAGGGACATTGGTGTAGGTTTAGTTAAGGATTCCGGTTTACTGGGAACTTTTCCTCTCCCTCCACTCAATGCAGACCCTTCGTTCGCAACAATTCATATGATCACGTCAGAAAACATTATTTATGATGATCCTTGGTATGTTCCCTCTGACTCTGAGCTAGACTCACTCGGTGATGTTATGCCGTTGAGTCCGTATGAGATTGCTTATGAAGCTCTTATGTCTTTTACCGACTTTCATTCAACCGACCAAATGAATGTGGTCAGTGAAGAGTCACTTTTCACCTCACCCTTAGAACGGATAACGTTTCCCGAAGAAGTGTCATCTGACGAACAACTTCGCGAAATCCTAAGTGTAGATGATCTACCATGGGAAGATCTCCATCACAGATCTTCGTTTTTACCTAAGGATGATGCATTTGAAAATGATTTTTCATCTATCTTTACCGCTGAATATGTCAAAGACGCTCAGGATCCAACGAAACATTCTGATTCAGAGCTGAATTTAGGGAATATTTCTCGTACTATTCCCATTGATATTTCAGTGAAGCCCGGAATCGAGGAGAACATTCATATAGGTGCCGCATGTACTGAAGAAGAAATCCAAACTTACAAGGCCCTATTCCAAGAATTCCGCGACGTGTTTGCCTGGTCTTACGAGGAAATGCCGGGAATTGATCCTGCCATTGTTGTTCATGAAATCAAAACCTACCCGGATGCTAAACCCATTCGGCAACGGTTGCGTCAGATTCACCCTCGAAAAGCGGCTGCGATTAAAGCAGAAGTCGAAAAGCTGTTGAAAGCAGGTTTCATTTATCCGATCCCGTTAACGGATTGGGTATCGAATATTGTTCCCGTCAATAAAAAACAAGGAACAATAAGAATCTGTATCGACTATAGGGATATCAATCGAGCTTGTCCAAAAGACAACTATCCTACGCCTTATATCGATCAAATTATTGATGATTGTGCCGGAAGTGAGATGTTTTCCTTCATGGATGGTTTCTCAGGCTATAATCAAATCAATATTCTACCTGCCGATCAACCAAAAACGGCATTCATTTGTCCATGGGGGACATTTGCTTATTGCAAATTACCTTTTGGACTTAAGAATGCCGGGGCCACTTTTCAACGGGCGATGTCTTATGCATTTCATGACATCAAGCACATTGTGCAACCCTATCTCGATGATTTGCCTGCTCATTCTTTACAACGAGCTGATCACCTTGTCCACCTACGAGCAATCTTTATGAGGTGTAGGCATTATCGAATTCGGTTGAATCCCCACAAGTGTGTTTTCTGTATAGAAACAGGTCGATTGCTGGGATTTGTTGTTTCAAAAGCCGGCATTCGCGTCGATCCCTCGAAAGTCGAGGCTATCATCAAATTGCCTCCTCCTTCGAGTTTGCGCCAACTCCAAAGTTTGCAAGGGAAAGCGAACTTTTTACGCCGATTCATCCCAAACTACGCCGAGGTCACTAAAGGTTTTACACGGTTGTTGAAACAGAACGCACAATTCTTTTGGGACGAGATTGCCCAACAATCTTTTGATGCACTAAAACACGCGTTGACCCATGCACCGTTATTGCATCCTCCCAACTACAACCAGGACTACTTCTTATACCTCGCAGCTTCGCATTCCACCATTGGAATGGTGTTAGTTCAAGAAGATGAATTCAAAGCAGAGCATGTGATATATTATCTTAGTAGAACCTTAAATCCCACTGAGTTAAAATATTCGCATGTGGAGAAATTGGCCCTGGCAGCCGTTCAAGCTGTCCAGCGTTTTCGTCACTACATTCTTCTCCGCAAGACTACAGTTATTTCGGATTGCAACCCTATGATTTATATTTTGACAAAACAACTGCTAGGGGGCAAGTACTCTAAATGGATTGTTATCCTGCAAGAGTTCGACTTGGAGTTCGAGAAGTCCAAGTCTAAGAAATCTTTAGTTTTTGCGGAATTGATGTGTGATTTCCCGAGTGCTGACACAGAGACTGTGGCAGAGGAGTCCATTGCGGACGAATCTTTGTTTCTTATTAGCACTTTAGATCCGTGGTATGGGGATATAATCATCTATCTCCAAACCCAAACCTTTCGGCCTGAAGCTTCCAAGGAAGACCGTCGAAAAATTCGGTTTCGATCCCAGCAATACAGAATTATTGGAGATACACTTTATCGCCGGGGGGCAGACTTAGTTTTTCGACGTTGTTTAACTCACGAAGAGGCTGAGAGAGTTTTGAATGATTGTCACTCTGGAGCATGTGGCGGTCATATGTCTGGGTATGCCACAGCTCAGAAGGTGTTGCGCGCTGGCTATTTCTGGCCGTCTATGTTTAAAGATTGTATCCTTGCTGTCAGAACATGCCACAACTGTCAAGTGTTTGATCGAAAGATGCGCGCTCCACCTGCTCCTCTCCACCCTATAATTGCCGCTGGTCCATTCGCCAAATGGGGCATTGACTTTATTACTTGTAACCCTCACTCGGCCGGGGGGCATGCGTATATCATCCTCGCGGTTGATTATTTTACAAAATGGGCCGAGGCGATGCCTACATTCGACGCAAGCGGCAAGACAGCTGCAGTTTTCGTATTCAATCATATCATAACTAGGTTTGGTGTCCCACAAGCAATCATTACTGACCATGGGAGCCATTTTCGAAACGTCATGATGACTGAGCTTACAAGCCAGCTTGGTTTGCGCCACGATAGCTCTACTCCTTATTATCCGCAAGCCAACGGTTTGGTTGAGTCAATCAACAAAGTTCTAGTCATCATGATTCGACGGATCATTGGTATCCATCGAACGAATTGGCATAACATGTTATTTTCGGCGCTATGGGCATATCGAACTTCAGTGAAAAATTCAACAGGTTTCACCCCTTTCCAGCTAGTTTATGGCTTAGAAGCTGTGTTACCTATTGAATGCGAAATCCCATCACTTCAAATGGCTGTCGAATTACTTCCAGCTACTTCCGAAGAGGAGAAACGGTTATTATACTTGGCTAAATTAGATGAGACTCGACGTGACGCTACTTTAGCTATCGAGACTCACGCGAAACGAATGAAAGCTCAGTACGATAAAAATGTAACCCCTCGAAGTTTTTCGGAAGGAGACCTAGTACTATTATATGATCAAGCTAACGATAAGCTAGGTGCCGGAAAATTCGTTCCCATGTGGCATGGGCCCTACATTGTAAAGCGAAAGCTAGCAAAAGGGGCTTATGAGTTAGTTGATTTTGATGGGGACTCTTTGGGTAAACCCAGAAATGGACTTTACCTAAAGAGGTATTATGCTTAAAATGATGGGTATGGAGAAATTTTTAGATAGGTTAGATTTTCTTTCTAGCTAGCAAGTGTGTTAGTTTAGTCAGTGTGCTTAGCTTAGCAAGTGTGGTTTTTCGTCATTATTCTGGCTTATCTTGGTTTTACTCTTGATATTGTAGATGTCGACGCCTCTCCAAACATACATTGGATTTGCTGATGGTGCTTGTCGTAATACACGGAATATCTCTTCCGCAGCTTGGGTTATCTATTCGCCCTCTGACGAGTTAGTTTCTATGCATGGGGTAAGCCTCGGTCAAACAACGAATAACATTGCAGAATACAGTGCAGTGGTTGAATTATTATCCGAATCTATTTCATTTGGAATTCGACGTTTGATAGTGAGGTTAGATTCTGAACTTGTTGTATTACAGCTTAATAGAGTTTATGCCATTAGAAATCCTGTGTTATTAAGGTTGTTTTTGAGAGTGCGTCTCTTGGAACGTGAATTTGATTACATTGAATATCAACATATTCCAAGGTCTTTGAATACATTAGCAGATGCAATTGCTTCTCGAATGTTGGACAGACATTTACAATAATCATGCAAGTAAATTTAAAAACATTTCATCACATATGTTAAACAAGATAAGCCGGTAATAGTGATATATATAGATAGAAGTGTGTCAAAAAATATATACATCGTCTTCGATCATAGGTTTAAAACACCTTATGATCGGCAAAATGATAGTACAAAAAGTCAAAAATGTCACATGTGACTACAAAAGTGACTAGTCAATCACTGGTGGTGCTCTCTGTACGACACCACTGCGCGGGCTACCTTACGCAAAAATCTCCTAAACGGTCCAGGGACCGCGACTACGAAGCGCTGAAGCCTGATAGGAATGTCGTCCATAGTAGTCTCAGGTATATCTGCCGTGAGACGCTCTAGATCATGCTCCAACTCAGCTAGTACTTCTGCTGTCGCATCCTGTGGGGCCGGTACCGGTGCAGCTGGATGTAGTCTATCATAAGGCCGGAGGTTGGCTGGACGCTGTGGACCAACATCTGCATTTTGAAAAAGTTTACTATTAGTTTTGAGACGATATATATAAAAAATACAAAAAATACATAACTAGAAAACTTGTGAAAATAAAAAGTACCTCTGTCGTCCCATTGTTCTCCCTGTGGAAGAACCATGTCCGGATCACCTCTGAAATCCATTCCGGCATACGGAAAGTCCTGTATCACAAAAAGCTGGCCCTCTAACCAGTCAAAATAACTATCTGAGAATCGAACTACTGTCGCGCCCTCGTCAGGATGCCGGGCCATCACCGCAACCCATCGTATCAGCTTTGGCTGCTGGGACCCAAGATATCAACAGTGAGTTGCTGAGGGATCAGCATTGGAATTCTCTCCAAGGCAAAGCTCACGACTATAGGCCCATATCCAAAAGTCTTTAGTCGTCCGTTCTTTGCCTTGGTCAGTTGGCTCTTCATATGAGCCGACACAGCTTCACACCAGTTGAAAATGGTGCCTTGGTAACAGTCAATTGCCATCCGCATTTGGGATCCGGAAGCAATGTGTAAAGCGGCCGCGCCGCAAATTCTGGTAACCGTGAACGCTATGACTTTGAGTTCCGGCAGAGTGATGTGTTTTATCTCTATGCCTTTTGAATGGTGAGCCCCAGGTGTGCACCAATTCTCGCGGAGACTATCAAGGGATTGGCCACCCGGCCTAGTCCCCGCAAGACTGAGTTGCTCACCTCTGTTTGGCAAGCCAGTGAGAAAGTATACATCCGAGGGCTCTATCTCGAGCTGGTGCCCTCCTATGTAAAAGCATTGTTCTTGTACGTTCCATCGCTCAACCAGCCATTCCAAGAATCTTACCTGGCCCCTCATGCCCGGTATGGTCCAATATTTGTATAATCCGCATGCTCTTAGGGCATCCAGGGAAGGTTGATGATTTATTGCAGCTTCATCTTCCTCTACATGCTCTCTTTCTCTCCAGTCTAACATGATTAATGCCCTGCATATCAAAAATAGCAATTAGAAATTAATTTGGGAATTTTTGGTGGTTTTTTGAGAGAGTTGGGGTTTTGAAATGCGCGTTTCTCGGAGGACGCACCCCGGCTTTGTAGCACAGGGCGCCCGGACGCAGCTGGCCTGAAGGCGGGCTGCGTCTTCCGACCGTTTTCCCGTATGAGAAAAAGTCGGGGGACGCAGGTCACCCGAAGGGCACCTGCGTCCGCCGAGAGGCGCATTCCAAAACCAAAACCCCCCCAAAAAATGAAACTAAAACCTAAAAATTGATTCTAAACGGATAGAAATGCAGAGTAGGATGTGTAAAATACCTGGATGAGACGGCGTTCGATTCCGACGGTCAGATTTTCCGCAGCGACCACGGGAAGTTTCTTGTCAAAAGCTCCTTTTTCAACCTCAACAGTGAAACGGTAAAAATGACATGGTAAAAGGTCTTTTTATAGGTTTTTTGGATGAATTAGTTCATTTTTTACCATGAAAAGATGTTTTTGAATGTATTTTTGCCTATTTTAAACAGGTATGAGTAATGTGTCGCTTTTGTGCAGGACAAAGGGATTTCGAGGGAAATTGTAATTTTTCACAAACAAAATTTCAGAGTCATCTTTTAAGCCCTTTTCTGACTCCTAAAACATGAAAAGATCGCCGAGTGTTTCTTTTTCACTCGTTAAAACGGAATTAAAAGACGGTCCCCTTTTAGCTCTTTTCTGACCGCAAAATCAGGAAAAGATTGCCGGGTTTTTGTCGTTTCGAACTCGATAAGGAAATAAAACGACGTGTCCTTGATCGCTTTTTACTTTTCAGGTTAACGACACTATTATGAAAGTACTCCTTGGTCGCAAGATCAAGCGGTTCCCCCAGGTATTATTTTATACTTTTTCGGGCTTGAGGGACACAAATATACGAAAAAGTTCAACGTGGAGTCTCCTTTAGTTTTTTCAGACTCTCTAAAATTGAAAAACGCCGAGTTTCTCCTATACTGGGCTCGTTAAACTTTTACAGTAGAGGACCTGTTCAATTACAAACAGGAACGAACCACTCCTTCCTAGGGTTCGAATTTAAACTAGGTTGGACTCGTCCGAAGGATGAGCTTATAATCAAGCATATGTTATCCTCCTCAAGCTTGTTAAAAATAAAGAGGTACTTGCCAGAAATGGTGGGGGAAAAGAGAGAAGAATGAACCTGTTTGTCACCTTTTGTCTCAGAAGAAACTTTATTACCACTCTTGAACACGACACTTTTCATTCACCTGGGTTGGGAAATCTTTTACCTCACAGTTGACCAAATCACTTTGAAAGTCTTTAACCGGGTTCCAGGGGTTAACTTTGAGTTATTCGTCACCAAGCCATCTGTTGTGTCGTTATGTGTTCAAGAGGTCTGCAAGCAAAAACTTTCATCTGCAAAATACTTGTCATCCATTTGACCATCCCTGAGTCAGTCCTTACAGCAACATTTCTTCAACTTGAACAATGATTTCGTGTTGCGGGCTTGCCTGCAACGGGTCGCTTTCTATCGACATCGACACATTATCTAGAAAGATGACTTAGGAATCGACAGTACCTTGAAGTCTGCATGCATCAATGGCAGGTTTCTCGCCTTTGACGTCAGTTTACATCATTGACTTTCGATCAGAGGATTCCGTGAAGTGTTCGACATCAAAACATCTATTCACATTTCACGGGTTGTGCTTGGTACTTTGAGAACCATTGACATTACTGGTGGTTTCTCTCACGCTTGTTAACAGTTTACATCATTGACTGGTAATCAAGTGGTTTCTAACATGTTCGACATCGAATCATTTAATCACATGGCTAGAATCGTACCAATTCGGGAAGTAGAAGTGAAGACCCTGGATCTAGTTTCTACCATCCAGGCTGCGAGGAGTTTTGTATTCATTATCTATGTAGACTAATCATAAACAGATGGCTGCGTCCATACTGTGTCTACAAAAGTCTATAAAAATGATGTACTGCAAGATCATTCCTGTATCAGAATAGTTAGTCCATTAGTTAAAGTTTTGAATCTGAGTATGGGAATGCCTACCTCAGTGATGATATAATCTTATCCATGTATTTTGTGTTGAAAATTGCAGGTTCCAACCAGGCCATCCACAAGGCAATCCTTGAAATGATAAAGCGCTTCACCCTTCCTAGAATTACAAAACCCTATTCTATTCCAGGCTTCGCACTTTAGGGGGCAATCTGTTACACTAAAAAATGTCACCTTGACTACTTACAGTTAGTATGGCTCAAATCAACAGTCATGCTACCCTCTTAGGCAAGTCTCATGCCTCTGTTATCCATCTCAAACTCAAAGAAGAGAGAAAGTCTTGTAAAAACTATGTTTATCTCTGGGGTCGCAGGTTCTCTCTAGCCTTACCTGCGGGGACGCTGACCTTGTTCACAAAATCTGCGTCCATGGACGCTCTGTATGTTAAGGGACAGGTGCGTCCCTCTGTAAAAGGCAAAATGCGCGAGTTTTATCTTGAAAAAGTTACTTGTGGTTACTTCTAGAACATTCTAGAGGTCGGTTGATGAAATGGATGCGCCTCCAGTTGGTTCATGTATCTCTATTAAGGGGGAACTTATCCCATCAATAAGGGAGCTATCCCACCCATAGAGGGGGATGATCCCATTGATAGTGGACCTGAATAACCTCTTTACAGCACTATAAATAAAGGCATTGAGCCAGAAGGAGAGGAGGTTGGAGCTATACATTTTCTTTGGGTAAATGCTGCAGGATTTAGGTCTTCCATTAGAGCCTTTGTGAGGAGAGATTGTCTTCACTTGATTCTACTTGGGAGAGGGTGAGCTTTGTCAAAGTAGAGGAAAACCCTTGATGGACCCTGGGAGGAACTTGCACAACACCAAGGCCAGGTTGTAAGAGTTTCTTTGTTTCGTTATTAATACAAACTGGTTTATTTTTCTCAATAGCTTGTGTTAATGAGTTATTTCATGTGTTCCTTGGTCTGCATGTTGAATATATGTTTTATTATATGAAATGCAAGTGCTTGGTAATTGTTTGATTGTTTGTGGTTGCAGGAATTGACTTGAAGGAGGAGCTCATCCGGATCGTCAAGAACGGACTTCAACAACAGCGTTTTGGAATAAGGTAAGCCTAAACACTTGTAGTTTTCATGTTGTAAAAGGTGTATTTAGAGAAAGATCACTCCATTTTGTCTTGTTTGTCATTAGAATGTCTTAGACTTCTAGGAAGGTCAGTCGTGTCCGCACCCTTGACAGATTCCGTGTGACACAAATGAGAAACCCTTTTGATCTTGGGATCAAACTCTGGTATAGGAGGTGGAGGGGAAGGGAGTAGAGGAGGCAAAGGCAGAGATGAACCAACAGACTCAGAGCCAGAACCATCATATTTTGAATAGAGGAAGAGGATGATGAAGAAGAAGAGATGGTTGACCCAAATATGGAATGGATGACTCAGGGACCATTGGCTCTCCCGGATGTTTTGCACAAGATGCCAAAGCGAACAGAGAGAATGAAAATCAAGTTCAACCCTAACAGCATGATGAAGTCAGAAGATCATTTGGACAACTTATACCTACATTTGCAGACCCTTGAGGTACGACATGTCGACATAGCTTGTAGATTGCTCCCATGTACCTTGGACGGTCGTGCAACTTCATGGTATCACAACCTTCCACCAAACTCCATACAGAACTGTGGTGCATTCAAACACATATTCCTTGAAATTTTTTTTGATGAAAAGTCCCCAGCTATGTTATTGAAAGAATTGGGTAGCCTGAAGATGGAGAGGAAAGAAAAGGTAAAATACTTCAACCATAGGTTTACACGCATATTGAAAAATTTTGCGGCGGACACCAAATCTCGTGACTCCATCACTGTTGATTACTACACATCTGCACTTCTGACCAACATTGTGTAGTTTGTCAAGTGAGCTGCGAAACTAACACTCTTGGAAAACTGTAAAGAGGCTATTTTTGTCGAAAAATACCTGCGCACGATTGGAGTCATCAAGGATGATGAACCAACAAAAGACTCTAGAGAGGCGAGCATGAAGTCCCTAGTGATGGTGAGCAAGGGTAGAGACAAGGAAGCAAATGATATTGAAACCCTCACTCGCCTTGTCAAGAACTTAACAAAGAAAGTGTCCAAGCTTAAACAACATAAAACAGACACATCTACAAGCATCCATCTACCTAGACAGAGGTAGGGAAGCGACTCATCAGGCAGCAACTAGTCTGCTAAAAAAAAAACGCAAAGCTGTGTGTTCAATGTCGATCAGTGCACAGATCCGTAGTTCTATTTGTTCCATGAAGAACATCACCCTGAGAAATTCTATTCCGACTAGAACCGAGTTGCAAACTTGGTATACAGTCATACACTTGATGCAGATAGCAGTATGCAGGAGAAGCTAGATGATAGAGATAATGAAGAAGGTGTTATAAAAAAAACAGACCCTGATAGGCTACTGATCAGGAAGACTTTGAGTAACTATTTCAAACCAATCTTTTGGCTGAGGCTTAGCCTCCTCAACCTGAGAGGGCTCTCTCACTAGGTTAAATATTTAATTTGAAGATTAGATGGCTAACTCTATGGAAAAATCAAACAAAAATGTATAAATGGTTGAAATACCAATCAACAAACATCTATTGGGCTATGGAGTTAAAGTATGTTTTAGTACAATAGCAAGATCAACTTAACATGGAAGTCAGGGCATAAAGAGTCTTAATATATTAGCAAAATAGAAACATAATGCAAGGAACACAGTTTATAAACACATGAAGGAAGTTAGAGCATTATCAACGAATTCTAAGTAACATGTGTTTATCCCACTGTAAGTAAGTAAATGAAGAAAGCCATGAGAAAATAAAACATTAAAAGCCCTCTCTGAATCCTGAGTAGTGAAGCCAATATCTTTGTATTAACATGAAAACATACAGTCTCATACAATAACACATTGTGCTTGTTTATTTTGAAAATTGCCAACCCCTGAGGAATTCCAGCTCTTGTCTTTTATAGAGGTATCATTACAATATTGGATTCCCTGATCCAACTTGAGGGGAATTCAAATTTCCTAGCTTGACACCTATTCATACCTAAAACAAACTATTAATTACAAGTAACAGTTAACTGACTGTCTTAGAGTCCTAATGCAATAAGGAGTACAACTCCTTATTATGATAACAACAACCTAATCTAGGAATTAAACTCGATGCTTGACAACTGCTCCTCCTTAACTTCGACCTTGGTAATGTCCATAACCCTCCTGCTGGCCTTTAATAACTTCTCCTTTATCTGCCCTGAAAACTAGGAATATGTCCCCTGTATTATAGCTTTGGTCTTCAATGATGTTCCTTGAATCTTCTGATGACAAAACTAGCCCCTTTAATCATGTAACATATGTTAAGTTAGCCATAGAACCCTGCTCTTTCACTTGTGCAAAAATTAAACTCCTTGAAGGTGCATGAAGAAGGTCAATCTGGATGTGCTACGAAACTAACTGTTGTTTTTGTAGCGCAAAACTTTGCTTTTACATATATCCTTTATCCTTTGAGTTTTTTCCTTGCTTGAGCTTTAAACTTTCATAAGTGACCTCCTCACATTCTCCAGCAGCATCATTCTCCAAAAAATAACTGCTTCTTTCCTTTGAGAATTGATCAAAACATCAAAATTGCCCCTACAGTAGTTTTGTAGCGCGTCTAGTGTAAATTCAGGGTTTTGCACTACAAAAATGACTAGACAGTTTCGTAGCGCGTCTAGTGTAAATTTAGGGTTTTGCGCTACGAAAACGACTAGATAGTTTTGTAGCATGTTTAAAAAAAATGGCTAAACACATGACTTTCGAAACATGATATGGGACCCATAAAGTGTAAAACAAGGTTGTTGAACTTTATTTGATGATGGAAATGAGACTCTAACCCTATGACTTAGACTCTAAAAACATAAAAATGACTTAACCCCTATCTAACACTATGACTTAGGAACAAATGTAAACTGTCCAAGTTTAGAGAATTTTTGGGTGATAACAGTGGCTCCACTAGGGATAGTGTGCCCTAGTGGTACACTAAGAACCGGTAGCTCCAGTGCTGCTCTCCATCCTTCAGAATAAAACTCTGAAATTCTGCCCAATCTGCTCCCCAAGCTTTAATGATTTCTGCAAGAAGGACTCAAATTGCACCTACTTAAAAAAAAAATAAAAAAATTCCCAGTCAACCTACCTTGAGCTTATTCACACACTCCTACCTACCCTATCAGTTGCAATTTCCATTTGTAGCTCAAGGAACATAAAAATTCCAATGAAGCCAGTCATTGATCTGATCTGACACTTCAATCTCTTGGCTGTGCTTGAAGCAAAAGTAAACATGATACTATAATAACCGAGGTAGCATGAGATATATTTGATCTTCATAAGGGAAATATAATTGAAATCTGGACTATAGAACCTTTCCATGTAGCCAGCTATAGGATCAAAAAACACATGGTCAATTTGATGTTTCTTGTGATATTCCGCAACTTTGGACAACTCACCAATACATTGATCATCTACATAAGGCGTCAGTTGTGTGCTCCCAAATTGCTCCTCAAATTGATTTTCAAAAATAATGTGTTCTTCCTCAATCTCAAAAGAGAAAGGAAGCAACACCCTCTCTTTGTATTCTGCCATAGAAAGCTTTTGAAAAGTATGATCATGATCATGAAGACTATATGATTGAATTTTACCTTGTAAACCTTCAATGTCTTTCTCAATGTTCTTAGCAACTTCATCCAAAAATTTCATCTTATCTTCTGTCTTGCACTCAAATGATTTTAGATAAGAAGACAAGGACAAAGAAAAATTTTCATCTATTTCTTCATTAATATGATCATCATTCCATTGTTTGAAACCTTGAATTGAAGGAGAGTTTGCCACCAACTCTGTTCTGTCTATCCATTCCTCCAAAAACATAAGCCAAAAGTCTGCAAATGACTTAATAGATTTGACAGGAAAGCTTTCAATCCACTGTTTACATTTCCCTTGAAATGAATCATAGAACAACATAATGCAAACATCCTCATGTTTGACTCTAAGAAGCTCGGTAAAATCACATAAATCTAATATATGCTTCAAAGTTAAACTCAAATCTTCTCCATTGAATTTTGGACCATTCCTTAAAAAATATGTATCCTTGGGAAAATGATTTGGGAAACCATGAATTTCTGAAAAATTTATACATGCATACCTTGAAACAAGAATGGTAGCATCTGAGTTCTTCATAAGTTCAGTAGAATCACCATAAATCTATGAAATTTGAATTCTTCAACAATGGAGTCACCAAGGTAGTTTTGCAGCCTCGAAAAGATTCCTGAGCTCCTGCTACCTTCAGAAGTTCAGCTTCTTGATTTCGGGAATGAGTAAACTTCAGACTCCTGACAGATGCACCAAAATGTTATCACAAAACTAGACCCTGATAGGCTGCTGAGCAAGAAGACTTTGAGTAACTATTTCAAACCAATCTTTTGGCTGAGGCTTAGCCTCCTCAACCTGAGAGGGCTCTCTCACTAGGTTAAAGATTTTAATTTGAAGATTAGATGGCTAACTCTATGGAAAAATCAAACAAAAATGTATAAATGGTTGAAATACCAATCAACAAACATCTATTGGGCTATGCAGTAAAATTATGTTTCAGTACAATAGCAAGATAAACTTAACATGGAAGTTAGGGCATAAAGAGTCTCAATATATCAGCAAAACAAAAACATAATGTAAGGAACATAGTTTATAAACACATGAAGGAAGTTAGAGCATTATCAATGAATTCTAAGTAACATGTGTTTATACCACTACAAGTAAGTAAATGAAGAAAGCCATGAGAAAATCAAACATTAAAAACCCTCTCTGAATCCTGAGTAGTGAAGCCAATATCTCTGTATTAACATGAAAACATACAGTCTCATACAATAACACAGTGTGCTTGTTTCTTTTGAAAATTTCCAACCCCTGAGGAATTCCACCTCTTGTCTTTTATAGAGTTATCATTACAATCTTGGATTCCCTGATCCAACTTGAGGGGAATTCAAATTTCCTAGCTTGACACCTATTCATACCTAAAACAGACTATTAATTACAAGTAACAATTAACTGACTGTCTTAGAGTCCTAATACAATTAGGAGTACAACTCCTTATTATGATAACAACAACCTAATCTAGGAATTAAACTCGATGCTTGACAGCTTCTCCTCCTTAACTTTGACCTTGGTAATGTCCATAACCCTCCTGCTGGCCTTTAATAACTTCTCCTTTATCTGCCCTGAAAACTAGGAATATGTCCCTTGCACTATAGCTTTGGTCTTCAATGATGTTCCTCGAATCTTCTGATGACAAAACTAGACCCTTTAATCGTGTAGCATATGTTAAGTTAGCCACAGAACCCTGCTCTTTCACCTATGCAAAAATTAAACTCCTTGAAGGTGCATGAAGAAGGTCAATCTGGATGTGCTATGAAACTAACTGCTTCAGGAATAAAAAGAACTACCCCATGCCATCATTTGAGTCTATGTCGCATGTAGTAGTTGAAGCAGTGGTGTCATCTTCACTTAAAGGTCTTTTGGAATACCATCAAGTTCCAGTAGCGGATCCCAGTAGACTTACACTGGTCCATGAGAAAATTGGCACACACACATGCTGTTTGCAATCACTTGACGAGAGGGTTGACAACCTTCCTATCAATGGCCAAGATCTCAAGCGTTACTTCTAGTAGGTCGGGCCACGCCCCGTGCCATGTACATAGTCTGCTTGCTACTTGTTGTTTTCATCTTGTTTGCTTTTCTTACTATCTTTGTTTTCACTTTGTTTGTTCTACTTGCTATTTTTGTTTACATTTGTTTTGTTTGCTTGATATATTACTATTTTTGTTTCCGGAAATAAGTGCTACCAACTACTACGTTCTGGCTTTTGAATAGAGTATGTGGCTGAAATATGAAGAGACTTGTGACACTGCAACACTTGGCCAATCTTGTGTCCGTCTTCTCTATGCTTGGTTACAACCTTCAGTCGATGAAGTCTTGACAGAAAATATGAGCCGTCTGCAAGGGAAGTTTTGGTCCAACCACGAGCCTGTGTCCACACTGGGAAGCCTCATGCCTACACTCAGCCTTCTTCTCTGTGTGTTCAATCTCATCCAACTAGTAGAAACAAAGAATGGGAAAATCTAGACAAGCAAACCTATGTCAGAGGTATTACATGATTTTCTAAAGGAGCAACATCTTCTGCTCTCAATAAGTTGGGATCCCTCTTTCAACCCAAAAATAAATAAGTGCCTATGCACAGTCCTCTTGAAAAATACAAAGGTGAAATAAGAGAAAGGATTCCTAAGGAGAGAGGTGAAGAATGAAACTCCACCAGGGTATTGAATAGGCTCATTGGGAGTGGAGAAATGCGTGTGTTCCTACGTGACTCTGCCGGGGTACTGTCTAGGCCTGCTGGCAGCGAAGAAACACTAGAGATGCAAACTTATACTCTGAAAATCTTCAACTCGCGAGCTAAACTATCCTTCACGAATTCAAAATACTAGGATCAAGATGAAATTTTTATTGTGTTCGACTAATTTGGAAAAAGGTGAACCATGTATGTCCATGGGGTAAATGGGGAAGCCGAAGTAACCCGCACAACGTTTCAATACTCCATGAAAGAACAAGGCCCTATGCTATCAATGAACCAAAATAGAGAAGCTGGAATTCTACCAGTGTGTCGCCAAGTGTTGTAGTGGCTACAACCATCCTCTAAAATTTTGGCCTGCACCCAATTTCAGAGCCTCCCTTGAGAGTTTCACTTGATGACTGCACACACTTGGGTTCACTCCATGAGCTCATGTGAGTCTTCGCATTCTCCTTTTTTGTTCATTTCATGAAGTCTTGCATGTTGATGTCAAAGTCATGCTTGTGACCATGTTGTGGTCATGCTCAAGGTCTTCACTTCGTGTGTACATGTTATATTCGCTATAAAACATCTTTCGCACTCACACACAAAGTCCCATTCACTATCGCGCAAGCGTTGTCACGGTTGATCAATGATAAACACAAGTGTCACACTTGTCACTTGCACCATCAGTCAGTCATGTTTGTTACACAACAATTTGTCACCGTTTGTCACTGTCCCTGTTACCCCTTACCTGCACACTGGAGGACTCATTCCGGGACCTGTGAGAAGTGACATGACCTGAAACCACTTGCATCCTATTCCTCTAAGTATGAAATTCATTTGCCCTGAAGACTTCTCCTGCAAAATATCATGAAAACATCTCTTTTTGCATTAGCGCGGGTCCACAGTTTACTGCCCGCGCCAATGAGGGCAATCCTCTAAAAAGGGCGCGCCATTGGCGCTCTGTCCCAGAGTCACACTTGCGCCAACCGAATTGAGTAAAGTTTTTAACCAACAAACTCCCGAAGGTTCTCTTCAACCCATTCACCAACTGAATCTATGTTGAGCAAGGATGGTTTGGCTTCGAATCTCCATGGAAGGGAAGTGGTTTGCCACCTTTCATGGAAGTTTCCAAGTGATAAAGCCAATCCCATGAATAATGTGGTTGATCCTATCTCTTTCTTCTCTATCTATAAAAGCTTGCCTCTATGCCTTGAGCAAGCTAGTCACAATAGTCAGAGTTACAGTAGTTCTAGTTCCAGCATAGTGATAGAGAGTTTGAAGCTGCAAGAGCCTTCTTTGCACCCATAAGGCCAAATCTAAGTAAGGAGATTCTTGTCATCCAAAGAGAGAGAGGCTTGTTCCCATCCTAACAAGCTTTGCAAGACTTGTGTAGCTAATGACCCAGCCAAAGGAGGATTTGACGTCAGAACATGGTTGTATTCTTCTTTGTTATTTATCAATAATAGATGACTATCATTATGGTTCCACTCTCATTGTCCTATGTTTGATGTTGAGTTATATCTTTTCTGACCGATATATAATTGCATCTACTAGATTTTATGCTTGTATTCGTGTTGTTCCTCGCATGTGCAGGTGTCCAATCACGGAGATCGTGGGGATCGTGACTGGCCGAGGCAAAGGAACGAGAGCGTCGTCTCTTCTACGAACACTAGCGTTGGAATCCAAGTAGGTTCTCACCATCCACCTTTAATTTTCAATTAGGAACTTGCGTGATAGCATTGTGTGATTGTTGCTAGACCTGGTCTGGGCTAGTAGGGATCGTCTCTGTCCGCAGAGAGGATTTACCTCCACAACAATTTGGCGACTCCGCTGGGGAGTTAGCTTGTTGTTTGATTTGTAAGCTTTAGACGGAGCCTGAAGCACGGCCAGATAACCTTCGAAATGCTATTGCTCTGCATTAGCGAAGTAGATCAAAGCCACTTCAGTCAATCTCCGGTTTGGTTTACGGACTAAACAACTTGGAGTTTGTCTTGTCTCTTTGATTTCTCTTGTTTTGGTTGCTTAGATAGCTTTCTGGGTTGGATGCTCTGTTGTCTCTTGCTGCCTGGTCCGTCTAGATACTGTCGACCAAGCCTTGGACTGCTTGTTTTTATTTTTAAGCTAGCAAACTTGATTGGCGCTCTTTTTTGTATGACAGTAGCGCCAATTGGCGCCACTTGCCAGTGTACAGCCCGCGCCAATCCTCAATTGGCGCTAGTTTTCCACCTGACAGTCACGCCAGGCCTGTGAACTTTTCCAGTTTGCTTGTTTGCAACCTTCCAAGCTTGGGTTTTGTGTCTAGCTACCCCTTTTTCAATCACTTGAGTGTGTCAGAGTCTTGTTTGACTGGTTTTGAGTTTTTTTTTGACAAATTATTAATTTGATTTCCTTTGATCATTACTTGGAGGTTTGTCTCAGTCTTTTCACAATTTTGCATCTTTTTTCTTTTGTTTTTGCAAAAAAATTTCCCCCTCATTCACCGGGGGGTGGCTAAATTGTGTATGAGTGTTAATCGCCTTTGAGTGTTTTTAGTTTATGATCTTTGGAACTCACACCCGTTTTTCTTGATTTGCACTTGATTGGTTCTTAGATTACATTAGAATCATCGTGTGTTTGAGAATTCTCTTGCATAGATCACACTTGCATAATTAGAATTCTCATTTTCAGGATATGAATGAAAAGTGTGCATAGATTACATTTGCATACTTTGGGTGTTTGCCATTTCCTATCGATTTCACGTTTTAGCCCTAGGACATCTAGTGGCTTTGCGTGTCGAATTTTTGGTCTTCTATCATTCCAGTCGACTTTTTGGTTACTCTCTTGCACTTGTTTAGTGGTTGTTAAGTATTTTATTGCGTTATTCGAGTGATTTACTTCTTTTTCACTTGGATTCCGCTCAGCTTCGTTTTGGGCCTAGATCACATGGCTCATTGAAGTCTTTGGTGTTTTTCTTCGTTTTGAAGGACTGCCTTGGTATTTTGGGGACTTGATTGTGTTCTCATTGAGTGAAGTTTGTCTCTTTTACTCGTCGTTATTATCTCTCAAAATTTGTTTAAGTGCACTTTGCCATTGAAAAGAAAACGAACAGTCTCTTTTGCGTTGACTTAGTTAATGGAAATTAGAGCTTTTCATTGATTAGTGACTTCAAAGAAAAGTTTTGTTTATTGCCATTAGATGCATTAGAGTGGTTCTTGATTGTTTATGGTCATTTTGTTTGATTGAAAAGTTCTCAACTCTCTCGTAGTTAGTGTTCATCGAACGAAATGATACTTTTTGGCATATAGCTTGCATTTAGGGAATTGTGAGAGATTACATACAGTAGGACCTGGAAATTGAAACTTAATCAAAGATCAACCATAAAATGAACTTAAAAACGCATTGGAACATAACGCTCACTGATTAGAGGTCTAGGCTAGAGACGTGCTCCGGCGTCGTTAAACCTAGTCACTGTTGTTTCACATTACGGTTGGGTGATTCCTCCTTTTGTGACTCAATAGTGGTCTAGCACGGACTTGAGCTCCCACGTACCGTCGCGTATATAGGGGAGACCCCACTAGGTTATCATCCTTTATCCACAGGAAGCCGTGTCTGCCGCCTTACAAGCCGTAACGCACCGAACACATCATTCGGAAAGATTGACTGCTGTACGGAAAGTCCTTGGTTTTCATATGATTGTCAAGGTGTATATGCAGTTTTACGGATTTGTTTGGTAAACCCTTGCCTAGTTTCTCCAGAGTAGTAACTTTTGATCCTGTTCGAACTCCTTAAAAGAAAAGGCTCACTTGAGCAGTTTGTTACTTCGGGCTCACAAATCATTCGAAGGCGACTAGAGTCACCTTTTTGTCCTTTTCTCAACTCTTAAAACATGAAAAGGTCAAGTTCAGTTCCTTTGTCTTAAAATTTATTCGGCCGTGTTCACATTTACCCGGTTAGATCTCATTTGCGTTAGCTTGAGTAGGCTTCTTTTCGTTCTCAATGGCAACTTTTCCGGGGTTCACCAACCCAGGGATCCCCTCTAACGGGAACCCTGGTCATTTCGCTCCTTTTGGAAATGTTGGTGCTCCTTATATGGCAACGTTGTCCCTCCCAGGGTTAACTGTTGGGTTGTCGGTTTGGTTGTTCTCAACCTCTTTGGTCCCTGTCGTCTCATCGTCTAGTCAATCCGTCCCTCCACCTGAACAACATCATGTTGATTCTAAGGTGGACCTCTCCCCTTCTACGCCTACTTCTACGTCCTCATCTTCTACTTCGCTTGGTGAAAGTCTAGATTCGAGTAACCAGGTGGCTAAGAAGAAGAAGAAGACGAAGAAGAAGAAGGCTCCTAAGGGAGAGGTTACAAGTGCAACTACCCCCTCGAGTACACCTGAAGTCGGGCCCCCTTCCACTCCTCCGCGGAAGGTCAAGTTTCCTTGTCGATTATGCAAGGAGGACCATCTTCTTCGCGCTTGTCCTGGCATTCCTAGGGTACTAGAAGTATGGTCTCACGATCCGTCCCGCCCCTCATTGTCCTCTGAAGCTCACGACGATGCTACCTTATCAGTCGGGAATGGTAAGGGAAAAGGGAAGATTCGAATCCCCTGTAGACTTTGTGAAGGCAATCATCCCCTTCACCTTTGTCCACTCATGGATAAAGCCTCCGTTGTCTTAGAAAGTCTTACAGCTCCTTCAACCTAACTTCCCGTTGGTTATCAACCTCTCTCTGCAGCTGCAGATTGTCCCCCTACTGACAAAGAGATTGCTTCAAATTCTTCTCTTGTCCAGGCCCCTCTTCCCAAACCTGGCTGTCCCCAGCCTGTTCCAGACCAACCATTGGTCGGAAAGAGTGTCGACTCGAGTCCGCCACTTGCTCACTCTGTTTTGAAAGAGAATCACGCCCATGTTCTTCTCGTCTCTTCAGATTCTCCTGAGTCCCGAAATGACTCCCCTAACCTAGCTGCTCCCGAAGGTTCTCCTTCGGTTCCTTTAGCACATGGGGGCAATCATACGATTCCCCCACCAAGTAGTCTGGTCGCTTCCTTTGATTGGAATCGCCTGATCACCGGTCGCCTTCCATCCCATATGCCTTTCCAGATCACAGTACATGCCTGTGCTAAGGCAGTACCTGACACTGTTTTGAATGAAGGGGCATCTGTCAGTCTTATGCCGTACACAACTTGGCAAGCTTTATGTTCCCCGCAGCTTGGGCCAGTCACTTAGAATCTGTTGGCCTTCGACGGAGGAGCCTGTCCATCTCTAGGAGTTCTCCCGAAGTTCCCTATTACTTTGGGAGGCAAAACCGTCTATATAGACATCTTGGTTACCCAAGGTGTTTTAGACTTTAGTCTTCTCCTTGGTCGCGACTATGTTTACGCCATGGGGGCCCTCATTTCTTCACTTTTCCGTGTGGTTTGCTTTCCGCACGATGGAAGAATTGTGACTATCGATCAAGTGTCATTCGTTAGTCTCCCGATGCCTCCTGCGCCGTTGTCGTCCCCTCCTAGTTTTCATCAACCACTTGCATCTACCCCACCACAGATCAACTACGTGGCCACCTATCCCATGCCTGGTTCCAGTGATGCCGCCATCATGCATCGTGTCCTGGGGGCATTGGGCCCTAACTTCCAAGATGTTTCTCTTCCACCGGGAGTGGCCATCTTGGAAGCCTCGACTTTCTATTCATTATGATGAAGTTCGGGTGGAGCATAGTTCACTTTCCTATGTCAAGCTCCTTAAAAAATGAAACTAGGCTTGGTCGAGCATAGTTCCTGATCTTGTGTCAAGCTCGTTAAAAAAATGAAACAAGGGTTATGAGGATAGTTCTTTTGCTGTGTCAACCTCATTAAAAAATGAAACAACTCCCTTTCCAAATTGAGTCTTTTGATTAAGATCTCGTAAAATACCAGTCGAGTCTTTCATCGATCTCGAGAGTGAACCTTCATTCCATCCACTTTGTTGAATGCAATGAAGCTTGGGGGGCATGTACCTCGTTTTGCGTCATTATGCTGGGGGCATGCAAGCTTATAACAAGCATAGTTTTTCGTTTCAAGCTTGTGTAAACATGAAACCGAATCCAAGCAGAGTACTCCATGGTTCAAGCTTGTGTAAAAATGAACCCATACCCATTTTACATCTCGTGATTGTTGTCTTTATCTGCTAAATTCTGCTAGATGAGCCTTGGTTGTTTCATTCCATTGCTACCATCTCTTTGGCTGATCATATGCTTTCACTTGGTTGTTTTACCTTTCCTGAGGGACCGCAGTTATGAGTGGTTTTGTTAGCCAACCTCTTAACCATTACATGTTTTGAGTAGTTCCACCATTACTGGAACTAGTTGCTACCCTTTATATCACTCATTCCTCTAGGACGAGTCACCTTTAAGCTCTTTTCTGACTCGTAAAATATGAAAAGATTGCCGAGTATAATTCCCTTTTTGACTCGTTAAAGAGAATAAAAATGGAGGTCTACTTTCAGCTCTTTTCTGACCGTCTAAATATGAAAAGATTGCCGAGTTATTCCTCTTGACTCGTTAAATGTAAATAAGAGGCGGTCGTCTTTAAAGCCTTTTCCGACCGTGTAAAAACGAAAAGATCGTCGGACCCTTGTCATTTTAGGTTCGTTAATGGTTACGAAACGACGTGATGTTGATCGCTTTTTTACTTTTTCAGGTCGATGTCACTATAAATGAAAAGTACTCCTCGATCGTAATGGTCAGGCGGTTCTTTCAAGTATTGTTTTATACTTTTTCGGGCTCGAGAGACACAAATTTACGAAAAAGGACCCCCCTGGAGTTTTCTTTTCTGTTGTCTTTTCAGACTCTCTAAACATGAAAAGACGCTGAGTTTTTCCTCTCTCAGGCTCGTTAAAACTCGATGACATTGGATTCCATCGAAATGACACCTTACAAGCATATGCTATCCCCGTCAAGCTTGTTAAAAATAACTGGGATACTCGCTAGAAATGGTGGGGAAATGGACCCATAATTATTGTCATGTCGGCAGTATGTCGCTCTTGAACATGGCACTTGTCTGCATTCGTGTTTGGGTGGGGACATCTCATCTTGTTTTACACTAGCCTCCGTGGGTTTGGGTTATCCTATTTGACCTCTCATCTGCTCACTACCTTGTCACCATGACCTCTGCTCATTTGATGTCAAATACTGCCAAGTCCACTATCGTGCCACCGATATGTTCAAGAGAAGTTGACCTCTGCAGCAGTACAACATCCTCTGATACCTCACATAATTTTGATTCACCACAACATTCTTCCTCTGTCTCGTGTCACTCATGTGGGAAACACTATGGCCCACCTTCGATCAAGGTCACTTCCTATCGACTTCAACTCATTATCGAGGAAGCTGATCTAGAGACTCCCTTCCGGTTGCTTGGAGCCTGCATGCCTCAAGGGCAGGTTCTTCGTGTTCAACGAGAGGTTTTCATTATTGGCCTCCAATCGAATGATTCTACGGGTGTTCGACACCAGCTCATTTATTCGCACGCCGTAGATTGTACCTATAGTACCTTGAGGGCCATTGTCATTATTGGTGGTACCTCTCGCGTCTGTTAACAATTTTCATTATTGACAGGTAATCAGATGATGTTCATGCATGTTCGACTTCAACTCATGTATTCACATGCCTGAACTTGTACTCTGTTCGGGTCGAGATGGAGCGCAAGACCCTGGGTTTTGTCTGTTGGAATCCAGGTTGCGATTTGTGGATCATTATGTTCATTACATGACTCGTTCACTGGATGGTTGCGACCATGCCTGAGTCTCTATATCGATCCTCACTGGATGGCTACGCCCATACCTTGGATCTAGATTATTATGTACTCTGCTATGGATGGTTGTGCCCATACCACATCTATCATGTACTTGAGATATCAGTTGTACTTCTTTACGTAGGTTCTTCGGCGGCCGTGTTTTTAGTCATGCATGTTCTTGTAAAGCATTTCACCCCTCTCTCTCTCGGGCCTCATGCTTTAGGGGGCATCTGTTACACAACAATTTGTCACCATTTGTCACCGTCCCTGTTACCCCTTACCCGCACACTGGAGGACTCATTTCGGGACCTGTGAGAAGTGACATGACCTGAAACCACTTGCATCATATTCCTCTAAGTATGAACTTCATTTGCCCTGAAGACTTCTCCTGCAAAATATCCATGAAAACAACTCTTTTTGCATTAGCGCGGGTCCACAGTTTACTGCCCGCGCCAATGAGGGCAATCCTCTAAAAAGGGCGCGCCATTGGCGCTCTGTCCCAGAGTCGCACTCGCGCCAACCGAATTGAGTAAAGTTTTTAACCAACAAACTCCCGAAGGTTCTCTTCAACCCATTCACCAACTGAATCTATGTTGAGCAAGGATGGTTTGGCTTCGAATCTCCATGGAAGGGAAGTGGTTTGCCACCTTTCATGGAAGTTTCTAAGTGATAAAGCCAATCCCATGAATAATGTGGTTGATCCTATCTCTTTCTTCTCTATCTATAAAAGCTTGCCTCTATGCCTTGAGCAAGCTAGTCACAATAGTCAGAGTTACAGTAGTTCTAGTTCCAACATAGTGATAGAGAGTTTGAAGTTGCAAGAGCCTTCTTTGCACCCATAAGGCCAAATCTAAGTAAGGAGATTCTTGTCATCCAAAGAGAGAGAGGCTTGTTCCCATCCTAACAAGCTTTGCAAGACTTGTGTAGCTAACGACCCAACCAAAGGAGGATTTGATGTCAGAACATGGTTGTATTCTTCTTTGTTATTTATCAATAATAGATGACTATCATTATGGTTCCACTCTCATTGTCATATTTTTGATGTTGAGTTATATATTTTCTGACCGATATATAATTGCATCTACTAGATTTTATGCTTGTATTCGTGTTGTTCCTCGCATGTGCAGGTGTCCAATCATGGAGATCGTGGGGATCGTGACCGGCTGAGGCAAAGGAACGAGAGCGGCGTCTCTTCTATGAACACTAGCATTGGAATCCAAGTAGGTTCTCACCATCCACCTTTAATTTGCAATTAGGAACTTGCGTGATAGAATTGTGTGATTGTTGCTAGACCTGGTCTGGGCTAGTAGGGATCGTCTCTGTCCGCAGAGAGGATTTACCTCCACAACAATGTTGAACATGTGTGTCTAGATGGTTTGAGTCATCTCGTCGTCGAGTCATGTAAGTGTGTGTTTGTAGGATCGCATATGCATCTCTCGCTCATTCACACACTTAGTCATTTTTCTTAAGTTATGAAAACCGAACTCCCCTCTAACACCCAAGCCATCACCCTACCATCGAATAGATCGATAGTCACCTAGAAAAACGTGGAAGCACCATGCAAGTCATTTCAAGTTGCACTGCCTGCAGGAAAATTCAATCAACCTTCATGCTGGCCACCTAGAGAGTTAGACCCAAAAGCCACCTCAGGACTGACTCCCCTCAAAAATTGTACAGTGGCTGCTGATCTTGCCCACTCTGCGGAATGAAGAAATTGCGTAGATAGGCCAGATAGACACCCAGTGCCCATCCCTGTCTCCCTCAGAAAATTGCATCGTTTTTCTAGCATGTCCTCTCGACAGTCGACTGATTGCTCATCCAGAAAATTGCACAGTTTTCATGAGAAGGCCCTCTACTTCCCAACAGTCCTCTCAGCTAAGGAATTGTGTAGAGATGATCAGCAGGCCGACCTCCTAGCATTAGTGCAATTTCTCTCGCCAACAGCTCCCAACAATAGACTAACAGTTCCCTCTAGGAATTGCATAGTTTCTGCTGCTAAGATCCCATAATCTGATAGCCTATTCCCCTTGGGAATTGCGCAATTTCCACTGCCAGTGACCCAACAACCAGCTGCTAGTTCCCTCCAGGAATTGTGCAGTTTTTCCTGCCAGGCTCCCAACCAGTTCTTCCAAAAAAACTGCGCAAATTGTGTATGCCAATCCTCCCTGCAGCCCGACTTGTTCCTCCAATAAATTGTGCAAATTTAGCTGTCAAGCCCCGCTGCCCAGTCATTTCAGAAAATGTGCATATTTGGTCTGCCCTGCATTCTCGCAGTCTAGACTGTTCCTCCCAAAATTTGTGTAGTTTTCCCCTCTAGCTAAGCCAGGCCCCGCAGATAGTCAATGTCGACTCGGATTGCCCATATTCATCACCCAGTGAACCTTGCACAGTTTTCATCAGCAGTGCCTGGAGCCATCATCCTGCCTCACAACCTTGTTGCCTCTCCCAGTCACCTGCATCCGAAATGATCATGTGCCATGGTAGACTAGGAGGTTTTTGGATTTTATGTTGTCTCGTCATGAGTGACTGCAAGTACAAGTACACCAGCAAACATGGCGCGATGATGAATGGGATGAATGAAGGGAGCACATGCAGAAGGACAAGTTCACCAACGGATGAACGAACGATGCATGTGAAAAGATGTGCTCATGAATGGATGATCATGCAAAGATGTGTTCATAGATGGATGAACAAGAAAAAGTGCAAGATGTGCTCATGGATGGACGAATGGACGAATGGACGAACATGCACCTTTCACGAACAAAAGAACCTATCAAGCCTTCCAACATACAAGCAACGAGCAACGTGCCAAGCAACATCAAGCGAAACAATGACCATCGAAGACTCCGCGCACCTTGCCATGTGGAGGTGAAGCTGTGACACACCATGAAGACAACCACCACCCAACAACATTATAGCTCGACATGCACCTCAATAGCAGCATGAATGTACTAGCACTATCATGTCAAGTCATGTCATGAGTCATGTCTTCCATATCTCTATTGTGGGCCATGTTGTTAATCAATGTAATGTAACATGGAAGTCCAAAAGACCCACTTGTTGTACAAAGAGTCATGTAAAGTTGAAAATTCATGGAATTCAAACAATCATGAGGGTAGTCAAACAACCACAAGGGTCAATTTCACCCTTGGCTATAAATACCCCCTCATTTTTACATTTAAGGGACTTTTCACCTCAACTCCTCCCACATAGCCAAGAGAGTCTGTTATCTTTTCTTTGAGGAGTAAGCAGTGGCTCCAACACTCATCACATGGGGTTAGTGATATATGGTGTAACAATGTCTTGTAACTTTCACTTAATTCAAAAGCCTGCTAACAGGCCAACACATTTCCACACATGTATTTTATTTGTTGTAAGACTAATTTTTAACACTTGTAATGCATATTAATTGAACCCGTGTTTAACACTTCAACTAATTCACTTGTTGTAATACACATATGTTAATGGAAATGTGTTGTATATGCTGTTAACACTGTCTCGCACGTGTAGACTACTCTCCTGAACATCAGACATACCTTTCATGTAAAAATTGCTATAACAACCGTTGCACTTGTGTAGACTAATCCGCTAAGTGTTATACATGTTATCTTCCCTTGTGTGTTGTGACTTCTGCATCTGTGTGGACTGTTCCGCTGGAAGCTATGCATGTCCTATTGTGTTGTGTGTTCCTAGTAGAGTTGGGACTTCTCCCAACTGACCTGGGTCTCACTCTCACCCTCTCTCCTTCTACAGTGAAAGAGCCATTGACACAAGTAACACTTACACTCACCAGGCACGCAAACCTCAATTCTCGAAGACAAAGCAGACCACCCTCTTGTGCTGACAAGCAAGAGTTGAGGCATATCTTTAAGATAATGGCAACCAGGCCATCATACCAGATGGGACTCCCACACCAAATGATGTGAGGTATAGTTGGGACTTCATATCAGGGTGATCCCATGAATGTTGGCGGGTCCAACACTGTCAACATAGCAATAATTTTTTTATTTATAATTAAAACATTATCAATAATATCGTATAGGTGCACCACTTGTCTCGACCTTATTACAAAAATGGGGAAAATGGGGGGTTCTTTGCATACATGGGGGTGCTTGAAAGCTTCCTTCGCACAATGGATTTTCTCCACACTTCTGAACATATGCCTAATTTCAGAAAAATTAACATAAACAAAGCTTGTGGTCAAAGATGCAAAAATTGATGTGCTTGATAAGCAAGTGGTGCCTCTATATTATGAGAAATAATACGAATTTCTCTTGCAGCAAAAGCGAATACGGAGATTCACATTATTTATGAGTAAAATATTCGAAACAATATTGTGTAAGTCTAACGTTTGCTTCAGTGTTATTGTGAAAAGAAAATATGCATTATTTAATACTAAAATATTAACAATAAAATATTTTAGTGCGAAGTGTAGAAATTAATGTGTAGATTCGAAATTACTCATGAAGTTTACTAAATTACAAGACTTGAAGCTACTCTATTGATTTACAGAAGTTAATTCACCATCTAGAACAAAAATCATAGAAATTCAAAAGGAAACATCACATATGCACAAAGATTTATCTAGGGGAAAGCAACTTCTTAGAACCCCTTCTATATGTATTGCATTATTCAGATAATAGAGATGAAATACATATGCTTGCTCAATCCTGAGCACAATATGCAAGTGTATGGTCTATCCCCCTGCTTGACTAACTAACTCTGGCCAACACTTAGCCAATTTTCAAGCCCTCCAAGCTCCTATTTCCTTGTGCTATTCCTATAGGAAATTAGCCCCTATTATTTAGGAATTTCCCACTATTGAATTATGCAATTCCTCTAGGTCCTTCCTCTGATTGCATGCACCACTTGTACACATGAGAATGTGTTACAACTGATAGTACATTGCCTTAGAATCTCCATCTCAACTGGGTAACTCAAATTATCTGCATGCAACAATTATTTTGGGCTAATTGATCATTTAACTGGTTGATCACTGAGTGTGGTTGAAGTTCGACTTCCACAACATGACCTCCACTAATTCTTCTGATAGTTAGAACTACTTTAACTAACAATAAATCAAAGTAACTGAAATAGATTGCTACAAATTAGAAATCAATCATACTGAATTGAACTCAAGCTTATCCAACTTGAATTAATTGAGTTAACTGAGTGACAAGTTCCATGTCACCTCAGTTAACTACCTCCAAAATTTCTACTGAAATAGAAATTCAAATTTTCTCTAGTTTGACCAAGGCAAAGTTACACTGAGATTTTCTGGCTGTTTTCAACACTCCCTCTCAGCAAGAAAGGGATTATCATCCACCCCTATCCTACACTTATGGAACTTGAACTTCCCTCTTAATAAGGCCTTTTTCAAAATATCAGCATCTTGTTCCTCTATCAGAACTTACCGCAATAACATAATTCACCTTTGCACATAATCCCGTAGATGGTGATACCAGATATCAATATGCTCGGATCGATCGTGAAAAAAATATTTTCAGAGAGTTTGATGCAACTATGATTATCACAGTAAATCACAGTTGGATCCATCATCTGACTAAACAATCAAACAAGTATCTTTCTCATCCAGATCACCTCACATACTGCTTGACTTGCAACCATGTATTCTGCTTCTATCAAGCTGAGTGCCATAGATCTTTGCTTCTTGATGTACCAAGAAACCATTGTGGAACCAACACTAAAAATTCCACTTGATGTACTCTTCATTTTTGATGGACTTCCCACCCAATCTGCACCAGTGAAACCACACAAATTCTCTCCCTCTATCCATCTATACCAAAGTCCAAACTAGGTAGTGCCTCTGAGTTACTGTAGAACACGCTTAGCTACCATCAAAAATAGTTTGGTTGGCCTAACCATAGCTTTGCTTAGCTAGTTGACTGCAAAGCACATATCTGGTTGTGTGTTCACAAGATACATGAGTGAACCCACCAACTGCCGATAAATAGTCACATCCACTTCCTCACTTGAAGTGGCACCCTCTTTCCTCCAGTTGGTCGCTAGAGGAGTCTCCATGGGTTTGCACCTATTGATGCGAAACCTATGAAGTATCTCATTGACATAATTTCTATTAGCACTCCTTAGTGTCATAAGGATGAGAAAAGAGATCAACAGAGGTAACCTCAAACCAATATTTTAGTTTGGTAGCTAGCCCTACCAAACCAGAGAGGGCTCTCTCTACGGTCACAACCAAGGATTTGACTGGTGCAAGAATTGATTTTAGGCTAAACAATTTAGCTCACTTTGGGGTTTTTGGTTGATGGATGGTGGTCTAGGTTTAGGGAGCTAGGTTAGGGTTTCCAAAAGATGAGTTTGTAGAAATATAATGGGGCAAGGTAGGCATGCTCAGTTATAATTCTTGATTTTTCATGGTGGATAGGGTAGAAAAGTAAGGTTTCAAAATGAGCATGAGTTCATGAATTCATTTTTATCAGAGGAAAATGTAACAAAAATATGAGAGTTCAAAAAAAACAGAGCATAAACATATGAATTCTGTTTAATACTTATGAAACAATCACTAGAAAGCATTAAGATGGAAGTAGAGAGGAAAATACATTCATACTGATGATAAAAAAAGAAAAAACACTGCTAATGAACATACCACAAGAATCCCACTATAATAGCTACAACTCCTGTATATTACTCTTGCAAATAGTCACAAGTACACTAGCTCCACAAAGCCTTGACTAAACAACATCCAACCCTTCCCTTCAGTTTGATTTGGGTAGATATAGACCAAAACAACTCTTTCCCCCTCTCAGGGGTCAAATCCCTCATGATAGGAATTGTTTACAAGAATATCTCTAACCAAACCTAAACCTAGGGAAGTTAAAAACAAACTCCCTAATTAAACCAACTGATTCATTTTGACTTTACAAACATAAGTAAGCATGAATCTACATGAAATTTACATTATCTACCTCATTTAAATTTGATTACATCACATGATTACCCTAGAGGAGTAATTTGACCATCAAATTTGACTTTGACTGGAGAAAATCCGAATTCCTGTCTTCTTGGGAAAAGCACTGCAAATTCTAGGAAAAACGCAACTCCATCTGGGAAAAGCGCAATGCCAACTTGGAGGACAGTTTTGAGTGGCTTCCCGTAATCAAAATTCTGATCTGAAGGCATCATTGGAAAGCTTAGGATGTATAGTTTTCCATAGAGTCCTTAAGAATGCATAATGGTCTCTCCAATGCTGAGAAAAATGGATTCTCCCAAGGTCACTCTAAAAGCGCAACACTAGGGTGAAAAAAGTGGTTTTTTTTTGGCATGTTTTTGGCTTTTTTCTCCCAAACTGAAAGCTGACATGGCACCCAAGTGGCATAGCTGATATGTGCAGGTGATAAGATATCCAAGCATGCAAATTTTTTGTCATTTGGAGGCCCCAGGGAAAAGCGCAACACCAAGGCGCTACACTTTTGGCTAATTGAGATTTTCTGTTATAGCCAAAAAGTCACAAAACTTCAAAATTTTCAAATTTTCTACAAAAATGGTCCAAAATTTCCCCTTTGAGTTGGAAAATGATGTGCTAGGCAATGAGAGAGGCCTCAACCAACAAGTCAAGTTTATCCTTCTTCCTTTGCTCAATTAGGGTTTTCCTCAATTCCCTTTTCAAGTTTTTGACCCTGATTTGACTGATCAAGTGCCGAGTGTAGTAATGCCTTTCCATGTGCCTCTGTAGGTTGGTGGCCCTGTTTTCCATTTTTAGGAGCATATCCAAATGATCATTGACCTTCTCAAGCCAATACTCCTTTTTTTCTTCAAGATCTGCTTCAAATGCTTTAACAAGGTCTTGCTGACCTAATGGAGGAGATGACTCACTCCCTTGCCCTTCTTGTCTCTGTAAACCTCTGGTCTTTGGCCCTCTAGGCTTGATCTGAACCTTCTTGCCTTCAACCTATTCCACATCTACCACTACCTTTCCTTTTTCATGCTCTGCCACCACATCAGTTTTAGGTTTGTTGAGCAAGATATTTTTTACCTTTAGCTGCCTGTTTTCCTGCTGTAGGAATGAAATCATATAGTTTGCCTTTTCCAAGTCATCCTTTAGCCCTTTGATTTATGCCTCTTTTTCTTTGATTATTTTCTCATGCAACTTTTCCTCCTCATGCATTGTTAGATCTTCCATATAGGTGTCAAAATCTACCTGCTCTTCCTCTTGCAAAGGTGCCTCATGGTGATATGCTGATGTCTCTTTCTCAACTGAAGTAGGCTTGGCCCTTTCAACATTGCTTGGAGCAAACACAAGCCTCTTTCCTCTGGTGTATGTTTTAGTCACCTTAGCCCTAGATATTCTTGTTACAGGTCTGCTTGTAGAACCCACTTCCTGTGGTCTTGGTGATGCCAAAGGTGTAGACTGACTGTTAGATTGAGTTGGAGTAAGCAAAAGAGAGGCTAACTGCATAAATTCCTCCCAAGACAAGTTGACTTGTGTAAGCTGATGTTACACAAAATATTGTCACCATGACTATTTACAGTTAGTATGGGTCTATCATCATTCATATTGTCCTCATAAGCAAGTCTCAAACCTCAACTCTTCATGTCAAGCTTTGAAAATGAGAGAAAGACCTTAAAAATCATTAAAGCTCTGGTTTCGCACTTTCTCTCACTGTTGCCTGCCGTCCCGCACTCTTTGTTCATGTTACCTGCGGACCTGCCCGCTCTGTCTCTAAAGGAGTGGGTGCAGACCCCTGTGAAAGTAAAAAAGGCACAAGTTTATTCTTAAAAACTTACTTTGGGTTAATTCTAGATGATTCTAGAAGGAATTTTGACGTGGATGATTCGCTCCTAGGTGGTTCATGCATCCCAAAAGTGAAGGAGCTAATCCCTTGTTGAGAGGAGCTGTCCCTTTGAAGGTGGACCTAGTAACTTCCCTCCATTGCACTATAAATTAAGGCACTGGGCTGGTTGCTAGGGAGGTTAGAAGCTGAACATTTTTGAGGGTAAATGCTGGTGGAATTGGGACTTCCTAGTTAAGCTTGAGAGGAGAGATCACATACCTTTTTGGCTTCATTGGGAAGAGAGTGAAACTTGTCAAAGTAGAGGAGACTTCTTGATGGACCCTGAGAGGAGCTTTTACAACATCAAGGCACAAGTTGTAAAGTTCTTCTTTAATTTAAATTAATACAATCATATTCTTTTTTCTCATCAAATTGTCTTATGTGATTTGTTTCATGAATTCCTTGATCATCATGATAAGTATGCTTTGTTATATTGGCTTTTCAGGTGCTATTTAATTTGTGTGCTTGTTTGTGTTTGCAGATTCTCTACAAGGGAGCTCATTTGGATCAACGGAGCGAGGCTTCCACAAACTTGCATTGGACCCAAGGTAGGCCTAAAACACTTGTTTGCCTTTGTTTATAAATTGCATACTTAGAGAAAGATAGGATTTTATTGGCTTGCTTGTCGCTAGATATCATTAGATACTAGGGAGGTCGGTCTTGTCTGTAAGAACGACTCATTCCGTGTGACAAAATGGCGACTCCACTGGGGAATTGATTTTTTGATTTGCTTTAATTTGACTTGAGAAACTGTGTTTTTGTTTCTGTTTTTGGCTTGTTTGGTGTGGAATTGGGTAGATTTAGTAGATCTTGGATTATTTTTTGTTTTTTATACTTTTGGGAGAGTACCGCACCCTCTGCTTGTAACACAGTACGGACCTATCCGCACTTTTGCTTTACACACAGAGCGGTACCACACCTGTGTGGACTGCGGGCCTGCGGACCCTGTCAAAATTTTGGAAAACTTAAGATTTTCTCTTTCAGTCAGCTTAGGATTTGTTTAGGTGTTGTTATCCTCTGCCTAGACCTACATGTGATTTGTCAGGAACTTTCCTTAGGTTAATTCCATTAGCATTAGGGTTTTAGGTGAAATTCCTAGAAGTTTTGGTTGCCGGGTTTGGTTTTCATTTTGGTCTTGTAGTAGCTCAGAGCTTAGAAGCCTTAGAAGCCTCAAATCACCTTGGTTTCTACTGGCCTTCTTATGAGTCTGACCATTTGCAAAATCTGCCTTTGTTGAGGAATCCATCTTATGTTTTCTCTTTGCGAAACTTTGAAAAGACTTGTGTTAAAAGTTTTGGATTTCATTTTTAGAAAAGAAAACAAAAATTGGTTGTTTTTTGAATGATTTGTGATTCTGGACAAATTAGTCCTTAGTTTGCTTATAGCTAAGTAAAACATCCTTGAAAAGAAATTTTGTAAGCTTTTACTTAAAATAGTTCTTAGAATTTATAGATCTCAAGATTAGATTTTTCCATAGTTTTGAGTGTTTTATAAAAAATAATAAAAATCTCTTTTGAAAAAGTTTGTTTTTGTAGTATTTGAGTGTTTGAAAGAAAAGGGAAATTTTTGTGAGCATAACTAGTTGCCTCGTTTTTGAGTGCATTGGAAAAGACAAAAAACTCTTCTTTTGATTTGTTTGTTAAGGAAAAGATTTGTTTTTACAAGCATTTGCATTCTCAACTCTTTCCTAGCTAGAAATTCATTGAAGGGAAAAGATTGCTTATCATCTTAAGTGCATTTTTTAGTGATTTTGGGTCGAGTCTTCACACCATAAGTTTCATCTCCGCACCTCTTGACTTAAAGAAAAACCAATAAAAATAATGCTTAAAGTAAAATCTATCTAGTAATCTTTTTGCTTCTAGGGCTCTATATCACCAACATAGCTTAGGCTAGTATCTTGGAGTAGGAAGTAATTAACTCTCCAAGATAGTAGAACAAAAAAGTAGCTGTATCTTGCAGTAGTAGATAAAATCCAATTGTTACATCTATGCTTTGGGAAAGCTCCTCTTAAAGGAGAAGCACGAGATCATATTTGAACCAGTGTGGGAATCAATCCTTCCTCATTGGGAACGATAGAAGATATTCACATATTAAAAATGATAAACCTCAGATTAACCATTATCGAGGAGCCTGGGGTCACTTGTTGGTAAACCTTGGATTATGTCAAGGAGCCTTCAAGGGGATTGAGCTTGTTACTATGCCCTTGCATGTGTATCGGATCGTAGGCTGTTCCCCCAGGTATATTTGTTTCCGTTGGTAACCATAGTGACCATATTCTATAGGATTCTTTCCTAAGGGGACGGTGGAGGGAAGATCCCACTGTACCTAGAGCAGACATTGGCTAGACTCACTTGGATTTTCTAGGGGGTTCTCTTCACTCGAGATGGTTTAGTGGAGAAACTTGTGCCAGTATATTCATTAAGCAGGTTGTCGGGGTAACTGTTCCAACCACCATTTCTGTATTGAACTCTGCGACGTTGGATTTCATCACCATCTAGTGTTTTCAGTACGGAAAGTTACTATTTGAGTGTGGTTTGATCTCCTAGATTCTTTAGGTGTGTGATTCAAAATTGTTTGGTTCTTTGGAGGCTTTAGGTGGTTTTCATTGAGATTTTTCTTTGTTTGCGTGTGAAGTAGTTAAAATATTTAATCGTGGCTGAATTACCGAGGAAGTCCCGTAGACTTCGGGGCCAACCTCCTGAGTTTTCACCAAGCCAGCCTGAAGGGCTACGAGCCCTTGTAACTCCTAGAGACAGTAGAGTTGGGTCACCTGAAGAAGGAGAATCTTCTTTAGTGGTACATCCTGATTATCAAGCTCTAGTAGCAGATTATAATCCACAATCTATTTCTGTTTCCGAAGTTACTGGTAGTTTTTCATCTACTAGTGATTTAGGTGAGGAACCTGAAATATCTGAACCTGAAACTGAATTTGCTGCTACGCCAACATCGGGATTTGCCTCTCCAACTTCTAGTGGTCCTGGTTCACCCAGGGTAGAAAGAATAATTACCCAAAATCTTCCTTCTAGACTTATAGCTATTGAAGAACTTGCTACTCCGAAAGAAGAAGGTATCCCTATCCATGAAAATCAACTAGTTATAGAACTTAGGGAGCGTGAATCAATCTTTTACAGTCCTCCTAGGAGCAGCGCTTGGTATCTTTCATTGACCAATTTTTTGGAAAACCCGAGACTAAGTTTTTCACCACCTCGTATTCCTTTTCACCCAACACCTAGGGGTTACTATCCTCCGTTAAATATGTCAAGACAGTCGTCCATGTTTTCTCAATCTCCAGAAACCTTTTTATATGGCGGTCCTTCTGTTCCCTCTGGATATCAGTCACTTACTGGTACTTTTTCGGGAGCATCTCCTCAACCTATTGAACAAGGGTTATTAACTGGAAATAATGGAACTAAGCCATTGAGTGTGGAAGATATTCTTATGATGTCAGGTACTATTCCTAATACTCAACCTTAAGGTGGCCAGTTACCGCCTGGGGGGTAGCCTCAAAGTCCTGAATTATCGCCTGGGGGGCAGCCTCAAGGCACCCAATTTCCGCCTGGGGGGCAACCTCAAGGACAATACATACCTACGGGACAGTACGTTCCTCAAGGTCAAGCCCAGACTCAATATGTACCTCAAGGTCAACCCCAGTATCAATATGTACCTCAAGGTCAACCCCAGTATCAGTACGTGCCTCAAGGTTATCAACCTCAAGGTCAGTACCCAACCCAAGGTTTCCAACCACCTTCCGGTCAATCATTTTTCCAAGGAGCTGGAAATGTACCTTTGAATTATCAACCCTACCCTCAACTCGGTTATGGTCCTCAATATGCTTAACCTATTATGGGTCCATACCCCGGAATGAACTTAGTGTGGGATCCATCTCAATCTCAACAGATCTTGCAACCGAATGTATAGTTGTCATCTCAAACTGGACAACCCTTGGTTTCTGGTTCACCCCAGCAACCTGTCCAGTCTACTATTCAAACTTCTGCACCTTCTGTAGTTTCTTAGTCTGGGCCTAGTACACCTCGTACTCTGCCTCAAATGACTGCTGCAACTACTGCAACATCTGTTCAATCTACCCCACCTACTTCTGGAGTATCGACAACTCCAGCTTCTACTATTCCTGTATCAACTCCTCAGACATCTTTACCTCAGTCTGGATCCACAATTCAGACTTCAGTTGAAATGCCTGTAGGAAAATCTGGTCCAAGTATGGTTGTCACAAGTCAACCTCAATTTACTTACCAACTGTACCAGGGACAGTACCAATTTAGTCATGTTGTGCAACAACCAGTCTATTAGTGTCAACTGTACCCTGGGTATACATATCAACAACCTCAACAACCCCAGTACGGTCCGGTTAATCCTGGTTTTCCGGGAGGATATAATATCCCAAATGCAATTCCAATTCCTAGTTATCCTGGATATCCTCCTCCTGGGACTGGTCTCATGACCCAGGGTTTCAGGGACTCTAATCGTCAGTTACCGTTTATTGCAACTTTGGACTTGCCTGACTTGTCGCGCCTTACGAACGATCCAATTAACTATCTTCCGTTTTGGCCGCTAATGCCGAATAAGTTGCCTAGTGATATTCCTAAGTTTGAAGGCAAATCAGGAGAGGACCCATCAAACCATGTGATGAATTATCACCTCTGGTGTGCATCTAATTCCATTTCAGATGATTCAATCCGTTTAAGGCTTTTCCAACGCACTCTAATTGGTCTTGCAGCCAAGTGGTACATTGAGTTACCGCGAGCCACTTTTTATAACTTTAGTCAGTTAGCTACTTCATTTCTAACTCATTTTCAGTTGCCAGTCAGATATGACAATGGCACGGAATTATTAACTTCATTAAAGCAGTCAACATCCACTTACATTTCAGATCACATTCATGAATGGAGACATTGATGGTGTTTAGTGAAAGTTTTTATCCCGGATCAGATCTTAGCTGAATGGTTTGTAAAATCATTATTACCAAAGATCACTGAGGATGTAGCTAAGGCCGGAGTCGTTACTGAGGAGCAAGTAATTGCTCAAGCTCAGTACCTTGACTTAGTTTATATGCAGTCAGGTACGTTACATGAGAAAATCTCTGATCTTCCTAAACAAAATCAAATAACTGCAGCTCCTTCAGGGTCTCATGCTGCTGATGGTATGATTGGTATGGTCAATACCAAAAGTAAGAAGAAATCTTCTAAGAATTCTTCTCCTATCATAACTTTACCAAATTCCCCGACAGGAGATTCTTCCACGGAAATTTCCGTCGATATTCATGTTGTAGAGTCATCTACAGCCAAATCAAAATCCTACGGTAAGAAGAAAGGGAAGAAGAAAAATAAAACAGATAAAAATTCGAAAGAGAAACCAGAAAAAGCAGAATCAACTGATGAGAAACGCAAACCTCGTTATCCTTGTCTCATTTGTGACGAAGAGCATTTTACAAGGGACTGCCCTCATCGTGCAGAGGTTGCGAAAATTGTCAAAGGTTCCCAAACGCCTGCTGTTTTGAAGGATCCTTTTCCTAGTCAAGACAGTAAGATGATAGGTTCTTCCTCAAATTCCTTTGAAGAACCCATAATGATGATGTTCCATGTTAGGATTGCGACTCGATCACATGATTATGGAAGTAAAAGTCCTGTTGATGGTAAGGAAGCAGAATCTTCTCATTCAAACCCATCAACTTCAACTCCCGGTTCTGATCCACTACAGATCGAGAAACCTAACCCAGACTTAGTAATCAAACCGCCCGCCAAGGGTATACTTCGAAAGTCAGCTTTCAATCCACATGCGAGAGCGGCTCAGAACTATAACATTGTTGAAGATTTGGCTATTTCACCTTCAGCAATGTCGGCTTTGGAAGTGCTGCAATCATGTCCAGCACAGCGTAAATTACTATTGTCAGCTATAGGACTTATTGACGTTCAGGACTCGAACCTTATAATTTTCGATCTAGAAAATAGTACACCGCTCCTAACTCATCAAATGGCTTTCTAGATCCCAGTGTTAGTAAAAAACAAACCTTGTTATAGGACTGTGATTGATGAGGGAGCCTCAACGTGTATTATGTCGATACAGTGTTGGAGATCGCTTGGTTCTCCTACGCTAAATCAATCCTCGACGATTCTAAAGGCCTTTGATGGCCATGGGTTTAATCCTTTTGGCATTCTATAGGATTTACCTATAGGGGTTGAAGGCAAAACTATTAATCTATATGTGGAGGTGGTTGATGACCCTCTAGATTACAACCTTCTCTTGGGTCATAGTTGGTCTTACGCTATGAAAACTGTCTATTCATAGGTCTTTCGGCTTATAAAGTTCCCTCATAATGGAAAGATCGTAACTATAGACCAGCTGACTTACTTTTCGTCCGACCCAACCTCTTCTGAAAGTATTCAGCATGTCGGCAAAACAACTATCCCGTATAAGGATGTTGGAGTAGGACTAGTTAAATATTCTGGTTTACTGGGAACTTTTCCTTTTCCTCCTATCAATGCATCGTCTTCTACTGCAACCATTCATATGATTTCGTCAGACACTATTGTTTATGATGATCCTTGGATCATACCTTCTGAATCTGAGATAGACTCATTTGGTGATGTTATGCCTTTGAGTCTATATGAAGTTGCGTATCAGGCCGTGCAGTCGTTTTCCGACCCTTCTTCAACCAAAATTGACTTAATGAATGGGGTTGATGAGGAATCACTTTCAACATCAAACTTCGATTCAACAACGTTTTCCAAACTTGTTCACACTGATGAGAAAATTTGTGAAATCCTATGTGTCGATGATTTACCATGGGAAGATCTTCATCATAGATCTTCGTTTTTACCCGAGATTGATCGTTTTGAAAATGATTTTTTATCTATTTTTACGACTGAATATGTCAAGGAACCTCAGAATCCAATGAAAAATCCCGATTCAGAGTTAAATTTGGGAAACATTTCTCAAACTATTCCTATTGATATTTCGGTTAAGCTTGGAATTGTTGAAAACATTCATATAGGTGCCTCTTGTATGGAAGATGAAATTCAAACATATAAGGCCCTATTTCAAGAATTCCGTGACGTGTTTGCCTGGTCATATGAGGAAATGCCAGGAATTGACCCAGCAATTGTTGTTCATGAAATCAAAACTTAACCAGATGCTAAACCCGTCCAGCAACGTTTGCGTCAAATCCACCCGCGAAAAGCTGCTGCCATTAAAGCATAAGTTGAAAAATTACTCAAAGCAGGTTTCATTTATCTGATTCCGTTAACGAATTGGGTATCGAATATTGTTCCTGTTAACAAAAAGAAAGGGACAATAAGAATATGTATCGATTATAGGGACATTAATCGAGCCTGTCCAAAAGACAATTACCCAACTCCCTATATTGATCAAATCATTGATGATTGTGCCGACAGTGAAATATTCTCCTTCATGGATGGTTTTTCCGGATACAATCAAATCAATATTCTACCTGCTGATCAACCAAAAACGACTTTCATTTGTCCATGGGGGACATTTGCTTATTGGAAATTACCTTTTGGGCTCAAGAATGCCGGGGAAACTTTTGAAAGAGCCATGTCTTACACGTTTCATGACATCAAGCACATTGTGCAACCCTATCTCGATGATTTACCTGCTCATTCATTACATCAAGCTGATCATCTCATCCATTTACGAGCAATATTTATTAGGTGTAGGCATTATCGGATTAGGTTGAATCCACACAAGTGTGTTTTCTGTATAGAAACGGGTTGGTTACTGGGGTTTGTTGTTTTGAAAGCTGGCATCCGCGTCAATCCCTCGAAGGTTGAAGCTATTGTCAAATTGCCTCTTCTTTCGAGTCTTCGCCAACTCCAAAGTTTGCAAGGGGAAGCAAACTTTTTACGTCAATTCATTCCTAACTACGCCGAGATCACAAAGGGTTTTACCCGGTTGTTGAAGCAGAATACTCCATTCTTTTGGGATGAGATAGCTGATAAATATTTTGATGCACTAAAACACGCGTTGACCCATGCACCGTTACTGCATCCTCCCAACTACAACCAGGACTACTTCTTGTATCTCGACGCCTCCCATTCCACCATTGGAATGGTGTTAGTTCAGGAAGATGAATTTGGTACTGAACATGTGATATATTACCTTAGTCGCACTTTAAATCCAACTGAGCTAAAATACTCACATGTGGAGAAATTGGCATTAGCAGCTGTTCAAGCTGTCCAATGTTTTCGTCACTACATTTTACTACGTAAAACTACAGTAATTTCTGATTGCAACCCTATGACCTATATTCTGACCAAACAATTGCTAGGGGGAAAGTACTCCAAAAGGATTGTGATCCTGCAGGAGTTCGACTTGGAATTTGAAAAGTCTAAGTCAAAGAAATCTTTAGTTTTTGCGGAGTTAATGTGTGACTTCCCGCGTGCTGACACGGAAACAGTGGCAGAGGAGCCCATTGCAGACGAATCCTTGTTTTTAATCAACATTTTAGATCCATGGTATGGGGATATCATCGTTTATATCCAGACCCAATCCTTTTGGCCAGAAATTTCAAGGGAAGAACATCAAAAAATATGATTCCAGTCCCAACAATTCAAAATTATTGGAGATACACTTTATCGTCGTGGGGCAGACTTTGTTTTTCGACGTTGTTTAACTCATGAGGAAGCTGAAAGAGTTCTAAATGACTGTCACTCTGGAGCGTGTTGCGGTCATATGTCTGGGTTTGCCACAACCCAAAAGATATTACCCGCTGGCTATTTCTGGCTGTCTTTGTTTAAAGAGTGTATTAACGCGGTCCGAAAATGCCACAACAGCCAAATTTTTGATCGAAAGATGCGCGCTCCACCTGCTCCTCTCCACCCTATAATTGCTGTCGGTCCTTTTGCGAAATGGGGTATTGATTTTATTACATGTAACCCTCACTCGACCGGGGGGCATGCGTATATCATCATTGCAGTAGATTATTTTACCAAGTGGGCCGAGGTGATGCCTACATTTGAGGAAGACGGAAAAACTGCTGCAATTTTCGTGTTCAATCATATAATTGCTAGGTTTGGTGTTCCAAAAGTGATTATCACTGATCATGGGCGTCATTTTCGAAACATTATGATGACTGAACTTACAGGCCAACTTGGCTTGCATCATGACAGTTCAACTCCATATTATCCACAGGCTAATGGTCTAGTTGAAGCCATCAACAAAGTTCTTGTCATCATGATCCGACGAATCATTGGGATTCATAGGTCGAATTGGAATAACATGCTATTTTCAGCGCTTTGGGTGTATCGAACCTCAGTAAAACCGTCAACCGGGCTCACTCCTTTCCAACTAGTTTATGGTTTGGAAGCTATGTTACCCATTGAATGCAAAATCCCGTCATTGCAAATGGCCATCGAATTACTTCCAACCACTTCCGAAGAGGAAAAACGTTTGTTATACTTGGCTCAGCTAGATGAGAATCGACATGATGTTGCATTAGCGATCGAAGCTCATGCCAAACGTATTAAAGCTCAGTATGATCGAAATGTTACCCCTCGAAATTTTTCAGAAGGAGACCTAGTCTCATTGTACGATCAAGAAAATGATAAATTAGGAACTGGGAAATTCGTACCCATGTGGCATGGTCCTTATGTTGTTAAGCGAAAGCTAGCAAAAGGGGCCTATGAATTGGTAGACTTTGATGGGGTCTCTTTAGGTAAACCCAGAAATGGTCTTTACCTGAAGAGGTATTATGCTTAAATTTGGGTGTGGAGATTTTTAGTTAGATTAGTTTTCTTTCTAGATGTTGTGTTTTAGATTAAAAAATGTGCTTAGCTTAGAGAGTGTTTTTCGTCATTATTCCTGCTTATCTTGGTTTTACTCTTGATATTGCAGATGTCGACGCCTCTCCAAACATACATTGGTTTTGCTGATGGTGCTTGTCGTAATACATGTAACATTTCTTCCGCAGCTTGGGTGATCTATTCACCCTCTGACGAGTTGGTAGCTATGCATGGGGTAAGCCTTGGTCAAACAACAAACAACATTGCAAAGTATAGTGCAGTGATTGAGTTATTATCTGAATCTATTTCATTTGGGATTCGGAGTTTGATAGTGAGGTTAGATTCTGAACTCGTTGTATTACAGCTTAATAGAGTATATTCCATTAGAAATCCAGTGTTATTGAGATTATTTTTGAGAGTTCGTCTCTTGGAACGTGAATTTGACTATATTGAGTATCAGCATATTCCAAGATATTTAAATACATTAGCAGATGCAATTGCTTCTCGAATGTTAAGTAGACATTTGCAATAATCATACAAGTAAATTTAAAAACATTCCATAACATGTTTTACAAGATAAGCCGGTAATAGTGATATAGTATAATATAGGAGTGTGTCAAATATACATCGTCTTCGATCATAGGTTGAAAAACACCTTATGATCGGCAAAAATGATAGTACAAAAAGCAAAAAATGTCATATGTGTCTACAATAGGCGATCATCCTATCACTGGTGATGATCTCGATAAGAAACCACTGTACGGGCCACCCTGCAAAGGAACCTCCTGAAAGGTCCTGGGACCCCAATCACATAGCGTTGTAGCCTAAGAGGAATGTCATCTATGCTAGTCTCCAAAATGTCTGCTGTCAAACTCTCTAGATGACTCTCCAATTCGGCCAAGGTCTCTGCTGATTCGTCCTGTGGGACTGGTGCTGCTGCAGCTGGTTGTTTCCTCTCATAGGGCCAGAGAGCGGCTGGTCGCCGTGGACCTACATCTGCATTTGAAACTTTTACTATCAATTTTGGGACGAGATAAAAACAAAAAAAATAATAAATTACAAAATGTTGAAAATGATTTTACCTGAGTCATCCCATTGCTCTCCTGGTGGAAGAGCCATGTCTGGGTCACCACGAAAATCTACCCCAGCGTAAGGAAAGTCCTGAATAGAAAAAACTTGGTTCTCCAACCAATGGAAATACTCAGGAGTGAATTGAACGACTTCTGTCCCCTCCTCAGGATGACGGGCCATAACTGCAACCCATCACATCAATTTGGGCTCTCAGGGAAGTCCAACTCCAATAATGAGATGCTGTGGGACCAACATTGGGACCCTCTCCAAACCAAAGCTCACGACTAAAGCACCATATCCAAAGGTCTTCAGTTTTCCGTTCTTTGCTCTAGTCAATTGGCCTTTTATATTAGCCAACACAACATCACACCAGTTGAAGATGGTGCCTCGAAAGTAGTCTAATGCCATCCGCATTTGGGATCTAGTGGCTACATGTAGTGCTGCGCTCCCGCAGAGCCTGGTAACAGTAAACGCGATTACCTTGAGTTCAGGAAGGGATATGGTTTTGATATCTATCCCTTTGTCTCTAGTTTGGTTGTTACAGAACTCTAGCCAGAGGCTATCGACAGACTAGCCACCTGGCCTAGTCCCGAATAGAGTCAAGTGTTCACCTTTCTTAGGCAAACCAGTCAAAAAGTAAATGTCTGCCAGCTCCATTTCGAGCTAGTGACCACCAATGAAGAAGCACTGATCCTGTATGCTCCACCTGGGCCCTCATGCCAGGTATGGCCCAGAATTTGTATAAGTTGCATGCCTTCAATGCATCAATCGAAGGTTGATGATTTATTGCAGCGACATCTACATCCTCGTGCTCCTGTTCTCACCAATCAAGCATTATGTATACTCTACATTCAACAAAAAGGCGAATTGGAATATCTAAAAGCAAATTTTTTGGGTGAATTTTGAGAAATTTAGTTTTAAAAACCCTTGCTGCGGGGCCCACACCCTCTCTATTAGAGACAATGCATGGGTCCGCACTTTGCCTTCGCGGTAGGTGCAGACCCCTGACTTTTTTCTCGTTACGAAAAAGTCGGGGTCCGCAGGTTACCTGTGCTGTGCCTGCGGGCCCCCGCGCGTGGGTTTCTAACCTAAGAATCCCTTAAAAAATGAATTTAAAGCCTAAAAACAAATTTGAAATGGATGAAATTAAAGAGTAGGATGATGTAGATTACCTAGAGGAGACGACGTTCGATTCCAATGGACGGATTTTTCGCAATCTTCACGGGAAGTTTCTGACCAAAAGCTCTATTTTCTCACCCAGAACTCAAACGGTAAAAATGAATTTACAAAAGCCCTTTTTATAAGTTTTTTGAATAAATGAGTTTTTAATTTGTTTATGTTTCACTTTAAAGAGGTAACTTTTGTAGCATTTTTATCTATTTTAAACAGGTATGAGTAATGTTTGAGTTTTTGTTCAGGATAACGGATTTTTCAGGCGAAATCGGTCATTTTCAACGAAAAAACATTAGAGTCACCTTTAAGCTCTTTTCTGACTCCTAAAACATGAAAAGATCACCGAGTTTTTCTTTTTAAACTCGTTAAAACTGAACTAAAAATACGGTCCTCTTACAGCTCTTTTCTGACCGTAAAAACATGAAAAGATTGCCGGATTTTTGTCGTTGCAAATTCGATATTGGTTATAAAATGACGTGCCATTGATCACTTTTTTACTTTTTCTGATCAGAAGCACTAATTACGAAAATTACTCCTTGGTCGTAATGATCAAGCGGTTCTCTCAAGTATTATTTAATATTTTTTCGGGCTTGGAAGACACAAATTTACGAAAAAGGACAACCATGGAGTTTCCTTAAGTTTTTTCAGACTCTCTAAAATTGAAAAACGCCGAGTTTCTCCTATATTGGACTCATTAAAATTTAACAGTAAAGGACCTGTTCAATTACAAACAGGAATGGACCACTCCTTCTTAGGGTTCGAATTTAAACTAAGTTGGACTCGTCCGAAGGATGAGCTTATAATCAAGCAAATGTTATCCTCCTCAAGCTTGCCAAAAATAAAGAGGTACTTGCCAGAAATGGTGGGGGAAAAGAGAGAAAAATGAGCTTGTTTGTCATACTTTGTAACCACTCTTGAACATGACACTTTTATTCACCTGGGTTGGGAAATCCTTTGCATAATAGTTGATCAAACCATATTAAAAGTCTTCAGCGGGTTTTTGGGTATTAACTTTGGGTCAATTGTCACCAAACCATCTACTGTGTCGATATGTGTTCAAGAGGTCAGTGAAAATAAGCCATTCATCTGCAAAATATCTGTCATCCATTTTGACCATCCCTGAGTCAGTCCTTGCAACTAAATTTCTTCAAACTTGATCTATGATTTCGTGTTGTGGGCTTGCCTACGACGGATCGCTTTCTATCGACTTCAGCTCATTATCTAGAAAGATGATCTAGAGATCGTCGGTACCTTGGGATCTGCATGCCTCAATGGCAGGTTTCTCACCTTCGACAATAGGTTCCATCATTGACCTTCAATCAAAGGATTCCGTGACATGTTCGACATCAACACATCTATTCACATCTCATGGATTGTACTGAGTACTTTGAGAGCCATTGACATTACTGGTGGTTTCTCTCACACTTGTTAACAGTTTACATCATTGACTGGTAATCAAATGGTTTCTACCATGTTCGACTTTGACACATTCATTCACATGGTTAGAATCGTACTATTTTGGGAAGTAGAAATCAAGACCCTGGATCTAGTTTCCACCATCCAGGCTGTGAGGAATTTTGTATTCATTATATAGTGGATTATTCATAAACAGATGGCTGCGTCCATACTGTGTTTACATGTGTCTATACTTGTGATGTATTACAAGATCATTCCTATATCAGAGCAGTAGTTAGTTTTCTAGTCAGTTTTGATCTGAGTATGGGAATGCCTACCTCAGCGATGATATGATCTTATAGATATATTTTGCATTGAATGTTTTTACAGGTTCCAATCGGGCTCTCCACAAGATAATCCTCGAAATGATAAAGTACTTCACTCTTCCTAGATGATAAATGAAATCCTCATCTACTACAGACTTCGCACTTTAGGGGGCAATCTGTTACACAAAATATTGTCACCATGACTATTTGTAGTCAGTATGGGTCTATCATCATTCATACTGTCCTCCTAAGCAAGTCTCAAACCTTAGCTCTTCATGTCAAGCTTTGAAAATGAGAGAAAGACCTTAAAAATAATTAAAGCTCTAGTTACACACTTTCTCTCACTGTTGCCTGCGGTCCCGCACTCTTTGTTCATGTTACCTGTGGACCTGCTCGCTCTGTCTCTAAAGGAGTGGGTGCGGACCCCTGTGAAAGTCAAAAAGGCGCAAGTTTATTCTTAAAAACTCATTTTGGGTTAATTCTAGATGATTCTAGAAGGAATTTTGACGTGGATGATTCGCTCCTAGGTGGTTCATGCATACCAAAAGTGAAGAAGCTAATCCCTTGATGAGAGGAGCTATCCCTTTGAAGGTGGACCTAGTAACTTCCCTCCATTGCACTATAAATTAAGGCATTGGGCTGGTTTCTAGGGAGGTTAGAAGCTGAACATTTTTGAGGGTAAATGTTGGTGGAATTGGGACTTCCTAGTTAAGCTTGAGAGGAGAGATCACATACCTTTTTGGCTTCATTGGGAAGAGAGTGAAACTTGTTAAAGTAGAGGAGACTTCTTGATGGACCCTAGGAGGAGCTTGTACAGCATCAAGGCACATGTTGTAAAGTTCTTCTTTGATTTAAATTAATACAATCAGATTCATTTTTCTCAACAAATTGTCTTATGTGATTTGTTTCATGAATTCCTTGATCATCATGATAAGTATGCTTTGTCATATTGGCTTTTTAGGTGCTATTTAATTTGTGTGCTTGTTTGTGTTTGCAGATTCTCTACAAGGGAGCTCATTTGGATCAACGGAGTGATGCTTCCACAAACTTGCATTGGACCCAAGGTAGGCCTAAAACACTTGTTTGCCTTTGTTTATAAATTGCATACTTAGAGAAAGATAGGATTTGATTGGCTTGCTTGTCGCTAGATATCATTAGATACTAGGGAGGTCAGTCTTGTCCGCAAGAATGACTCATTCCGTGTGACAGCTGATGATAGACACTTATTTTCACCAAGACATGATGGAACAAGCTTGCTTGATGATCTTGCCCTTTTCTATGTACTTTTTCTTCCATTTTGACCAAGCTTCTGTAGAGGTAGTGAGGTAGGTTAAGAAGTTTAACACCTGTGAAATGCATCAGTAATCTAACATGGTACTGATATATCCTTGAAAACCTACCCTCACATGTGAAATATTTCATGATCATCTTCATGAGAGGGGCATACTTATCAAGAAAGTGTCTAAAAGGAAAAATATGCTTTGGAGCAGCTTTGTAAGGAGGTTTCAAAAACATTTTATAATTTTCAATATCTAGGTCTGTCCTTTTGAACCAAACCTCTCCATGATTTGGGAGCCCAGTGGTTGTGGAAATGGCCTCTATTGAAATGGTAAAAGTGACCCTTGTAATAGTTTCCTTATCCCTCCTTAGACTGGTGGCAAAGGTGCTTGTTAATTTATCACTAAAACCTAGTTCTTCAATCTTTTGGCAGAAAACAAGGCAACCTGCATCTTGGAATGATTTCTTAAGGAAGGGTGAAGCCATGATGTCTTGCACTATAGTGGGTTCATATCTGATGATCTGGCCTCCCTTATTCTTCTTCTGATCAATGTTTTAGGTTTCTGGATCCATTGCAAACCCTAGCTCACTAAGAATAGGAATTAGGGTTTTGTGCTAGGAAAACAAGGGATTTTGGGGCAGTTTTAGGAATGGAGGGAGATGAAGGGGTTGGGGAGCTTCTAAATTCTTGGGAAAATTTAAGGGGGTAGGGATAGATGTTAGGGAGTGTAGGGAAGTGAAATTTTAGGGGATGGGTGAGGGGAAAGGGTGAAAAAGTGGAAAACACAACCCTAACCTAGGAAAGTGTAGTTTAGGCTAGGGTTTGTGATGAATTGAAGGAGATGAGGGAAATGAGTGAAAGGAGGTGTCAAGGAAGGTGAATGAAGGTGAGGGAAGGTGGTTTGAGCCTTAAATTAGGGTTTTATTAGAGAAAATGGATCAAAAACACTCAGACAACAAAAAATGCAGCAAACCCTAGGAGAGGGTGAATTCTGAGCTTTCAAAGGCAAACTGAAGCAAATGGAAGGTGGAGGAGGGGCATGAGAGCCTCACTTACTTGTATTTCAGGAGATGACACCTTTGGTTGTTGAAGAAATCCCTTGAAAATGAAGATTTGGCACCTTGGAGGAAAAGCACAACACTTGGAAGAAAAGCGCAGCGCTGTTGGAGAAAAATGCAACACAACAGTGAAAAGCGCAGTGCAACAGTGAAAAGCAAAGCGCAACAATAATTTGGCACTCTTGGGAAAAAAATTGTCTTTCAGAAGGTGAGGATGAATTTTAGTGATGGAGTGAAGTCTTGAGAGGATGGAATGAATGAATGTTTTTCTCTTTTCATCTTTTATAGGCAAGGAGGTCGATTTTCTCTTGGGTGGTAATGTGGGCCCAACTTGTCTTTTTACAAAATGACTTGAGGTGCTAGTGTACTGTAGTTTCAAGCTTTATTATGCAATATTACATCTTAATGAAGATCAAAATATTCTTTAGAGATCATTATAGAGTACTTTCCCTACTTACTACTCCCACAATGATGACCTAGATGATGTCATGACTGTTTTTGACCATTTTGATGACTTGACCATAATGATGACATCTAATGGAGAATGAAACTGATGATTTGGACCTTGAAACATGACTGAACATGAGATGATGTATGAGATGGTGATCAAGAAACTTCACTGATGACTCATCGCAATGCGTGATGACATGAATTAGATGACAAGTGACCATGAAATGAAGGGATTAGTAACATACCTGGACACACTAAACAATAAGCAAATTTTTATTTGAAAACCTATTGAAACCATAAAAATTTGAACTAGGACCCTAACAAAAATATTGAAGAGTACATTTGATCGCTGGTTACTAAGAGGACCAACATACACTAACACTTTCCCTGAGAGACAAATAATTCCCCATCGCCTTGCCATACTTCCAATCCAAGGAATTAGTGCATGAGGCCCATTTCCTTCATCTCAAAATCTCTTACAAGGTCCTCCTTGCAAGATCTAATTAGCTGCTCATCACCATTCGAAATCAAGTCATCAACATCTAAGACAATAATAAACAATTTACCTTCTACCAAAATATGATGGAGGTTTACATCTACTTCAGTTTTGGGGAAGCCCAAACCAGTGAGATAGCTATTGGTCCCGGTGTACTAAGCACGAGGTGCTTGCTTGAGAACATACAATGCCCACTTGAGTCTTCACACATGAGACTCTCGATCAAAAGTCTCGAAGCCTTCTGGTTATGCAATATACACCTCCTCCTCAATAACTCCATTGAGGAATGATATTTTTACATCCATCTAGTGGATCTTCCACCACGTCTATGTAGCTAGAGAAAGTATTGATTTGATGGATGATTAGCTTGAAAAAGGTGAAAAGGTATCCTCATAGTCAATCCCCTCAACTTGAGAGTACCCCTTGGCCACAAATTTGGCCTTATACTTTTATATGCTTCTGTCTGTGGCATGCTTCACCTTGAAGATCCATTTCGATCCCACAAATGATTTGTCTGTTGGTCTTGGGACCACTTCCCAAACATTGTTATTTACAATGGATTCGTACTCCTCCACCATTGCATCAAACCATACTGGTTTCTCTAATTCTTCCTCCAAAGATGATGGTTCATTCTCTACAATCTCAGTCATTAGAGCCATGTAGCCAGTTCATCGATTTGGTGACCTTCTCTACCTGCGTTGATTTGAAGTAACACCCACATTCTCCCTCAAATCCTCCACAAATATATCAACTTCTCTGGTCCTTTTCCTACCTTCTCTAGATGGTTCTTCATGAGTGGATGTCTCCACTCTCTTCTCCTCAACTTGTGGCTGCTCCACAACATCCTGGACTTCTGCCTTTGGAGCTAAAATCTCCTCCTCTGGTGGGATCTGAATCTCCCTCTCAAGAGAGAACCACATGGCTTTGTATTCATCAAATTTAACATCCCTTCGCACAATTGTCATTCTAAGGGATGGAAAGTACACATGGTAGTTGTGAGGATTTTCTATGTAACCCACAAATACCCCCAGCTCTACTATCATCTCCAGCTTCTTCCTTGATTCTTTGGAGAAATGTTAGTAAAAAAAGGCTCCAAAAATCCTAAAGTGTGACACATCCGAATTCCTCCTCGAGAAAGCCTCCTTTTGTGTCATCATGCCAAGAATCCGATGGGGACTCCTTTTCTGAAAATAGACCACTGTGTTGAATGCTTCAGCCCACAAGTGTAGAGGTAGGCTTTGGTCATGCAACATCTTATGTGATTCTCCCATAATGCTACAGTTCTTCCTCTCAGCCACCCCATTCTGCTGTGGGTTATGGGGTGATGTCAACTCTTGTAATTTCCTTCTTTTACACATAAATTTTTAAACTCATTCGACACGTACTAACCTCCATTATCACTCTTGAGAGACTTCACCTTCTTGCCCATTTCTTTCTCATCTAGTGATTTTAATTATACAAACATGGAGAAAGTCTCATCCTTCTTCTACATGAAGGAGATCCAACAATTCGATGATAATTCATCAATGAACATGACAAAATATTTGTGCCTGGCAGTGGAGGCTATCAAGAAAGGTCTGGTGAACCCTTGTATTGCACCAAGAATGTTGCAACTCCCAAGGGCTCCTCAAATCAAATTATCAACCTGGGGTTCATACTAACTTTGAGGTGACAGTTCTATATGCACAACATATATGTTATCAGGAAATCTAGTGTCCACTTGGAGCTGCTAGTCCCACTAAGACTGGTAGCTATCTTAGAAACAAACAAATAAAAACTACTTTTGTTTTCCTTTATGATAAGTAGATAAGAGGGGAATGAAGGATACCAACCTCAGTCTTGCGCTTGGTTCCTTACTCGGTTCCTCTCCCTTCTGACAGATCCTCGCCGCTTCTCCTTTGTCTACCCAGCTTCAAAGAGCACCTATGGAATCAAAGCAGCATAATACTATCAAAGAACAGAGATCTACAACCATAAACAATACAGGACTAGATATATATTGACCACACAAATGCATATATCATCAAACATACAAGAATGTGGAGGAAAACTTGAATAGCTTTATTAATATCAAGAATAGCAAAGAGGATTACAACCAATTTTTCTGACCCAACGTCATCCTCCAGCATGAAAGCCCTTCTTTCACCTCGTGAAAAGCTTAGATCACCCAACACTATGATGTTCCACCAAGAAATCAACAACACTTCCTTCCAAGATACAAAATTCCAGCCTATAGATCTCTAGGATGAGGGATCCATATATAGATGATTGCAGGGGGTGAGTCAGCTTCTGGGATTTTGATTAGTGTCCTCTCTTGATAGTTCTTGATTCCACTTGGAGATTGATGATCTCTTACTCATCCCTGGGTGAATTCAGAGAGGCAAATGTCATAGGATAAGTTTATGGAAGATTCTATGATCATCCACCTTGCAAACTGTCTCTGCCATTTGTCCACTCTCACCCATCGCACCCTACAAAAGGGCTTTCTAGTATGCATCACACCCTTTACACTGGGTAGGTGGGATGCATTGCACCCTTAGCACTGAGCAACTTGTATGGTCCAGTTTTGACCAGTTCTGAGCAGTTTCCTATGGAGAACTTCTGGGAGATGATGTAATCAGCTGACCTTGTTCTTTTAGGGTATGGAACAACACTTTTAGGGACTTAGGAGCCCTTGGTTTATGGACATGTATGATTGGGGTTGTAGTGCCCAAAAATGTCTATAACAGTTGCCCCCTAAAGCATGAGATCGTTAATCTTTTGATGTCGGGTGAAATACTTTATCGTGAGGATCCGAAGTTTTTTTGAGCTGGAAGGCGACCTGTAATAAGATACAATACAATACATTATCTTCATAATATTTTTCATGATCTAGCTGAGGCAGGCATTCCCATGCTCAGCTTTATAAATTCATTTTCATGTACATAAGATAGACAACCTTCTGTGCGGGAGACTTGATGATTTTGATAGGGTCATCATCCTTTGATTCAGATGATCATCTGTGAAGCAACAATGTAAATTTGATGTCTTTATTTTCCTAAATATATCGCAGTCTGGATGGATGAAACTAGATTCGGGGTCTTCAAACTCATCCAATATTCACTCCGAGTACAAGTCGATCCATGTGAAAGATGTTCTGGAGTCGAACATGGAAAGACATCACCTGATTACCAGCCAATGATGTAAGCTGTTAACAAGCGCGAGAGGAATCACTGATAATGATGATGACCCTCAAGGTACTACAGTACAATTCACGTGGTGTGAAAAAGGACTTGGTGTTGAACACCACGCAAAATCTTTCGGTCGAAGGCCATTGATGTAAACCAGTCGTCGGAAGTGAGAAACTTGCCATTGAGGCATGCAAGCTTCAAAGTACTGAAAGGGTTGTTCCTAAGTCGACTTCTCAGATAATGAGCTGATGTCGACAAGAAGTGACCCGTCATAGGAAGGCCTTAATGAATCCCACATCTACAACACAGAATGGAGTAAATGATTTTTGGAGGTGAAAACGATTTGATGATATAGGGTTCAAGGTGGCGGTCATGAAAGAATGGAGCGTGAATGTATTGCAATGGATGAGACACAGGTGAATTCTCTGAGTGACTTCCCTTGAACATACCGGTGACACTGACATGGATTGGTAGAGTTAACCCCAAATATGGATGGCGCGGTGGACCAATGGTGATATGATCGGTGAACGGAACAACCCAACCTGACTAGGATGTGGAGTGAAAGTGTCATGTTTAAGAGCGACTTGCTACCAATAAAGTTTCTTCAAGTTTTTTTCCCAATTTTTCCCCAGTCATTGCTGACTAGTACCTCTTTATTTTTGTCAAGCTTGAGTAGGATAACATATGCTTGTTCTATAATTCGCCCTTTGGGCAAACTCGTCGCTATGTTTTAACGAGCCTAACGACAGTGAAACTCATTCTTGTCTGTACGGACAAGTTTGTCGCTATTCAGTTTTAACGAGTTTAACGACAAAGATAACTCTGTCCTTTTCAATTTTAGAGAGTCTGAAAGGGACGTAAAGGAAACTCCAATAATCATTTTTCTCATATAATCCCTTAAGTCCTAAAAAGTATAAAATAATACGAAAGGGATGAATTTTCGGTAATTTTAACGAGCTGAACAAAACAAGCACTCGATCTTTTTGTGTAATAATCCCTCAAGTCCAAAAACATTAAAATCTAGAGGAGGGATAGCACTTCCGGTAACTTTAACGAGCTGGAGAGGCCAATTGCTCGGCAATGTTTTCATATTTTACGAGTCAGCTGAAAAGAGCTTAAAGGAGACTCGTTTTTTGAGGAACGAGTGATAATTTCAGGTAGCAGCTGATTCCAGGTAAGGTTGGGAATTTTCCAATCACGGCAGTGTCACAAGGATGGCTAACAGGATCACTCTTCGCAGCTATTCCTTAAAAGGGGTAAACAATCAAATGGCGGTGAATGATCGACTAAAACAAAGTGGAGGTGATGGTAAGAACACGACCAGGGCTCAAAAGCTGATGATAATGCGTTCACAATGGTTATTTACCAGAAATTGGTTCATTTTTTAATGAGCTTAAACTCTGGGGGAAACATTTGCTCATTTCTTATGTTTAATTTTTAACGAGCTTGAACTCCACATAAAAAACTGCTTGTGCCAGTGGTATAATAAGGATGTCTCATCGATAGGTTCAATTTTTAGGGAGCTTGCACCATTCGAAACTATGCTCCGGCGCCTCTTGCATGCAAGCTAGGAACGACCAACTATTCCCCTCTACTTAACTACCAAGATCACTACCCAGGTTAGGTAGGAAAATTTTTCCTTTACTTTGTTGGTGCCATGGTGGTCCCTGCGAAGATGAATGGCCGATTTGACCATTCACCCAACCTAGGCGGTTGAAGTCAGCGGAATCATAGAGTTAATGTTATTTGGTCATTTCTCACTTGCTCACAAGAGGTTTGCATGCCCCCAGGTATAGCGAAGTAGAGTTTCTAGGTTACCCCTCAATTTGCAGACAAAACGTTTGTTTTGTCGGGAAAGGCCTACCTTTTAACGGAGGTATCTTATCCGGTCTAATCCCCTCTTCCTATACGGATGGGGATCAGACCAGTCATATATCCTTCACGGAAACCTACCCTATACCCAGAGTTTCCCTGCCGAAGCAGACCAGGGTGCATGCCCCCTGGGTTTCAGTCATGTCCTCCCGAATCACTCGTGCTCTTCAGGTGGACAGATTGGAGACTGATGAGACATTCCTTGCATGAAAAGACCATTTAGGGATGGCATTTGACTATTTTCTATGTGTGAGCTGGGGAATGAAAGTTGGTCTACGAGCTGGACCACTCTGCCTTCATGCGGAAAACACATTACTCAAAAGAGTGAGGAGACGATGGCTCCCATGCAATAAATATAGTCACACCCAAGGAGTAGATGTGAATCTAAAGGCCCTTGGACTACCATTTCGTTTAGATGAATGGTTTTCCTTCTCAATGTTATGGGCACATTGGGAAGGATCCTTAATGGTCGACTGGTTCCTTTGTCAAAGCCTGTCAGATTTCTCATCTCAGGCATAAGCAATGGCGAACCAAGCACTTTCCAAGTAGTCGAGGAAAGGATACTCATAGAAGCCCCTTCATCAATGATGGTACCGACCATGACCATTCTGTATACTTGTGCAATGATGCAGAATGGTATACTAGCCGGTAGACGGGGTCTGCCTAGTAGATTCCAATCGAAGGAAACCACCAGGTTGCTTGGAGGTGGGACCAAATAGACGGCCGGATATGACTATGATGAACTTACTTCCTGTGGTAAAGGAACGGGTAGATTGCCCCCATGTTCATCGGAGTCTGTGTTTACAAAAAGAATTTGAACGGTGTCGTTCTCGTTCTCTTCGACAACTGTATCATTTGAAGATGGACCTTCTGAAGACAAGACCGGGTCAACTGCCGCCTCAACCTTTTGACTTTCTTCTGGTATGGGTTCAGCGGGTTTATCTTCAATGACATATGCTTCGATTGACCACAAAGGCGTGTCAGTCAGATTTTCAACTAGCGATGGACTCGGCAAGAGTTTCTTGTACCCAGGAGGAAGCCGTAGTGGTGAAGCGGGACGGTTATCCAAGACTCTTTTAGCTTCGTCCAGGAAGGGACAATGGTGGACGACATGATCGCCTTCACACAGTCTACAAGGGAATTTACATTTTCCTTTTTGTCCAGAGACTTCATTTTCACTAGTTGACGGTGTACTCTCAACATGATCGTCAGAGGTTGATGACACCGGATCGTGCAAATGGGGAGATCAGTCCCTTAAGATCTGAGGGATGAAAGGACAATCTCGATGATAGTGGTCTCCTTTGCAAATGACACATGGAGATTTAGGCCTGGACGGTGCAGTGTGTGGATTTTCACTAGATGATGCATGGTCGCCCCTTTTTGCCTTTGGCTCCTTCTTCTTCTTAGTTACTTGGTTTTTAGCTTTACCAATTTCACCAAGCGAAGAGGAAGGAGGGGAGGGAGAAACAAGTGAAATAGAAGGTTGGGGGGTAACTCTAGTATCATCTAGTTGCTGACTTGATTGTTCAAGAATTACAGTGTTCTTAACGACGGAGGTCAAGAAGAGCCATATTGGCAAGCCAATAGTCAATCTTGGAAGTGACAATGTGGCCATATGAGGTGCACCAACATCTCCCCAAGAGGAGAAAGGACTAGGATTCCCTCCAAGGGGAAATCCTTGGTTGGTGGACTCCATTTTTCTCAACCTAAGACCAATGTGGGAATGGTGATATTATTCTGACTAAAATAAATTTTAGACGCTTTGACACAACTTGTTTTTTCAATTTTTAAGAGCTGAGAAAAAACAAAAGATGACTCTAGTTGCCTTCAATTTTTAATGAGCTTGAAGTGACAAGTTCTCAGATGGACCTTTTCTTTTAAGGAGTCTAAAAAGGAATGAAAGAGACTACTCTGGAAATCTAGACAGAGGGATTACCAAACCAATCACAAAACTGCAGAATACTTTTTACGGTACGACAGTCAATCTTCTCGAATGCTGTGTTCAGTGCATTGCGATCGATAGGGTGACAAACACAGCTTCCTATGGATAAAGGATATAACCTATTGTGGTATCCCAATATATACTCGATGGTACGTGGGAGCACAAGTTCGTATTGGCACTTGTCATCTCAAAGAGGAGGAATCACCCAACCAACAATGAAGGCAACAGTTACCAGGCTTTACGACGCCGGAATACGTCTCCAGACTTCTAGATGTTGTGCGTTAGGTTCCAAAGCGTTTTTATGTTCATTAAATTTATTTTACATTTGATCTTTCTTAAGAAATTTGCCTTTCAGTTTCACCGCGTGATGTAGATATATAATTCCTAAAATGCAATCTAAGATGATAAATAATCATTTAATCTTCTTTTTGCAATGAAAATCCTAGCTACTAAAGAAAGAGAGATGATATTCTTTCAACATAGAGCAAAGAGCACACACTAGATGCACTGTCCTAAATCAAACCAACAAGCAGTCTAAATGCAAATGCACATGCATGTATTTTTTTCAGCTTTCTTAATGTGTGAATGACAAGAAGAATGCTAAGTACAAATTTGAATTATCTTTTCAAAGCGACAGCACTAACAAATTTATCTTCAAAAACGAAAGGAAGATAATGATGACACTTCGTTATTTTGAATTGAAAACTGCTTTCGACACTTGAAAAACTACTAATTCAAATCAAATACAAGAGTAACCGTATAATCGATCATCAAGAACAATAGAATTATTTTCTTTGACTGAAAATGACACTTGCGACACTTTCAAATCAGAAGACGACAGTTTGATTATGCTACTTCTTTGTAAAAGAGAATTGAAAATGGCACAAATACATAAAAAAATTCACAGTTCTTTGCAAAATGGAGGTGGAATGATGGAAAGGAAGGGAGTTTCCACAGTGGTATACTGATCACAGACAACAGAACTCCTGAATAAAGCTAGAGAGAGTGAACACAAAACCAAAATTTGAGAGCAGAAGAGGTCTTATCTGATCAGCACACCTGCAACATAGGGAAAGTGCGACGCAGCGCACCTACTGCACATGGGAGGTGCGATGCATCCAGATTCCCAAGAGGAGAAGGTGCGATGGTCTAGGGATGAGACTTCAACTGGGTTTCGGGTCACAATTTGCAGCTCAATTCAGGGATTTAGGCCGAGCAAGTGATGTACAGTAAAATACAAATCACAGGGGTTGATCTAATGAGGTTACTAGAGCCACCACTAGGGAAATTAGAAGGTTTGCAAATCGATTGTTCAGTTTATAAACAAAACTCGGAGATAGACTGAAGCAGCATTGATCTACTTTGCACTTGCATAAAAAATGCAGTTCGAAGGCTAGCTGGCTTGACTTCAGGCTCCGTCTGTAAGTTTATAAAACAAACAAATATAGAAAAACAAACAATCTATTCGCTCCCTAGTGGAGTCGCCATTTTGTTATCGGGAAATCTAGTGTCCACTCGGAGCTGCTAGTCCCACTAAAACTGGTAGCTATCTTAGAAACAAACAAACTAAAACTACTTTCATTTTCCTCTATGAGAAGTAGATAAGAGGGGAATGAATGACACCAACCTCAGTCTTGCACTTGGTTCCTTGCTCAATTCCTCTCCCTTCTGTTAGATCCTCGCCACTTCTCCTTCGTCTACCCAGCTTCAAAGAGCACCTATGGAATCAAAGCAGCATAATATTATCGAAGAACAGAGATCTACAATCATAAACAATACAGGACCAGATATATATTGACCACACAAATTCATATATAATCAAACATACAAGAATGTGGAGGAAAACTTGAATAGCTTTATTAATATCAAGAATAGCAAAGAGGATTACAACCAATTGTTCTAACCTAGCGTCATCCTCCAGCATGAAAGCCCTTCTTTCACCTCATGAAAAGCTTAGATCACCCAACACTATGATGTTCCACCAAGAAACCAACAACACTTCCTTCCAAGATACAAAATTCTAGCCTCTGTATCTCTGGGATGAGGGATCCATATATAGATGATTGCAGGGGGGTGAGTCAGCTTCAGGGATTTTGATTAGTGTCCTCTCTCTGATAGTTCTTGATTCCACTTGGAGATTGATGATCTCTTAATCATCCCTGGGCGAATTCAGAGAGGCAAGTTTCATAGGAGAAGTTTCTGGAAGATTCTATGATCATCCACCTCGCAAATTGTCTCTGCCATTTGTCCACTCTCACCCATCGCACCCTACAGAAGGGATTTCCAGTATGCATCGCACCCTTAGCACTGAGCAACCTGTATGGTCCAGTTTTGACCAGTTCAGAGTAGTTTCCTATGGAGAACTTCTGGGAGATGATGTAATCAGCTGACCTTGTTATTTTAGGGTATGGAACAACACTTTTAGGGACTTAGGAGCCCTTGGTTTATGGACATGTATGATTGGGGTTGCAGTGCCCAAAAATGTCTATAACAATATAGGATTTCACTTATGCTACCATCAATTATGACATTAGATCAAAAAGTGCTCAAAGACCCTTCTACTGAATTAGAATGAAATATTGATAAAGGGACAAATTGGAAATTTCTTCTAAGTATGAAAATAGAAATTCCATTGACTCAACTTGTAAAACTATAATTACTCAATTCATGAAAAGATAAAGGATAACCTACTTACATAAATGAAGCTATGTTATCTTGCATAATTCATCACACCACCTCATATACTTGTAGAAAAGAAACTAATCTATCTTGCATAATTCATCAAACTACCAATCAAAATCATAGGTACTATCTACCTAGTTCATACTTGCTCATAAATCAATAACCTATTTACATGATAAAGAAACTAACTCTACTCTGTTTTTGCAGTGAAGACAAGGAAGGTTTGGAGTGGCCTAAGAGATTTTCCTGATCATATTATCACAGTTGGAGCTCATTATGCATCTATGCTAGATCAACGTTGTAGTGTGGGTCTAAACTGATGAAGAAAAATGCTGTTACATGTTTTCTAAAGGCGATTTCTACAAGAGACCTGTAATGCTACAATAGGTCATCTAAGTGGTTTTAGAAGGTGAAAACGTGGCTTGAGGGTATGGAGAGATGAATAGTAGTTGCAGAAAATGAAAGAAGGTTGGTTTGATACCCTAGCTAAGCTCATGACCTCTCATAGGCCTGTCTTGCACTAAAATGAGTGCTCTCGGTGACCTAGACATAATAGCTTATAAAACAAGGTTTTCGGGACAAAGCTTGGAGGTGGAAGGATAAGGTGAAATCGCTCATGATGAAAGTGATGAAGATGCTGTTACCTACAGATCAATCATCCTTGCAATCAATCACATGCATGCGTCCATTTATCATTTGCAAAATGAAATAACTTATGATGGAAAAGATGAGTTGAAGTTAAATGGCATCTAATTCATGCAAACCTCTGATCTACTCACTGAGCTAACTTATAAACTACAGTAATAAAATGTAAAACAAGACAACCAATACTAATCTTTTTCCAAGAAATCATAAACACAATATTTTTGTGTTGTGGTTTTGAATCATTCCACTCATTCTCCCACAAAAGAGGTGATGTAGACACTGCAACCACATGATTTTATAGGTTAACTTATAATCAAATGCAAGAAACTATGAACTTCTTGGAATGAAGAATAAACATGAGTATAAGAATAGGGATCAAATCCTTTTGGTTGGGCCCAAATCCAAGGGTCTCATCCCTTTGAAACTAAATCAGACCCAACTTAAAATCCAACTTCTCATTATCAAAAAGTGCAGGTCTAATACATAACATAAAAGTTGAAAATAACAATGCCAATGCTTGGAGCTCAATAGCTACACCTAGTTGAACAAAAAATTTGAATCCTAATGAGCTATTCCTCTAGTTTATTTATACATAAGGGTAGCTAAAGAAGCTCCCTTCAAAATAGGAACGGTTCCCTCCTTGATATCGAAAATGGTGGATCTTGTCCTCCCTGATCTTCACTTAGACTAGAAGTCACTCGACTACCAATGAACTCAAACTAGTGAAAGAGGATATGATGATGCTAAGCCGAGTTTAGGGGGTAAAGGAGGTGGAAAAACCCCATAGATTCTCTCCTAGTTGTCTCCATTGAGCCCTTGCATAATAATAGCCTAAAAATGCCTCATTTTCCTTCATTTAAACCATTTTAGGCCACACAATATGAAAAAACACCTTCTACTCCTCTTACTACACATAATATAATGAAACATGTGAATTAATGCAAGAGAAGGGTAGTTTTAAGGCTGGAGGATGGAATATTAATATTCAAAATGTACCTACTAATGGGACTCATCATAACCCCCCTGCTGAAGGCATTTCTAATCCTTTGAGGAACTCAGTGATCCATGTGAAACTCTTTCATGGCCCTGGTGGCCTCCCTGACATCCCAAGGCTCCTCAAATGGTTTTTCCTCTTGGGGATAAAAACTACATTCTTCTTTATTTTTGTCCATCCCTTCCTCTCTCCTACTTCATCTCTTCCTTCTTGTAATCCTAGCAACAAGTGTGGACCGGGCTTGATTCCTATCCACCTAAATTTCATCCTCTACATAATCCTCTTGTATAATGGTGTTCTCTCCAAGGCATTCCTTAGCCTTTCAAGAGAGTGATATTCTATGATCTGTAGACAGTGGGGTAAGGCATGCCATCTCCTCTTAAAAGCTTGCAGGATTTATATTCCTAACAACCTGAATGTGTGTTCAAAGTGTAGGATGGATTGACCCTAGTTGGCAAGGTATTTAGATGATAAAGCAACATCATTAGAGATGAGGCCATGATTGCTAATGATAAACCTTGGGCTCACTAGCTCTGCCCTGATATAGAATGGTTCCTTTTCTTCCCTTTTCATTACCCTTTTCACTTCCTCATCTCTTGTCTCCTCGTGATTCATCCAGGATGATAAGACCATCATATTCATATCTCCGAATCTTGCATTGGGATCCCAAAAATGCATATTTGTTAGAGTGAGGTTATGCATGTAAAATTCAACGAATTCTGCTTTGTCTTCCATGTTAGTTTGGCTGCAAAATTCAATGAATTGTTTGTAATCCCAAGAGGTCATAGATCCATGTTGGGTGTAGTCCAACTTGGCCCAAGTTTTGGTAAAAAATCCACATTTTAGGGAGAGTAGTGTGTGGTGCTGCGGAGCTATGTACCACACAATGTTTTAGGGGCTTTGGGGTGGGTCTAATTCTCTTCTTTTGTAACAAGTTTGGGAAATAGTTGATTGTTTTTAGGAGGACCATGGTATTTTGATGTAATTAGTATATAGAGGAGAAAGGATGTAAGTCAAAGTAATGAATAAGATAGTAATGATACAAGCATAAGGAAATATCTCTGTAATCTGTTTTGGGTCTTGAAGGAAAGGCTACACAGTTGAGTGCGCGAAGACCTAAAGTGTGCAGCTAAGTGTGCAAACACCTGCATTTGGGTGCATAGGTCAAGGATTTGTACATTGTTCAAATAATTAATATAATAAGTACAATTTTGATGGACATAAATTGTGTATCTTTTGCATTCTATTTAGTATTTTGGTTATATTTTACTTATTTGTAGTATTGTTTATGATTGTTAATGGCATGGTTAAGTAGATGATCCAACCCTGTGAATTAATCAATGTGTGTTAAGGATAAAAGAATATAAAAATACCACATCAAATCATCCCTCAAGGCTACAGAAACCTAGTTCTGCATCCTCCCATAATCACTTCGGGTGAGACTACGATTTGCTTGTAGGTCATTGCCAAAAGGGCCAGTAATTGAGGTTTTTGTTGGTGCGCAGTAAAATATGAACCTGGGTCAATCCCTAAAGCCAACAAATGGTTCCGTTGCTGCAAAAGAATAACTGTGACATAGTATCATCTGTGACACAAGATGTGGATCCAGGTATTTTAAAGTCTTTCCTACAAACTTGCATAAAGCTGTTAAGAAACCAGAAAGTTGTAGAAGGACTGCAGGAATTGATAGATTCCTGTGCTTCTAAATAAGTACCACGAAGTGACATGTGTGAAGTTAAAAATTTACATCGACATAAGAGGAGGAATGGAAAATAAATGAGGCTCACTGCATAGATCAGAGAGTATGACATGGATCAAGTTATTCTAGATTTAGGATTTGATGCCAGTGTTTTACCAAAGAAGACCTGGGAATTGATGGTTAAGCCAAAGTTACAATGGCCACCAATTCAGTTGAGAATGGTCAAACAAAAAAAAATATTCCCTATGGGGAAGTTATGAGGTGTTACAGTAGACATTGAAGGAGTACACACTATTGTAGACTTTGAAGTGATAGAAATTGTGGATGACATCAACCCCTATCCAACATTGCTTGGACTGGATTGGGCATTTGATAATCTGGCTATAATCAACTTAAAGAAGGGGAGAATGGTATTTGAAAAGGAAAACATGAGAGTAATTGTTCCATTGGACCCATCATAAGGGGTGAGACATACAGAGCCTATCAGAGATGAGTATTTCGAAGAAGATATAGAAAACATTTATCAGATAACAACCAAATAAGAGGAATGGATTAACCCCACTACAGATGGAAAATTGAGTTGGGAGAAGGACAATTCTTGTACCTCAAATTCAGAAGAAGAATTGGAAAATTGGTAGAATAGGCTACACGAAGTGTCTACAAGGTGATGTGCAAGGATCAATAAATCACTTCATTGTATAACTATTGAGGTATGTAACTTGCCTTACTATGATGGTTTAGGTAATGTAAGAACTTTTCTTGATGATTATGAAAGACAAATACCAAAAGAGAAAAGGTTGTTAGCTTTGGATGTGGTCCTAAGATCTACCCTTGCTAGATGGTGGGGTGCACATAAAAGAAATATAATAGATTGGTAGGAGTGTTGAAGATTAATGTGGATCAAGTTTGGGCTAATAGATACAGAAATAGAGGTGAAATATGATGGTAAAACTGACCCTAGGGAGCATATTCAATGATGCATTACATTATGGGAGGAGATCCCACAACATGAATGTGTACATGGGTTTATCCACACATTAGAGACAATTCCTATGAACTAGTACCTAGAGACATAACTGTGCCATGGTACTATAAGTTGGGCAGATTTGGTTGAAGGGTTTATATTAACATTCAATTTTGAAGACGATTTCCCATGCATAAGCTCAACTCTTTAGAAGAGAAAATATCTTTGAGAATGCGACCTCGCTGACATGGAAACAATCGGATTGGACTGCACAATTAGAGCATGCAATGGAATTCTATAACATTATTGAAGAAGAAGATGAAGATTCAAGCAATATTGACATAGCAAAATTACAAGGACACTGCGAAGTCGCTGGACCTAAACCAGAAATACCAGATATAATGAAACTAGTAAAGACTAAAAATGTGAATAAAGGATCAGAGGAGGGATTGAAGTTCACATTGATTGGAGAATATTGGGCCGAGGATACAGTTAGTAAAGTTACAGAGTTGCTACATGAATACTAGGAGATGCTATAGGGATTAATGCATAGGTGTTTGATGATGTAGAAACCATTATGGATCTTCTCGGGATCCTTGGTAGACTGTTAGATTAGCTGTAGCTGTCAGAAAGATACATGCATATCTATGTTAAAAAAATCAGAATCAAAGCAAGAAGCAAGACTTATTACGTCAAGTCTTGGTGTGGTGTTGCTGTAGAGTGCAAAGTAGCAAGGCGGAAGACCCCTTAGCTAGCTCTAGATCAAAACTTTCACATAGATAAGATAAGCATAATATCACAACATATAACTTTGACAAACAATGCATTAACATATAAAGATATCTAATTACATGTATCTAAGCCACTCATAATAACAAAATTGCATAAATATGTAAACAAATTACACTACCAACATCGTGGAGTGGACAATGTTAGAGCCTAGATTTGCCTCAGGCTGAAAAGACAAGGTTCTAGGTCCACATCAAACCACGCTCAGCCTCATAACTAGCCCTACGAGGACAGGAGAGGGCTCTCTCCGGGTCAATCTCGGCAAAAGATAATCAATGGGGCTCGAGATGACTGTAATAAAAGCAAATCTTAGGCTAGGTATTAAGTACAAGGATTTGTTTTGAGTTTTTGGGGGTTTTGCGCTGGAAACAGGTAAAGGCAAATTAGGCTCGGGGATGAGGCACAGTTTCTCTAGAGTTCTGATTGGGGCAAGGAAGGAAATCATTTTGATGCTTTAAAGTGAGTGAATGGATAGATCAGACTGGTGAGGAGCTAAGGAGAGAAAGAGAGTCTCAAGAATTATCCTTAAACATATGAAAACATGGAAATTTAAACAAATTCAAAGGCAGAGCATAGCAGTTAATGGATTCTACCTTAATCACTCATTTGTTCAAATTCAGAAGAAGAGATAGGAAAATGAGACACATAACACTAATGAACTTACAATTACTTAGAGAAGAACACCATCAAAACATAAAGCCACATGGATCCCAAACAGAGCTGCAAAACCCCGGTCTTTCCTTAGCAAAAAATGCAGAGATATAATGTACAATGATATGCCAAAGAAATCCCTGGTGTCCAAACATGAAAATGACTTAGAAATTACATGATATAGACAAGCCTAACTCCTTCCCATGACTCTAGGGGTCAAGCTCATTATTCTAGGAGCTATTTGAACCAATTCTAAACAAGGAACTGAAATCTAGGTAGTCAAACAACTTACCCCTATAAGGTAGGAAACTGATTCATTCATTAAATTTTCACTTTTTAGTGAATGAATCCTGTAGAACAAGTAAATAAGTGCCAAAATTACATCATGTTTATCCAATTACATCAAGATAGATAAAAAATTACATCAAAAAGCAAAACCAGTCAAACTGATCGAATTTCTGAGCTAGAAGGTGAAAAATTGAGCAAAAATCCTCTATGCGCCGCGCCTGATTCTCTATGCATCGCACCACTTAGGAGCTGATTTTGAGGCACTTCCTGAAGTACAAATTGAGCCCAAGTATGCTTGTTGGAAAGCCTTGCCTTTCTACTTTCCAACCCAAGTGGAATTTTTGAATTTGGTGCCCATTTTCCCCTCCAAAACTTCAATCTCCCAAGACTGCTTCTTGTGTGTCAAAATAGGGGCAGTGAGGTCATTTTTTGAGTGTTTTTGACCTCCTGAGAACTCAAAACTTGCCCAAACTTCTTGGGCATGCACCAGAAGTCATGATTTTTCATGAAAAATCCAAAAATGTAAACTTTTTGCAGTTTGGACCTCCCAAGCAAAAGCGCGCGCCAGGTGGCGCGACGCATAGGGAGAAAAACCCTGTTTTTTGTACCAAAATTTGCCAAAATGCCAAAAATGCCCCAAATTTTTTGAAATTTGGGCTGGAGCTTCTTCATTAAGTTTCATTCTCAGATAAAGATGCTTTGGCTAATATCTGAAGATGATGAAGCTCCCTTTGCCTCTTTTGCTTCCTTATTTCCTTCTTCAATTTTGCCTTTAAATTCCTGATTCGTGCCTTGCAAACCATATTATGTGCCCTATAGTGAAAATACATGTGTCTCAGAAATGCCTTGTCTCTATCGGCCTTATCCAGTAGTCTCTCCAAGTGGATGTTGACTCTCTCGAGCCAAGACTCTCGATCAGCGTTGATTTCTTGCTCAAGTGAAGTGAACTCCACCCTCATTTGGGCAGCTTGGCAGTTTTTCTTTATGTTTTTGCCACCTCTATGAGGCCTCCTGGGTGCATGTACTTCTATTGGCGAATCACTGTGGGTCTCCTCCTCATGATCATATGACGGATCAGATGCCATCTCTACTAGTGGATGAAATGTCCAGGAGCTGCCTTGAATTGTCTTGATGCAAAATAGGTGATTTTATGGTGTGCCTTGACCTTTGCCACCAAGGGGAACAATGATAGGTGGGACTGTGGAGGGAAAGGGTAAGAGGGGTTTTAGGAATGTTTCTAACTGGAATTTTGGGAATAGAAGGGTTTTAGGGATAGTTTTTATATTTTGGGATAACAATTAGGATTTAGGAACATGTAGCTAGGGTTTGGGATAATGAGAATTAGGGATATAGGGTTAATGAGAATTAGGGATATGGGGTTTGGGAATGGGCTTATGAAATTAGAAAATAAATCAAGGAGGGAGTGATGAAGTGGACTTGACAACAAAAGCTCAAATTGCAAACCCTAAGCAATTGTTTTTGAGGAAAAATTGTAAGGAGGTAGGGTTTGAAAATTTTCTCACTAAAACACCATAAACACCAAGGTAACTCATTCATTGGTCGTGGGAGAAATGTTAACTTACTTTAACACAAGAAGATTGAGAAAAGTTTACAATTTGAGAGAGTTTTTTGAGTTAATTTCAGGCTTTTTAGCCTAGTGTGCCGCGCCTTCCCAGTGCGCCGCGCCAGTGTATTTTTACACTGGAAATTTTTGCCCAATGCGCTGCGCCTTCCGAGTGCACTGTGCCTTTTTCCAGGTGACTTTTGGAGGCCTTCCTGGTGTCCAAATTGGATGTAGGATAGCTTGTTGGAAAGGGCTTTGAGTCTAATTTCCAACCCAACTAGAATTTTTCAATTTTGAGTTCATTTTCCCTGTCAAAAATCAAATATCCCAAGACTGGTCAAAATGTTCCAAATGAGGCTACCTCAAGGCAGAGTGTTGTTGTAGTCAACTTTTTAATGCCTTCCTCAACTCCAAATTGAGCTCATGATATCTCATTGGAAATATCTTTGTGTCTAGTTATCATTTGACTCATCAAGCAAGTCATTTGGCTAACCAAGCTAGGAGAAAACTTGATTTTCCCAAGGTCACTTCGGAGGTGCATCAATTCTCCTGAGGAAATTGTATTTTTGACCTTTCTTTAAAGCCATGACACCTGTGTAAAAAGTGAAGGAGGCTTTTCTTCCTGGGCCTGTTGTGGAAAAAAAAATTTCTCAGTTTTTCCAAATTCATCTTTCCTGCTCAGAAACATCATTTGAGTAAAACCTACCCCGATGTGTGGAACAAGGGATTTGTTGAAATGAAGCGAAATGAAGGGGATAGGGAGCCTCTAAATTCTTGAGGAAATTTTAAGAAGTAGGGAGGGATGTTAGGACCTAGGGGAAAGTGGAATTTCAAATATTAAGTGAGGGGAAGGGGTCCAAAAGGGAAAAACACAGGCCTAGCCTAGAAAATTGCCAAGTTGTAGTAAGAAACTAGGGTTTGTGCGAAAATGAAGAATTTGGGGGATCTCAGTGATGGGAAATGTTTAATAAGGTACATTAAGGATAGGGGAAGGTGGATGAACATCAGGATACAAGTTTTGCTAATGATTTGACCGTCCAAGAGAAATTGCCTTCAAAACCCTAGGAGAGGGAAATGACCTTACCTAGGCGCAACTGAAGCATGAACAAGGTGTAAAATGACCCATTGGAACCTAACATGATGATGACAACCCTCTGAATGATGGTAGACTCATCTAAATAGTGACATAGACCAACATTTGGACAACTTTGAAAGGAGTGAAAGCAAACCCTAGACCTAATGCCTAGTGACCAAATTTTACTTGAAGACTCACTGAAATGATAAAATTTGACCTTGACACCTTAAAATCACTTTGTAAGAGCATGTTTGATCACTGGAGGAAGGCTGGAAAGACTGACACTAATAGACAACACAATTGTAGTTCTATATTGATGTAGAAAAGGGTGATTACAACCATCGGTTGTATCAGCCTTCCCTTATTCCTCCAACTCCTCTCTCTCTTTCCTTCCCTTCTTAACCTATTGCTATGCCATAGTGAGAGACTATGCTCTGAAAGTCAAATAGGCAATCCTTTCAAATGTTTCGACCTTTTCCACAATGGCCCTAGCCTTGCATATATAGAATGTGAGGATAAGGTTGCCAAGTCCTTCATGAGTTCCATTAGGTAAAAGCAGTGATGTTGCCATGATTTTGTGCTCTTTCCCATTTGTAGACTCCATTAGGAATTAGTAATTCCTCCAAACAGGTTGAGTTCTGATGTTTTCCTACTTTTGTGAGCTGACATAAGAGAGAATCTCAGGATATTTCTTGGTCAAATTGTTCCCTTGGCCCATAGAAACTCATTTAGGTTCACTAACGCTCTTCCCGAGGTAACAAATAGAGTTACCCTACTCACTAACACACCCTTAGCCTTGCTAGGAATCTTTATAAAGCAGGTTGCTAGTTCCTAGACAACATTAGCTTGAAAAATGGGCCTATGAACTTGGTCAGTCCTTCAATCATCATGTATTTCTCCTCTGAGCTGGTGAGGAGGTTATTTTCCTATATAATAGGAGATATTCCCTATAGTTTTTTTAGAAATGAAGGGAATATTAGGCGATTTGGGAGTCATTAGGATTCCCCTTAAACCTGATGTGAAAGCTGTCAAGCAAAGACCATACAGATTGAACCAAAAATATAGGGAAAAGGTGAAAGAGGAATTAGATAAAATGATAACAACAGGGATCATTGAACTTGTGGAGGAATCAGAGTGGGCAATTCCTATGGTGGTCCAGGAAAAGAAGACTAAAGGAGAAATTAAGATTTGTTTGGATCTAAGGAAATTAAACGATGCATGCGTGCATGATCCCTTCCCTACACCCTTTAAAGATGAAGTGCTGGATAATGTAGGAGGACAGGAGGCCTACTCATTCACAAATGGATTTTCTGCCTATCATCAGATCAAAATTGCACCATAGGATAGGCATAAGACCACATTTGCAGCAATGTGGGGCTCATATCAGTATATAGTGATTCCTTTTGGGTTGAAGAACGCCCTTGCTATATTTTTAAGAGTTGTGGTCGTAACATTCAAGGAGTACATACACAAATTCCTGGAGGTATACTTTGATGTTTGGACAATCTTTAGAATATTGAAAAAGCATGTTGGGAGCTTAAGGCTTATGTTTGACATATGTAGGTAGTACCAAATCTCATTGAACTTAAAGAATTGTATATGTTGTGTGCCTTTTGGAATACTATTGGGGCATGTTGTGTGTAAGCAGGATTTGATGGTGGATCCCACGAAGATAGTTGTCATTGTGAACTTACCTCCACCAAAAATAGTGAGACATCTGCGCACTACATTAGGACACAATGGATATTACAGAAAATTCATTAAGGGATATGCACAAATAATTGCGCCAATGGAGAAACTATTGAAGAAAGATGTGAATTTTCAATGGAATGAAGAATTCCAGAAAGGTCTTGATATATTGAAAGAAAAGATGTTAACTGCACCTATATTGGTTTTCCCAGACTGGAATAAGGAGTTTCATGTTCATGTAGATGCATCTTGCATAGCTTTGGGAGTAGTATTGGCACAACCTAGTGCAGGAGAAATTGATCACCCTCTATATTTTTCAGGAAGGAAGTTGTCTAAAACAGAGGAAGAAACTTCGCAGCATGGGGAACCAAGTGGAAAAGATAAAGACAAGGATTAATAGGAGCAAGACTAGGAGCCATAGCATGACGAAGAGCAGAAAGAGGTAGAAAAAGGAAAGAGGAAGATGTAGGTGGAACTTCACCGAGGAGTAGAAAGAAGTAGAAAGCAGATAAATCCAAGGGCACAATGCCGCTTATCCTTATTGATGGGGACCTAGATGAAATTGGGGAGAAATTTTAGGAAGTCACAGTGGAGTCATGGAGAAAAATAGAGGATCATTATGATGTGCTCCTGATAGGTGTTGAGTAGAGTATTGCATAATTGAAAATATTAGTGCAAACATCTAGACAACCATCACAGATAGGCCAAGGTCATGAAGCTCGACCTTGCAGTCAAGGAATCAAAGAAGAAGATTACAGATGTACAATTTGAATATGAAGCAAATATCAGTGAGATGCAAATGAATTTGCATCCACCCACGCCACCATAAGTATGCAAACAAAGGGAGATCGAACTAAAGACAACAATGGCAGGCATCTTCGAGATAGTGGCAGAGTGTGGAAAATTATTGGATGAGACTGTGCAGATTTGGACTTCACTGCAGGAAGATATGAACGTATAAAAGATAGAAGACAACATCCAGCAGAAGAAGAAGCAACTAGAGGAGATTCAGGAAACTTCAAAGACCTTCCTAGTCTCGTAGAAGCTCACCAAAATTAGTGAATCCAAGGCACTTCAGAAACAAATAGAAGAACTCAGAAGGGAAGAGAAAATTTTGACAGAGAGAACTCAACCATGGCAGGATGAGACGCTCCAACTATCATATGAAGTGGATGGGAATCTCTAGGAGCTTCGACAAAAGGAAGAATCAGTGTTGTAGAAGACTGTAAGACCAGTGACAGAGGCACCACTCGAAGAAGTGCATAGAGAAGAGAAGTAGGCAAAAAAGATACTACGATAGTACAATGTCGCCTACAATAACATCACAACAAATATTCAAGGTAAAGCAACTGAGTGACTTGGGACGAGTCACATGTGATTGTTGGGGGTCTGTTGGGCGTAACCCAACTTGGCCCAAGTTTTGGCCAAAAATCCACATTTTATGGAGTGAAGTGCGTGATACCGTGGAGCGATGTAATGCACGATGTTTAAGGGGCTTCGAGGTGGGTCAAAGATCCTTATTTTTGTAACAGGTTTGGGAAATAGTTGATTGTTTTTAGGAGGACCATGGTATTTGGACCATGGCATTTTGATGTACCCGTTGATGTAATTAGTATATATAGGAGAAAGGATGTAAGTCAAAGTAATGAATAAGATAGAAATGATACAAACATAAGGAAATATCTCTGTAATCTATTTTGGGTCTTGAAGGAAAGGCTCTGTCGCTGAGTGAGCAGAGACCTAAAGTCTGTAGCCGAGTGCGCACACACATGCAACTGGGTGCACAGGTCAAGGATTTGTATGCTTTTTAAAGAATTAATATAAGAAGTATAGTTTTGATGGACATAACTTGTGTATGATTATTTTGTATCTTTTTCTTTCTATTCAGTATTTTAGTTATATTTTACTTCCACGCAGTATTGTTTATGATTGTTAATGGCATGGTTAAGTAGATGATCCAACCCTGCGAAGTAATCGGTGTATGTTAAGGATAAAAGAACATAAAAATACCACATTGCATAATCCATCAAGGCTGTAGAAACTTGGTTCTGCATCCTCCCATAATCACTTTGGGTGAGATTGCGATATGCTTGCAGGTCATTTCCGAAAGGGCCAATGATTGACGGTTTTGTTGGTGCGCAGTAAACTATGAACCTAGGTTAGCCAAACTAAATCCAAAAATCCATGTTGTTCCAAGGTTTTGATTTGGAATTGCAGCCGCTGTTCTTTGAGAAACATGGCATAATACTTTGGTCGCTGTCTCCATTGCAATGCTTCCATGGAGAGACTATCCATGGTGGAAAGTTGTGTTTCTTTCTCCTTCCACCTCTCTCTCAACCTCATATTGTCTGCCTGTAGCTGCTTCTTCATTACATGCTCTCTCATTCTTAGCTCACTTAACTCTTTTCTCATTTCAATGACCTTTTCTTCCATGAGGCCTACATCCTCTACCTTCTTAGATTTAGTAATTTGCATCCACTTGTGGGTTCTTCCTCTTTCTATCTCTAGCTCATAAAGGAGTGGGATTGTAAATTTTTTGGGGATAATCCTCCCTCCTTCAATGAATTTGTAGTAGGAGCTCAAGCTAGGTTGTGGGCTAGGTTCTTGGAGATCTTGTAGGTCTTTTCCAACAATTTTTGAGGTGGTGGATACCTCTTGTGAATCTTTCTTAGGTTCCTGTAGCTTGCCTTGTTTTGCGTGTAAAAAATTATGCCCCTCCTGTAGCAAACCCTGTCTCTCCTATAGCTTCTCTTTTTCCTCTTCCTCAAATGCAGATTGTGTCCTTGGCTTCTTGAAGGTGACAAACCTAGTGGTAGGCCTACTCACAGGTGCTATGGGTGACTTATTTTTGGTTCTAGGAGGAGTGACCTCCTCAAATTTTCCCTCACTAGGTCCTATTTCTTCCTATTTGCTTGGTGACTCATCAATAATTATAGGAACCCTTGTAGGAGTTTGTGGCTTTCCTTGTCTAATTCTAGTGCTCTTCTTAGTTCTGAAATACATTTGACTTGGCTTTGATTGCTTCCTTTTTGGCTTGACAAGAGTGCCCAATGTAGCTAAGGTTGCAACCACTTCCTATTCAATGTCTTCTATTCCTTGGGGTGGAGAAGTATTCTCGGGGCTCATTATTTCTTCTCCTTTCTTCTCCTCCTCTTCTCCTTTCATATCTAATTCTCCTTCCTCTATCTCTGTTGCCTCTTTCTCTTCTTCCTTTATTTCTTCTCCTTCTATTCTTGCTGCATCTTCCTCTTCTGTCTTTTCCCCTTCTTCTTCCTCTTTTTATCCCTCTCCCTCCAACACTAGAGGTTGGGGTTTATCCTGGTGTGAGTTCTTGTGCTTGTATGAAAGTCTCCCTTTCCATGTCTACAAATTTGTTCTGTTGGACATGGATTCTAAAATGGTTCAGAGCATCTACCACTATCAATTTTATGAGGCCATGGTGAGCTAAATTTTTATGTTTTCCTTCCTTTACCTTCTGACTTATCTCCATAATTGAATGCATAAGAAAATGAGGGACACTGAGTCTTTGAGAAATGAGTAAGTCTTCCTTGAATCTTAGCTCTTGGAGCAACTTGAAGTGGTAGGAATAAACTACACTTAATATCCCTTCACAAGATATGTATTTAAGGATATGGTAGGCTACCTCATCCCAAGGGTAAGGCAGAATTTCTCTCCTCACTCCATTCTTGTCTTCTACAGGCTTCTCTTTTGAAAGGAAGAAGTTTTTCCTAGCTGTGACACTTACTTTCTTGTCTTCTTTGCTCCATCTCATTCCTAGAGGCAAGGTGGTTACTCTACTGATAGTTTATGGACTAATAGAAATGGCCAACCCTTTGACAACAATTGTGGCACTATCTTCCCCTTGAGAGTGTAATGATGTGGAAAATTCATGGGAAAGGTCATCATCATACCCCTTTAGTAGCTCAAAGAAGCCCAACCATTGGTGGTTTTTGAAGATGTCAACTACAGGAGGGTGTTGGTGAATTCTCCTAGTATCTGAGGGTTCCCTTTTGTTAAATCCTCCCCCCATTTCTTCTCTATTACTCCTTGATGCTATGTAGGTGTGAAATTTAAAAAATTCAAGCAGTCTCAGTGGTGAAATAGTGGCATAAACAATGGTGAAACAATGGCATAGTGCTTGGTGATAATGAGGAAGAAGGGTGCTCAAAGTTGTATTCACCAAGCTATTTATTTTATCTTAACTAAAATAACCTCCAAAAGGATCCCCTACTGATAAATTGATTGATATATTCTCTTAATTTCAAGCAGACTATTTACGAAATTGGGTGTATAAATAAAGGAGGGTATCACCTAATTCTTATCAGAGAAATTCTAGGTGTGCGTGATTTTTTTGAGAGAGTATCGAGCTATCGTGACTCCTTTTTCTCCTCTCAATTCCTCTTATAGCTCCTCTCAACCCTCTTGTAGCAATTTCAGGCCTGCATGTATTTCTCTCCTGGAGCACTATGCATGTAGGGCTTGAAACTCCTCGTTGGCACTCTAGCTACTTGATGCACTAGCTTGTCCTTCCTCTAACGGTTTTTGGAATGAGTGATGGTGTAAATGGAGTCGAGCCAACACATAATATCATTTTTTTGTTAAAATCTTGGAGCACTATGGTGACTTGGCATTAACACAAGTTTCTTCTTTTGGACCATTGTCCCCACTAACTGTCATCATCTCTCCCTCCTTGTGATTATCACCCCACTCTTCAAGGACACCAGTTTGTTTTGAGTTGAAATTTCCATGTTGCATGGGTAACTTAACTCACACTTGAGTTGACTAGTCGAGGGTGGCCAAGTTCACTGGCCACCTCCAACCTATTAAAACACATTTTCTCACTTAAAACACATTTTTGTCATTTTTATGCAAAGGGAGGAGGTTAGGGTTGCCATACCTGAGCCTACCTGTGGATCGATTTGTTGCAGAGGATTGCATGCTAGAGTTGGACCATACATCATTATGAATAAGGGAGTTGACCTCTTTGACTTATTTCCTATGCATGTATTCATTTTTTTTATGCTGCCTTTACTGTTGCTATTGCTATGTGTTTGCACGTGATTCTTCAAATATTCAAGCTACAAGTACTGGTGGAAAGCCTACTTGAGAACGAGGTTTCTCTTCATGGCCACAAACCATGATTTATCATCCCTTTTGGTGGTGAAAAAACATAATATCAGTGTTTGTTGTGTGGTTGTACAGGCTGCTACAGTAGGAGTTTCTTCCTGTAACAGTCCTTTGGTCTCCCCTTTAAGTCTTCAGTTGGAATGAGGGAGATGAGGGAGATGATGATGAGTGATGAGGATAGGGTTATAATCATGCAGGAGTAGTGTAGGAACTTTAGAGATAGAAAGTGATAGATTTTGTGTTTTTTTAAGGAAGGACAGAGTGGAGAAGCTTGAACAAACTTTTGGTTAAATGAGTGGATGGATGATGGAAGAGTGATGGAAAATTCATAGGAGGACTCTCTTTACCCTTACTTAGAGTCAAGATGGTATTTTCTATCACTTTTCTCCTCAGATCTCCCTATTGTATCTCCACAGACTCCTTTTGTAGCACTACAATACCTTCCTGTAGCAACATAGGTCCTTCCTGTAGCTGCACAAAGAGGAGGTGAATTTCATATTTCTTGTTGATAGGATGGTGGAGAGAGATAGAAATGTGAATGGAGAGGATGGATATGGGGTATATGGATAGATGAATGGACAAAAACCTGCAGGTCTTGGTCTATAACCACGAAATCTGCCATTGTGTACAACTCTACAAAACAAAAGAAAGGTTAGCAAATAGGATATAAGATTCTTCGTTTTCCTCTTTTCTTTTCTCTTTCTTTTTTCCTTTTTCTTGAAACACACAGGCTGCCTTAGAGGAGGTTTTCAACCTACATGCCTTCCCTAGGTTCCGCAAGAGATGTTTTCACCTAAGGATCTTTATTATTATTATTATTATTTTTTGCTCTTGGGCTAGCTTAGAGAGGTTTTCAACCCAGGAGTTGGCCTCAAATGCCTGATAAAGGTTTTCATCCAGGTATTCTATTTTTCTTTCTCTATTTTTTTTTAAACAAAATTTCTAAAACTATTGTGGACGGGAAGCTATGAAACTCCCAATCACATTCAATTCCTTGTTGACTGAACTGATAAATTCCTCCTTGGATAAAGGTCTTCTATATAACTTCAACCTGTAACCATTTACAAAAAAGGGGATGCCTTCCTCATCAATGGTTCTGATATGGACAAATCCATTTTCATGACATTTTTCCACTAGGTATGGGCCCAACCATCTTGTCATTAGCTTCCTTTTAAAATATTTAAACTTAGAATCATATAACAAGGCCCAATCCCTTTCTTGAAAAGTATTTTCCTTGATATGATTTTCATGCCAGACCTTCCTTTGCAGTTGTATGACTTCAGTGTGTAAGAGATATTGCATTATGAACTCATCTTATACATTTATTTGGAGTAGCCTTTCTTGTTGTGCTCTAATGACATCTAAGTCCAACTGAGCTACCATTCTCAAAGTGTTATATTCACACTCAATAGAAAGCAAAGCTTTCTTCCCATAAGCCAAATCATATGGAGTGAATCCAATGGTGTTTTTCCAAGTGGTATTGTAGGCCCAAGTGGCCTCTACTAGTCTCTCTGCCCAATATTTCCTACCTTTTTTAACAACTTTAGCGAGGATACTCTCTGGTGCTCTGTTTGTGACCTCTACTTTCCCATTTGCTTGAGGATGATAGGAAATGTATGTCCTATGCTTGATATGGTGATGCCTCATGAAATCCTTAATCAAATTGTATGTGAACTGTGCTCGTTAATCAGTGACTACCTCCCTTGGATACCCATCCTTATAGAATATGTTCTCTCTTAAAAATTCTGCCACTTTATACTCAATTGTTGCTTTGAATGCCTTTGTCTCAGTGGACTTTGTCAAGTAATCAATGCACATAATGATGTAAATTTTTTTCCCCTGATGGTGGATCAATTGGCCTAATTAAATCCATGCCTCACTTGTCAAATGGATTTAAGGCCACTTGAGGTTATAGGGGCATTTCATCCCTGGGTGTGGTTTTTTCCATTCTTTGGCACTGATCACATCTAGTTGTATACCTCCTTGCATCTTGACATAAGGTGGGACAATAGTAGCCAACCTATAAAACTTTAAGGGTTGTCCCTTTTACAGAAAAATAACCTCCACAAGGACCATCATGACATGATGAGAGGATGTCAAAGACTTCCTCCTCTCTTATACATATCCTCAAGATTTTATCTGGTCCCAATCTATAAAAACTCCCCCCAATCCAATTAAAAGGGGAGCTTTTCCTTACAATATTTCTTTTCTCCCTGGGTGATAGATTAGGAGGGAACCTCCCAATAACCAAGTAGTTTTCTATATCAGAAAACCAGGGAGAAAGCACCAAGATAGAAAAGAGGTGCTCATATGGAAGTTGATCATCCACCATATCTTCATTACCTGCAAGCAAGGTTAACCTGGACAAAAAATATGCAACCACATTTTCTTTTCCTGGTTTGTCAATGATAGTCAAATCAAACTATTGTAGCAATAACAACCACCTAATTATCCTAGCATTAACATTAGGATTTTTCATCAAATATTTAATAGTTACATGATCAGTATGAACAAAATTTTGGTACCCAGTGATATAGTGCCTAAATTTGTTTAAAGAATGTACTACAACTAAGAGCTCTTTTTTAGTGACAGTGTAATTCAGCTCAACTTTAGACAAATTCTTACTAATGAAGTAAATGGCATAAGGAAAATTATCCTCTACTTGTCCCAAGGCTCCCCCCACAACTTTGTCTGATGCATTAGTATGGATATGGAAAGGCAATGCCTAGTTGGGACCTCTTAGGATGGGTGTAGTAGTCAACTTTTCTTTCAACACTTCAAGGGCCTCTTGAAAACTACTGGTCCAATAGAAATATGCATCTTTGGCTAGTAAAAAAAACAAAGGTGAAGCCACTTTACTAAAGTCTTGGATGAATCTCCTATAATACCCTGCTAGTCCCAAGAATCTCTTGACATCCCTTTTCTTCTGAGGGGTAGGGACCCTTTTGATGATAACAATTTTTTTTGGGTTCACCTGTATCCCTTCCTTGGAGATGGAATGGCCAAGGACAATCCCCTCATTCATCAAGAAATCACATTTCTCAAGGCTTAGAGAGAGATTCATTTCAATGCATTTTTTCAAAACCTTGCACAGATTGGAGAGAGCTTCATGGAAGTCACATCCATAAGGAGTGAAATCATCCATGTATATTTCCACAGAGTCATGAACCAATTCAGAAATACTCAAAACTGCCCTCTGGAAAGTAGCAAGGACATTGAAAAGGCCAAATCAAAGGAATCTATAAGCAAAGGTACCCCAAGGACATGTGAATGTGGTCTTTTCTTAGTCTTTAGGGATCACTTGGATTTGATTATATCCACTAAATCCATCCTGGAAGGAGAATAATTTCTTCCTTGCAAGGCCATCTAAGACTTGGTAAATGAAGGACAAGGGAAAATGGTCCTTGTTTGTGGCATTGTTGAGATCCCTGTAATCCACATAGATCCTCAACTTCCCATTATTCCTGGGAACTAACAAAAGAGGTGATACCCTCTAACTATCTGAAATAAGGTATATGAACCTTGCATCCAATAGTTTTTGTAGTTCTACCTTCACAATATCCTTAAGAGCTAGGTTCATCCTCCTTTGGGGTTGGAATACAGGTTTGCATCCCTCCTTGATGTAAATATGGTGGGCACAGACCAAGGGATGCACACCTTTCATTTCCTTATAGTCCCAAGAAAAAGCATCAAGTTGTTGCCTCAACACTTTGCACAATTTCTCTTCCTATTTGGTCGAGAGAGAAGGGTTGATATTTAATGTTTTGGATAGGCCGGGCCAAACTCTAGCTATTTGAGGTGAAAACTCAACCCCCCCATTTTTTACTGATTTATTTCAAATAACGGGGACCCTTTTTGTAAATTTTGGCTAAATCACCTTTTGTTTTTAAATATTTTCATTTTGTTAAGTGTCTTACAATTTTGCCAAATTTTGTCATCAAATTTCTATTTTGATTGTTTCATCGAGTTCAATTTTTCACAAGATTTCCACCGATTCTTGTTTCCTCTCATTTGGATGCCCGGTTTGCAAATGGTGCTCATCTAAAGTTTGATACTTTTTTACTGTGAGGGCTAAAAAAATGTATATTATGTTAATTTTTGTAAATTATTTGTAAATATCGTTTTTGACTAATTTTTACTAATTAATTATTTTTTCACTAACAATCCAAGAAAATTGTTGTGGCCAAATTGTAGAACAATTAAATTTATGTCGTTTTCGGATTTCAAAAATCTATGTTAAATCCCAATTTAAAAGAAATTACGAAATACAAAATCTAAAAATTGCAAGTGGTTGTAGTTTCTTTTGTCAGGTTTTTAAATTACAAAGTGGCTATAGTTTATGGGCGTGATGATCCTCAGTATTGCAACAAGAATGCTGCAACTCCCAAGGCTATTGACTTTAATTATCAACCCAGGGTTCATACAAACTTTAGAGGTATCGACACTATATGTGCAACATACAATGTGTCATTCGTTCGCTATCATGATGTAATGGAGTGCATATACTAAAATCAAATCCTAAACTAATTGCAAAAAATGAATTGCTTAAGATGGAAACCTTAACCTATTGCAAAAAATAAAGTACAAGGAAAGAAACATATTCTAATTGCATAAAGATCATGAACTAAATGTAAAAGAAACCTAACTTAACCCTATTTATCACATGTGATGATTTAAACTAACTGAGAATGGAATCTGATCTAGGGAGTATTAACTGCTACATGCATGTGCTAATTAAGAAATAAAAAGAACTATTTTTCTTTATCTTTTCATTTTATAAATGAAAATGCTAATCTTTCCTTGTTCTTTGGCAGGGGAGATAGGTGTGGAGGAAGAGGGGTACAATGGTTTTGATGGCTTGGAGGTCAAGTAGAGGCCTAATCCTAGCTTAAATGATGATTTTTCTCAATTCAAGCTCAAAACAGGCCGCTACAGGATTTCCTATAGGATGTACTAGTTCCTACAAGATGTCTACAGGATCCCCTGTTTTATTACAAAAAACAGGCCGAAAGCTTAGGAAGTGGTCTAGAAGGTGGAATGGAGCTTAGGAAAGGTGGATAATGGAAGAATAAGGCATAGAGGTAGTGGGCACTTCTTAGAACTCAAGCAAGGGCTTCAAGATGGGTAGATTTTCTTAATGGAAATGACAATTTTTGCATATAAAACAAGAATTCGGATTAAGAATTTAGTGGATTTTGGCGACATGGGTGGATGAGGCGAGATGAGGTCTCCCTACAATGTAAAAGCTCCCACAACAATACACATTATTGTCTACATCTATCCTTAAATTCATCTATACATGGGAAAGATATATTAAATAACAAACAATTACTAGTCTAAAATCTAGAAATTCGAGAACTAGTAAGCTAGTAAATATATCAAATGTCTAACCTAATCAAGTGTAAATGAAACAGGGTAATTTTTTTTATTAAATAGAATTTTTTGTGATATAATGCAAGTGGAACCAACTTCATTGAAGTTCGTTAGCATATTCTAAAAAATAACAGAAATTTGTTGTTATTTGCCACAAAGGAGTTCAACATAGTTATCGATCAAACAAGAACTATTACATCAAAATGGGTACTCGGGCCAAAAATCCCCAAAAAACATGAAAAACAACCCAAAAATAAAAAATGTTGATTCTACATCACCATTTTTTTCAGAGTAAATTTTTCATATTTTTTAAAAATAACAGTAAAAAATAATAAAAGCCATTTTCTTTGGTGTTGATGCTAGAATACCGGATTTTGATTTATTTATTTTATTTTATTATATATATATATATATATTATTTTTTTTTTAAATTATATATATATATATATTTTAGGGTACATTTTCAACATTTTTTAATAATGATGTTAAAAATAAAATATTGTCACTCTGAAAAACTTTAAATTTCCAATGATTTTCAAGCATGACATTAACGATAAAATATCACGTCTTTGAAAAGCCTTAAAATTCTAACGATTTTTAAGCATGACATTAACTTTAAAATATCACTTCTTTGAAAACCTTAAAATTCCAACAATTTTCAAGTATGGTGCTAAGAAAAAATATTTATAATTGTTTTCAACCATAACATTAAAGATAAAATATCGCAACTTAGAAAAGCATTAAAATCTTGACAGATTTTCAACCATGGAATTAAAACCAAAGATTATGACTACAAAACAATCTTAAATTTTCAAAATATTTCAAGCATGACATTATGGAAAAATTTTATGACTAATTTTTTTTTTTAAATGAACCTCTGAATGAAAAGTTATTATACCAAGAGTAATTTTTTTTTAAATGCTAAATGTATAGTGATATTGAAATCTTAGCGTAAGACAACTTGATACATTGCAAAAAAAATTAAAGCTCAACTATCAAATTGACATGCAGTGTAGGTGAGCTCAACCCATTGTAATGAAAACTTAAAGACCAACCATGAAATTAACACATTGTGGTGCAGTCTCGGTTCATTATAACGAAAAAATTAAAATCAACTATCAAATTGCACATAATGGGATCGGGTTGCTAGACAAGCATCAACACCAACCCTACAATATATATATATATATATATATATATATATATATATATATATATATATATGAAAGATACATAAGAAAACAAATATTCAAATATCGAAAACAAATTAAAAAATAATAAGTAATAAAAGATAAAAAGAATCACAAAAAAATCAAATATAAGAAATATATAGAAATGCAAAAACTCAAATATTGAAAAAAAACAATAAAAAAACACAAAAATACAAAAGAAAACAAAAATTCAAATATTTAAAAAAAAAGTATTAACAATTAATTAAATATAAAAAGAACATGACAAAAAAAATCAAATATAAAACTTATATAGTAATAATATAAAAAAACCATAAAATGCTAAAAAAATTAACCATATCATGTAAAAAAAAAGCCTAAGAAAAAAAAAAAAAAACATAAAACATAAAACATGACAAAAATAAAATAATAAAAACATGTTAGCAATAAAACATAAAAATATATTAAAAAAAAAAACATAACAAAAACGAAAAAACATAAAACATAAAAATAAAAATAAAAATAAAAAACCATGAAAAAAAAGCATAAAAAATATTATTATAAAAAATAACTCGACAAAAAAAAATCAAATACAAAAAAATATATAAAAAAGGAAAAAAAAAAAAGAAAAAGCAAAAAACCTATAAAAATAAAAAAAAAAACAACCAAAATTTTCTCATAAAAATAAAAAAATTGAATAAAAAATTAACAAAAAAATAAAAAATAGAAATAAAAAATCCAAAAATTAATAAAAAACGAAATATATATATATAATTTCAAGAAAAACAAATTGAAACACAAAAAAAATCTAAAAACATTTTTTTTTAAGTTAAAAAAACAAATAAAAATGAAAAACCTCATTAGAAAAAAAAACTTGAAATAATTAAAAAAAAGTTAAAATTAAAAAAAAAATTAAAATTAAAAAAAGAATTAATTAAAATAAAAAATAAAAAATATTTAAATTAAATAATTTAAATAAACAAAATAAAAAATAAAATAAAATAAAAATTTAAGAATTATTTTTAAAAATTAAAATTAAAAAAAGAAAGGAATAGCATAAAAATATAACAAAAGCAAAAAAAAAAACAAAACAAAACAAAATTTTTTAAAAACAAAATTGAAAGAAAAACATTAAAATGAAAAAAAAAATCAAAACAATTAATTTTAAATTTATTTATTTATTTTAAAATAAAAATTAAAAAATAAACTAAAAATTAAAAAATAAATTAAAAACAATTAAAAAAACATAAAAAAAGTTAAAATAGAATAAAAGGAATAAAAATAAAAAAGACACAATTAAAAAAAAACTCAATTAAAAAAAACAAATAACCCTACCCTACCCTGCTCCCCTGCACCTCCCCTACCCACCCTCGGCCTTCCCCCTACCCAACCCATTCCCTCTTCGCTCCCTCCCTCCCTTACCACCGTCACCTTTCCCCTCCGCCACCCTGCCCCCAACCCCCGCTCACCACCCTCCCCTCCTTGCCTCGGCCTCGACCCCCGCTCACCACCCTCCCCTCCCCGCTTGGGCCCCCAGCTAGTGACCAAGAACCCGATTCCAGGAATCGGCCTGCGACCTCTTGGCAGTTGGTTGGGGACTCAGCCGGGGAGGGGAGGGTGGTAAGCAAGGGGTGGGCAGGGAGAGGAGGGTGGTGAGTGTCGGGCGGGGAGAGGGGAGGGGCGAGGGGGGAGAGTGGTCGAGGGTTGGGAGGAGAGACCGGGGGGGTGGACTGCGAGTGGAGGCTGGTGAGTGGTCGTGAGGGGAGAGGGGAGAGTGGTGAGAGGGGGGCGAGGAGGGTAGAGTGGTGAGTGGTTGTGAGGGGAGAGTGGTGAGAGGGGGTGGGGAGGGTAGAGTGGTGAGTGGTCGGGAGGGGAGAGGGGAGGGTGGTGAGAGGGGGGTGCTGGAGGGTTGGGATAGAAGTGCACGATGGGGTGACGACGACGGATTGAGGGGAGAGTGTTGAGGATCGAGAAGGGTTAGGGGGTTGGGGGAAGGGAGGAGTCGGGTGGGGGATGGTAGGTTAGGGTAGGGTTATTTCGTTTTTTTAATTGTGTTTTTTTTTTTTGTTAATTTATTTTTTTTAATATATTTTTTATTCTTTTTTTTTCAATTTGTTGTTGTTTTTTTTTTTTAATATGTTTTGAAATTTACTCTCTCTATTTTTATTTATTTATTTTTAATTGGTTTGAATTCTTTTTTAATGTTTTAATTTGAAATTTTGTTAAATACCATTTTGGAATTCAACCACGTTAAGTAAGTCATTCATCTATGACCATTTCCAATACTTAATTGAAATTTTGTTTTTTAATTCTTAAAACTTAATTTTTTAATCTTATTATTATTATTAATTTTATTTTATTTCTTTATTTTTATAATTTTAATTTTAAAAAATAATTCTTAAATTTTTAATTTTGTTTACTTAAATAATTTAATTTAAATATTTTTTTAATTAATTATTTTTTTTTATTTTTTATTTTTTTTGTAATTATTTTAAGGTGTTTTTTTTTTTTTAAATGAGGTTTTTATTTTTTATTTGTTTTTTTTTAACTTAAAAATTATTATTATTATTTTTTTTTTGTGGTTAAATTTTTTTCCTTTAAATTATAATTATATATATATATATTTTTTGAAAAAAATTCATTTTTTGATTTTATTTATTTATTTTTTGATTTTCATTGATTTTTTATTTTTTTACGAGTTAATTTTGGTTTTTTTTATATATATATTTTTTGTATTTGATTTTTTTTTTGTCACGTTTTTTTTTTACTAATATGTTATATATATTTTGTTTGTTTTTAATGTTTTATTATTTTTATTTTTGTTATGTTTTATGTTTTATTGTTATGTTTTATGGGTTTTTTTTTTACATTTTTATAGTTTTTTGTTTTTATTTATTTTTATTTTTATGTTTTATTTCTAACATGAAAATCACCAAAATTTTAAAAAAATTATCCACAGTGAATTCATTAGAAAATTTAAAGTGTAAAAACTAAGCCCTTTAAACAAAAAGAGTTGATGTTCATCAATACTTTTCAAAATCAAGATGAAAATCACTAACAAAAAAAAAATATTCACACTTGATACATAAAAAAATTTAAAGTGTCAAAATTAAGCCCTCTAAAAAAATGTGTTGATGCTGCATCAACACTTTTCAAAATCAGCGTGAAAATTACTAACATCTAAAAAAATTGTTCAAACTTGATACATATATATTTTTTTAAAGTGGCAAAAATATTCTAAAAAAAAGGTGTATTCTGAATCACCATTTTTCAAAATCGAGTGATTTTTTGCTACCTCAAAAAAATGGGTACTAAGTTATTTTCTCGTTTGATTGGTAACTATGTTGTTCTAGAAATCTAGATTTGAGAATAAGCAAACTAATCTAAGAAACTCAATGATTACTATGACCTTTCAAATATTTTCTAAGGATAAAATGATGTTTGACCTTGCAAAAGAACTTGCATTAACCATTTAACCCAATCCTACAACAAGAAATCATTAATACTAAAGGCAGAAATAGAAAGAAATAAGAATAAGAGATGCATGTGAATAAGAAGTGAAAAGAATAAAAAAAATGATACAAAAAGGTCTTGAGGCTTCTGGGATGGCCAAGCCCAATGAAATCCGAGACCTATGGAGGAGAACAAGATTTAGAATCTGCACGTGATACCAATCTTCATTATTTTCATCAATACAATTACATCCCTACAAAAAAATACAATGGAGCTGCAAAAATATGAGTTCTCTCCACAAGAAGACTAAATAAAAAATCTATATCTAGAGACAAATTCAACTTGGTACTTATAAAAAATGATTAGGAATCATTCCCCATGAAAGGAAGAAGCTTTCCCCACCAAAATCTCTTGATTAGTGGATCTGGTTCCCCATACTAGGAATCAACATTAAATGACAGGGAACACATTCCTAGATTTTTTCAATCATTGGAGTTCCACAATCTGTGCCATAATTCTATAATATCTTGTTGATTTATTATTTAAGATTGTTCCTCATGTAGTAAAGAGAAAGTCCCTAAATTATCTTTTCCTCCAAATCTTCATAATCTGCCCAATATTCTCATAATATTGCACAAAAATAAATAATATTACGCACAAATATGCAATTATTCATAAACCTTCCTAATGAACATATTAAAGTTAAAAATACATTATCTAATGAAAAAAGAGAGGTTTAATGTGCTGAAGGATGGTTAGATAGGCTTTAATTTATGTTTAATTTAGAGGCATGGGCCTTAATTTATGTCTAATTTAGAGGTCCATCATACCCCCTGTTGTAGTGTTTTCTTCTCAATGACGTATGAAAAGAACCCACTTAAGATTGTGGATGACAAACAATTTCAAAAATATAAATAACATTGTAGATCAATAGCAACTGATAAAAGCAAAACCTCCAAAGTACGTATCTATGCCACAATCATAGTTAAACAACAAAAGAAAGAGCAATAACTCCAATCATCCAATGGAAACCAGATATGTAAAGAATAATTTTATTGTAACACATGTGAAGAGAACAAATAAATGTTACCAGTCCCCCTCTATGGGATGATTTCTTGGCTATACTCAAACATTTTCAGCTTCCGTGGAGTTTCTCTCCTCTATAATGCATAAACCGAACAAAAATATGGTGTACGACAATGAAAATAATCAGAGTTACAACAGTGAGTGCAACAATGAAAATAATCAAAAGTGAATAATGAATGGAAAACCCTTCTATTTATAACAAAATATTGAGTTATCCTCGAATAATAAGCAATAATAAAATATTATTGATCCCATTTTTGGAATAACCACCTGGAATATTTTATTATATTTGTTTAGGAGAGAAAATATTTGAACTTTTATTTAGAAATAACAAATAAATAAATGATTTATTTATCAAATCAAGGAATTGGTTAAGGAATAATAAACAAATAGTTATTTATTTAATTATTCCTAAGGGATTTAGTCCAATTTAACAAAGAATAATAATAAATTATTCTTGGAGAAAAATAAGATAATTAATGATTTATCTGTTTATTTTTCATGATTGGGTAAAATATGACAAGGAATAATAATAAAACAATGGTTTAATTAATTATTCCTAGAAGAAAATCAAATAAATAATGATTTATTTAATTATTTTTCATGGGTTTAACTATAAATTACTTAACAAAGGTGTTTTATTAAGTAATTTCTCATAGTGAAAGCAATTTTACTATGGTAAAATTGGCTTTACCTGGTGTACTTCGATCCATTTAGTAAATTAGGCTAGATGATCAATTTTTTGGTGATAACACCCCCTTTCTGAAAGTGTTTCTCATCTTCTAAGCAACTTAGTGACCTCATTGTGCCTCATTCATGGCCCTAGTGGTCTCTCTCTTGTGCATTCAGAATCTTGATTGTAAGTTCTGCAAGGACAAGCCCAAAAACATATTTGTGCAAAAAAAAAATCATTGTTTCTTGAGACCATTAGTTTGCCTTCTTCTTTTCTTTTGTGGCCTAGATGATTGCTTAATGGCCTTGGAGTTTTCTGTTTTGATTAGGTCTCTCTTAGGCACTGCCTTTTTTGGTTTTTAGCACAATTTGTTCATTTCTTCCTTCTTGTAGCAGCATTCTTCCTTCCTGTAGCAGTCATTCCTTCTTCCTTTAGAGTCTTCTAACTATATGGGAGTGATGAGAAATGATGTAGGTTTGTGAAAATGGAGAGGATGCTCTGTTTGTTTTTTTAAAATAAATTTTCAGGGTGAGACAGAGTGTAGGGTTTGTTCTTGAAATTATGAAATGGGATGGATGAATGATGGATAGATAGTGAATATGAAGTGGATGGAGGGCTTGGAGTGCTGTGGTGACTTGGCTTTTGCAAAAAGTTCTTTTTTTAACCATTTTCCTCATTCCTTAAAATCATCACCCTTCATAATTTGACTTTTCAACATTGCATGAGTGAAGGAATGAGCTGTAATTAACTAGTTGAAGGTGGCTGAGACTGCTGACCCATCCTTAGCTTATAAAACCCCATCTCTCATGCATTGACAACAAATTTCTAACTATAATATGCTCAAGAGAAGAGGTCAAGAATATTACATACATGTACCTACCTGATGGTTATTAGAGAGACATGCATGCTGATGTTGAGTTAATGTTGTTGTGCTGCTCATGACTCAGGTACATCTTCTTGACTATCTTTTTGTTTTTGTTGATCTTATTTTGCTGATGGGTTGTCTTCTTGTTGATGTGCAGGCGCTAGCCTCCTCTGTTGTTGCTGAGCTATGGAGGAGTTTCATTATGCCTGTAGTTATGATTCTCCTCTTTCAATTATGTTGTTGAAGGTTAGGCCAGGAGCCTGCTATTACTTCAAAATAGGCTGTTACATGGTTTCCTGTAGTACTACTACAGGAAGTCCTATAGTTGTCTTTTTTTGAATTTTTGTGTCCTTTCTCTGTTGAAGGGTAAATAGGTATTGGAATGAGTGGAAGGTGTGGCCATAGAGTGTAATGGTCACAATTGATGTTGGCTGAGATGCGGTGAAGTCAATGTCCTTTATTCCTATCCCAAAATAGGCCTGCATCATAATTTTTCCATCGAACTACCTTTCTTGTAAATTTTCAAGACTTCTTGTAGTACTACAGAAACTCCTGTAGTAATTACAGGACATCCTATAGAAAGCACATACTTGTCTGAAATTGGATTTTTCTGTTGCTGGAGATGAATATGGATGAAGGAATATGGGTATTATGGATGAGATGAAATGGATGAAAAAAACATGGGGCTTTGTATGGCTTGCTGCCCTCTGATCTATGTGTTTATTATCTTTTTGCAAACATGCAAAAACCATAATTGTTATGAGTGGCCAGGTTTGAGGTCCTTGTCATTATTTTTTTTGAAAGATAACCAGGTTGCCTCAAAGGAGGTTTTCATCCTGGTTGCTTGCCCTAAGCGTCTCAAAAGAGGTTTTCACCCAGAGATCTTTTTTTGTTTTTTGTTGTTGTTGTTTTTTTTTCATATAAGATAAAGTTGAATTTGAATATGGATTTTGGTAGATGGAGTGGATGAGTGATGAAAGTGGTGTTGGGGGAAATATATCAACCTTCTCTAAATAATACATGACCCTTGACCCATTTATCCATCATATTGACTCTTGTAGCTTCTTCTCGGCCTTCCTGTAGAGATCATGTAGTAATTCAGGACAACCTCTTGTAGCAGACTTGTTCTGTCCATATCTCCCAAATGGTAAAATGGATTGACCTAAAAATTTCTAAGAATGTTTCCATAATCATTATGAACCTCCCCATAAAAAATTCTTGGCCAATGGATGCATGAATCTCGATAAAAAATAAAAATTGCTGAAGGTGATGGAGACTAATTTATTGGAAACTATACACTGTGATTTGCTGAAATTTCTTGAGCATGTTACCATCATCCATATGCATCTCCCCCCCAAATATTTTGGAAAATGGATGCATGGTTTGTAAGATATGGAAAAAATAGTTTTCTGCTCTATGTATTTATGTTTTGTGTAGAGATCTTGTAGTAATTTAGGATAACAAGGAAAATGAGTGGTAAAAGCTTGAGAAGGATGAGTGGATGGTGGAAATAGATGAGGGTGATGGATTTTCATGGACTTGGTCATGTTGGAGCATTTGAGAAAAGGAGGAGAAAGTCAAAATTTGACTTCTTTTGACTAGAATTTTGACCAATTTTTTCTTTTGTTGGTGCCAACTTGCTCTTGTTGCTTGCAGATGTTGGAGGGCACCTACATTCATCAGAGAGATACACAAAGCACCTATTTTTTATTTTTTCTCTTTTTTTTTTCTTCTAGGCCTACTAGCCACCTCAATGAGGTTTTTCAACTAGTAGGTCTGCCTAGGCACCTCAAAGGAGGTTTTCACTTATGATCTTTTCTTTTTCTCTTTTTTCTCTTTTTTTTCAACCCATTGACCGCCTCATGGAGGTTTTTAGACAATGAGCCAATTTAAGGCGTTTCAAAGGAGGTTTTCACCTGATATTTTTTCTCTTATTTTTCATTTTTTTACCCTACTCTGCTTGAAAAAAAATCACTTTCAAGTATAAGAATACTTCCAATGGAGCCATATGCACATCCTGATGACCAAAAAACTGATGTGTAGGCTTGAAATGTATGTTTTGACATGTACCTGGATTTGAGTGATCAAATGCTTTGACTTTGATGATATCAAGCACAATTTAAGAAGAGAGTATTGTTGCAACTTAGTGATTGTCTGGAACCATATTTCAATATAGTTGTGATGTCCTTGGTCCACTTGATGATCTGGATCATTCTTCATCTCTTCTTCTACCATGACCTTCAAATCTTCCTCTTTTTTTTTATTGTTCTCTTGAATACATGGAGGATTTGATGGTAACCATGAAGGAGATTTCTTAATCTCTAATTTTGATGTCTGCTCTTCATCAAGTGCAGTCCATGGTTCTTTGATCTTCTCTTTTGAATCTTCTTTTTATGCATGTTGTCCTTCAATGACATCAAGAGAATTGATTTTTTGTAATTTTCTTCTTGAGCTGAGATGAACACCATTGAGATCAAGAGGAGATATTTGGAAGTGTTGTACCTTAGCATTGTAAGTGGGTTGAGCTACTTCAATGTGTGGGTTTGGAAATGGTGGTACAGGTAGTTGAGTGGGATTTTATATTTGAGATGGATGTGGTTGGGGTTGTGGTTGTGCTGGAAGTGAATTGTAGGGATAACATGGAGTTGGTTATGTAGGATATTGAGGAAAATATTAAGGATATTGTGGATGTCTCCCATAAGTTCCTTGCCAACCTTGTTTTCAAGATTGGTTTTTGGGTTGAGATGGCCAATGTGGCAAAGGGAAGGGTGTGCTCCAATTATTTTGAGATGGATGTGCATAAGATTGAAATTGTGAATTAGGCTCTTGTATCATATCAAGTTGAATAGGCCATGGTCCTCTTGGAGCGACATAACATAGCTGCATTGGAAATTGACTTTCTCCATTGTCCTCTTGGTGAACTTCCTTCAACCTTGGTAATGATGGACAATGTTTAACATCATGTGATTCTGCATGGATAACACAAATATCTACATCTTCTTTTTCTTCATCTTGCATTCTTAACATTTCTACTTGTTCACTTAGATTGCTAAGAATTTTTATTTTAAAGTTATCAAGCAAATCTCCAAGTTTAACTTGACTTACCAATCTTGATGTTGATTGAATTACTTATGCCCTTCCTCTTGATATGTGTTTGCATATTTCACAAATTTATTCAAATGATAATTGATATACATCACTTCTACTCATGAGATTAAAGAGATTAATCCATTCATCCCTAATTGTTCTAAGTAAGAGGGTTTTTAATGTGTCAGATCCTAAATGATGTAGTTTTTCCTTCTTAACATTATACATGAACCTCTCTATTAGATCCTCAAGACTCTCATCTTATTTTTGATTCATTCTAAATATTTATTCTTTACGATCACGTTCTTTATATTTTTTTAGAAATATATTTTGCATATCATTCCGTGATCTTATTGAATTAATCCCTAAACTCATAAACCATTTAAGAGCTCTATCCTTCAATGTTGTCGAAAACAATCTCATTTTTTGAGTTTTTTATAAGTAACCATAAGATCTACAAACAATTTCAAATTCAAAGAGAAAGGTTTTCGGATCCTCCGACTTTAGACCATGAAATTTTGGAAGAAAAGATGGAGGGATGTTCTTCATGCGCACACTACCATCAGTATCCTGAATGAGAAATCTGAGAGGATCTTCTTCATTGTCATCATCACCATCAATTTCTTCTAAATTCTTGGCTATCTTTTTCTTCTACCTGCAAAAGTGAATGGTGATGTGGCTCTTACTGCACCACGTAATCAAATGGTGGGGTGGGTTGGCGTTCAAGATTTTTTTTTTGTTTTTATGATTGGATGAAAACACTAATGCAATGCACTTTTCTATTTTTGAAATGAAATGTGCCTAATGTAATAATTTTTTGTTTTTGCAAAAAGTAAAAATAAATGAATCAACTAGGAAAAAAAAGAATGCATACTTTGACATCTCCTTGGAAACGACACCAAAAAATATTGAGCCTCGGTATTGCAACAAGAATGCTGCAACTCCTAAGGCTACCGACTTTAATTATCAAAACGAGGTTCGTACAAACTTAAGAGGTATAAACACTATATGTGCAACATACAACGTGGCCTTCCTTTGCTATCATGATGTAATGGAGTGCATGTATTGAAATAAAATCTTAAACTAATTGAAAAAAATGAATTGCTTGAGATGGAAACCCTAACCTATTGCAAGAAATAAAGTACAAGGAAAGAAACATATTCTAATTGCATAAAGATCATGAACTAAATGTAAAAGAAACCTAACTTAACCCTATTTATCACATGTGATGATTTAAACTAACTGAGCATGGAATCTGATCTAGGGAGTATTAACTGCTGCATGCATGTGCTAATTAAGAAATAAAAAGAACTATTTTTCTTTATCTTTTCATTTTATAAATGCAAATGCTAATCTTTCCTTGTTCTTTGGCAGGGGAGATAAGTGTGGAGGAAGAGGGGTACAATGGTTTTGATGGCTTGGAGGTCAATTAGAGGCCTAATCCTATCTTAAATGATGTTTTTTCTCAATTCGGGCTCAAAACAAGCTGCTACAGGATTTCCTACAAGATGTACTAGTTCCTACAGGATGTCTACAAGATCCCCTATTTTATTACAAAAAACAGGCCGAAATCTTAGGAAGTGGTCTAGAAGGTGGAATGGAGCTTGGGAAAGGTGGATAATGGAAGAATAAGGCATGGAGGTGGTGGACACTACCTAGAACTCAAGAAAGGGCTTCAAGAAGGGTAGATTTGCTCAATGGAAATGGAAATTTTTGTTTATAAAACAAGAATTCAGATTGAGACTTTAGTGGATTTTGGCGACATGGGTGGATGAGGCGAGATGAGGTCTCCATGAAATGTAGAATCTCCTGCAACAACACACATTATTGTCTGCATATATCCACAAATTCATCTATACATGGGAAATATTTATTAAATAATGAAAAATTACTAGTCTAAAATCCAGAAATTCGAGAACTTGTGAGCTAGTAAATCTATCAAATTCATAAACTAATCAAGTTAAAATGAAATGGGGTAAATTTTGTTATTAAATAGAATTTTTTTTTGATCTAATGCAAGTGGAACCAACTTGATTGAAACTCGTTTGCATGCTCTAAAAAATAGCAGAAATTTGCTGCTATTTGCTCCAAAGGAGTTCTAAAAATCTAGATTTGGGAATAAACAAACTAATCTAAGCAGCTCAATGATTACTATGGCCTTCCAAATCTTTTATAAGAATGAAATTATTCTTGTAACCTTGCAAAAGAACTTACATTAACCATTTAACCCAATCCTACAATAAGAAATCATTAATACTAAATGCAGAAATAGAAAGAAATAAGAACAAAAGATACATGTCAATAAGAAGTGAAAAGAATAAAAATAAATGATACAAAAGGGCTCTGAAGCTCCTGGGATGGAAAACCCCAAGGAAAATCAGAGACCTATGGAGGCGAACAAGATTTAGAAGCTGGAAATGATACCAATCTTCATTATTTTCATCAATACAATTACATCCCGGCAAGAAAAAACAATGGAGATGCAAGAATACGAGTTTTCTCTACAAGAAGATTAAATAAAAAATCTATATCTAGAGGAAAATTCAACTTGGTACTTATTAAAAATGATTAAGAATCATTCTCCATGAAAGGAGGAAGCTTTCCCCACCAAAATCCCTTGATTAGTTGATCTGTTTCCCGATACTAGGAATCTGCATTAAATGGCAGGGAACACATTCCTAGATTTTCTCAATCATTGGAGTTCCATAATCTGTGCCATAATTCCATAATATCTTGTTGATTTATTATTTAATATTGATCTTCCTGTAGTAGGGAGAAAGTCCCTAAATTATATCCTCCTCCAAATCTTCATAATCTGCCCAATATTCTCATAATATTCCACAAAAATAGACACTATTAGGCACAAATATGCAATTATTCATAAACCTTCCTAATGAATATATTAAAGTTAAAAATATATTATCTAATGAAAGAAGAGATGTTTAATGTGTTGAAGGATGGTTAGATGGGCCTTAATTTATGTTTAATTTAGACGCACATGCTTTAATTTATGTCTAATTTAGAGGCCCATCAGCGGGTCCCACTTCACGTGGCTCTCCTCCCCTCTTTCACATTATACTTCTTCACTCCATTAGAATATTGAAATTACTCAACATCTTAACAATTTAAAATGCCTCCCTATAATTCTTCCGATGTTCCGATCTTTAAAAAAAGACCTCTGATATTACAAACACTCTGATGCCAACTCCTTTGTTCATTGGGTTTTTAAACATTGGTTATGAAAGGATGGTTGCATAAGGATGGATCTTCTAATTATTAATCAAACCTCGGCAATAATAATGTTGGGACTTTAATTTAGAAACCTCCAATACCATTTATACACCTCCGATGTCCCAATATATTAAACACTCCGATAGTTATTTAACCTTGGCATTATATTAAAGCATCGGGACCTCAGACCTTTTGGGTATCGAAGCATCGTTTCAAAAAACTTACAATATACAATAGTTTTGATATCCGATACTTCGATGATTTAATATTTCCGATATTTGATAATTCGACGGTTTAATAAACTATGCGTGGATGGTTTGATGTAATTCGTTTGCTATATGTTGGGGTTTGTTTAATGAAGGCCTCCAATTCATATAATAAGCCCCTCCTCCTATATTATACTTACAGTTGATTCTCATGGGAGCCAAAAGCCACTTGTAATATTTTTTAGTATTTTAAAATATTTTAATACAATTTTCTTTCTAAAATTTATTAGTTTGAAACTTTAATTATGTAAATTAACTAATTTGTAATTAATTGATTTAATTAATTACGTTAAATAATCTTAATTAATTTGTGTATAAATTAGTTTGTAATTAATTAATTTTAATTATTTAGTTAATTAATTTGTAATTTCATAATTGTAATTAATTAATAATTGTACAATTAATTAGAATTAGAATTTTTAATTAAATTTTCCTAATTTTCGCTGAGATGGAAAATTTTCTAGAATTCTGGCAATTTTGATACTTCAATTTTGGAGGCTCATAAGTTGAGTTTTACTTCGACAAATGAGGCTCAGGATCACTTGCTAGATAGATAAAATCATGGAATATTTATAAAGTGGTTTTATGACCAGATTTGTTCATTAAATGAGTCTAAAATTTAACAGAAAACCAAACTATGAATTTGTAACAAAAACTAATTTTCAAAGTTCAATTTTTTCATTTTTCATTTGCTCAAAGTCTCTGTTGATTGTAGACCCATTCAATTATGGTCTATTTGACCAATAGGATCTTTAAAAGGATCAATGGAAACCTCAGATGTACTTTTATTTATTTTTTTAATTGAATTTTGATTGGAGACGTTTGTTTTCTAGATTTGATATTTTTGATTTTAATTTGTATTTTAATTTAATTTTGATTGTTTTTGGTAGGAGAATAGTTGAGGAGATGAGGAAGAGAAGATTTAGATAAATGGTATTTCTCCAATAAGAGAGGAAAAAGAGTGCTGGTCAATCAAATTTGTGGGAGCAAATTCATTTTCCAAACAATTCTCTCATTTTGATTTTGATTTGTAATTATAAATGTGGATTTTAAAGATTGTTGGAAAGAGGGTTCATTTTCTCTGTGTTATGGCCTAAAACTACCTCAGGCTGAGAAAGGCAAGATCTAGGGTAACATCAAACCACGCTTAACCTGGTAGCTATCCCTATCTGGTCGGGAGAGGGCTCTCTCCTTGTCAATCTCAGAAAAGATGGCCAATGAAGCTTGAGATGACTGATGTAATGATTGATTTTAGGCTAGGTATGTGTATAGAGGTGTTTGATTGAATTTAAGATGGGTTTGCTGGCTCAATTGTGAAAGGCAGATTTGGGTGCGGGGAATGGACACAGTTTTGTAGAGATCTCTATGGGGCGAGGTAGGAAAATGGTTTAGCACTTCAAATTGAGTGAGATGGAGAGATTTTAGACTGGTGAGGAGTTGGAGAGGGCATGAAAGACTCAGGGATCCTCTTCAACAGCTGAAAACATAAATAACTAAACAAAACCCTAGGTAGAGCACTGCAATTTCAATGTATTCTACCTTTGTCCTTGTTTGATTTAGTTAAGATGAAGCAAAGAGAGATAATGGCATACATAAATCACATGTAAAACTTGCAATTACAGAAGAAAACACAATACCAAATCAAGATGTCACAAGAATCCCATAAAGTGCTACAAACCCTGGTCAATTCCTTTACCAAACTACTGAAAATGAATGTACAATAATGCTCAAAGCATTCACAAGAGTCCAACCTTTCTCAATGACTAAAAAACTACTAGATATAGGCATCAAAAAACTCATGCTAGGCTTTAGGGGTCGATTTCATGAGTTTAGGAGCTATTTCAACAAGATCTAAACTAAGAACTGAAAAGTAGGTAGTGGAACAACATGCCTCTAAAACCTAGGAAACTGATTCATTCAATTGCAAACTACTTTTTCATGATGAATCTACCTCTATGAGTGAAAATTTAGCATAATTACATCAAAATACATTAATTCACATTAAATTACATCATGAGTTTGACTATTAGAAAGAGAAAAGTCAAACTGTGAAGAAACTAGGCAAAAAATAGAGTTTTTTTGGCAAAGATGAGCAAATTTCACCCTATGCGCCGCGCTGATTTCCCTATGCATAGCGCCTTTTTGCAGCTGATTTTGGAGGCCTTCCCGTGCACCAAATTTTCTCCAAGTGAGCTTGTTGGAAAGGTCGGCTTGTCTACTTTCCAAAACAAGTGGAATTTCTAAATTTGGCCTCTATTTTCCTATCCAAAATTGAGTTCTCCCAACACTGCTTCCTTTGTGTCCAAAAAGGGGTAGAAAGGTCATTTTTGAGGTGTTTTTGATCTTTTTGGAAGATCAAAACCTGTCAAAATTTCTTGGCCATGTGAGGGCATTCATATTTTTCGATGAAAAATCCAAAAATGCTAAGTTTTCCTTAAAATGAGGTCTCTAGCAAAAGCGTGCGCCAAGTGGCGTGACGCATTGGGCAAAAAAAACCTGTTTTTTAGGCCAAAAATTTCAAAATTGCAAAATGTTTCCCAAATTTCTTGAAATTTGGGCTAAGTGTTCCTCATCAGGTGCTGTGTTGGGCTAAGGAAGCCTCAGCCAAGATCTGGAGTCTATTTTTCTCTTTTCTCTTCCTCATGGCTTTCTTCAATTTGGCCTTCAAATTCCTGATTCTTGCTTTGCACACCATATTTCTTGACAAGTAGTGGTATGCCATGTTCCTCAACATGTTTTTCTTGTTTTTGGCCTTCTCTAGCATCCTTTCTAGGTGCATGTTTGTCCTCTCAAGCCAAGATTCACGATCAACTTGAATTTCTTGCTCAAGTGTGGTAAATTTGATTTTCCTCCTCTTGGAAGCTTGCTAGTTTTCCCTTATGTTTTGGAGCTCCATGATGGTTTGCTGATATTCTAGCTGTTTATTCCTCAGCTCAAAATAGTTAATAATCCACTTGGCTCTTTCCAGGTTGAGAGACAAATGTTGAATTTCATCTTGCTTCTCCTGAATGATCTCTTTAAGCTTTGAGCTTTGTGAGCCCAAATCAGTGTCCTCATCCTGAATGAGGATGAAATCTATCTCATGACCTCCTGAAGGTCCCTCATCATGCAAGGGTTGCTTACCCTTGTCCTGTACCTGCTCTGCTGATGGAGGAAACGAGACCTCTTCCACCCTGGGTGGAGATAGTACTCGTTTTCCTACTGCAAACAACCTTCTAGTGCCCTTTTGATATGTGACTGTTAGTGCCTAGATTTACCTCAGGCTGAAAAGGTAGGATCTAGGGCCAACATCAAACCATGCTCAGCCTGGTAGCTAGCCCTACCAGGTCAGGAGAGGGATCTCTCCGGGTCAATCTTAGCAAATTATGATCGATGAGGGTTTGAGATGACTGAAATATCTTCTGATCTTATGCTAGGTATATGTGCAAGAGAGTTTGATTGAATAAAAATATGATTTGTTGGCTCAGAGGGAAAGGCACATTTTGGGGTTGCAGGGATTGAGGCTCAGTTCTGCGGAGATCTCAGTGGGGCAAGGTAGGCAATCGTTTTGGCACTTAAATTTGAGTGAGATGGAAGGAGTAGACAGGTGAGGTGTTGAATAGGGCAAGAGAAATCATGGATCCTCCCCAAACAGCTGAAAACATCAAATAACTAAAGCAAACTTCAAGTAGAGCACTGCACTTTCAATGAATTCTACTTACACTCTTGTTTATTTAGTTAAGAAGAAATAAGATAGATAATGGCATGCAATCACATAAACAAATTCACAATTACAAAGAGAAGCACTGTACCAAGACAAATTGCCACATGAATCCCAAAGAGTGCTGCAAATCCTGGTCTCAATTCCTTAGCCAAAATGAAAATATGAGTGTACAATGAAGCTCAATGCTTTCTCAAGAGTCCAACCATGCTAATGACTGAGAAATAACATAATATATACAAACATAGCTCATCCTTGCCTCTAGGGGTCGAGCTCACATGTTTTTGAGCTGATCCAACTGATTCTAAACTGAGAACTAGAAACTAGGCAACATAATAGCATGCCTCTAGAAACAAGGGAACTGATTCATTCAGTTTCAAACAACCTCTAAACTAATTAATCTACCTCTACAAGTGAAAATCTAATATATTTACATCATAATCCATCAATGTTCATCAAATTACATCATAAATTTTCCATTAGGAAAGTGAAAAAGTCAAACTAGGCAAAGCTGGGCGAAAAACAGAGCAAAACTTGGTCAAACTGGCAATTTTTCCTCTATGCGCCACGCCTGATTCTCTATGCGTCGCGCCTGTTTGGACCCACTTTTGGAGGCCTTCCTGGTGTCAAAATGAGCTCCAAGTGTTCTTGTTGGAAAGGAATGCCTGTCTACTTTCCAACCCAAGTGGAATTTTTCAATTTGGCCTCCATTTTCCCCTCCAAAAGTCCATTCTCCCAACACTGCTTCCTGTGTGTCAAAATAGGGGCAGTGAGGTCATTTTTTGAGTGTTTTTGACCTTTTTGAGGGCTCAAAACCTGCCCAAATTTCTTGGCCATAGGTAGGCAAGTGTAATTTTGCATGAAAAATCCAAAAATGCTGAGCTTTTGTGATTTGGAAGCCCCTAGCAAAAGCGAGCGCCACGTGGTGCGACGCATAGGGTAGAAAAACCTATTTTTTGTGCCAAAAATTTGCAAAATGAAAAAATTGCTTCAAATTTCTTGAAATTTGGGCTGAATCTTATCTATCAAGCATGATGTTGGGCTGAGGAAGCCTCAGCCAATAAATGAAGTCCTTCATCCTCTTTTTTCCTCCTTGATGCTCTCTTCAACTTTGCTTTCAAACTCCTGATTCTCGCTTGGCACACCAAGTTCCAGGACAAGTAATGATATGACAGGTTTCTAAGCATATTCTTTTCATTGATGTCCTTCTCCGGCTTCCTCTCCAAGTGGACACTGACTCTTTCAAGCCATGACTCCCTATCAGCATTTATCTCTTGCTCCAATGAAGTGAACTCCACCTTCCTCCTTTGGCAATTTGGCGATTCTCCCGAATGTTTTACAACACCATAATCACCTGCTGGTCCTCAAGCTGCTTGTTCCTTTGCTCTAGGTACTATATAGTCCATTGGGCTCTATCCAAGTTGGTAGAAAAGGCATCAATGTCCGCCTGCTGCTCTGTAATGATTTCTCTAATATTTCTGCCCATATCAGTATCATCACCCTCAATGACGATGAAATCAGTCTCCTGATCACCTGATGGTCCTTCCTCCTGTAGTGGCCTCTTGCCTTGGTCCTGAACCTGCTGTGCTAATGATGGAAGCGAGGCCCCTTCCACCCCGGGTGGAGATAACACTCGCTTTGCTGTTGAAAACAACCGTCTAATGCCCTTCTGATAGGTGATGAGCACTGGTACACTAGTGGTCTGTGTCTCATGGCCCTCATGCTGATAGGAAGGTTCACCTGTCTCATGTCTAGCCTCTGATGGTCCCTGTGAAGCTTTGAAAAACTCACGAGATATGGAGTCATCCCAAGTGAGGCCCTGTAAACCAAGCTGATGAACGACCACAATTTTGATGAGAGAAAAATGATAAATACTGTTGAAATGCTATTGAGGGGTCTTGTGTTGAAAAAGAGTGGTCATCTTCTCTATGTTTCGGCACATGAAGTAAGGACTGTTCATCATCCGTACCTAGGTAAAATGCATCAACAGCCTAATATGATAAGCAAATAAGTGGGAGAACCGGCCTTCACAGCTGAAATACTTCATGATGAGTTTCATTAAAGGAGCATATTCATCTTTGAGGTACCGAAGAGGAAACACTCTCTTGAGCTATCTCAAAAAGCTGAGCTTGATGTACAGTTCATAGTGCTGCCGGTTAATTTTCCGCCTCTTGTTCCATGGCTCTCCAATGTTAGGTATGCTGGTTGCTAATGAAATGGATTCTGGTGTTAATGTGAAAGTGACACCGGCAAGAGTGGCTTGATCACCATGTAAATGCAACACAAATAAGCGGGCCAACTCATGATGAAAATAAATATTAGCAACCTTCTCACAAAACTCATAACATGACTGATGCTGGAAACAAAAGATGGCAAGAGGGCAGGCCTGTAATTCAGCAAGAGTGGTTGGTTCTTCTTTGATATGTTTTCCTCCTCTATGAGGCCTCCTAGGTGCATGTCCCTCTGTGGGTGAGTCACTTTGGGTTTCCTCTTCATAATTATATGAAGGATCAGATGCCATAGCTGCTGGTAGACAAATTGCCTTAGAGAAGTAGGTGTTGATATGTCAAACTGCCTTGGACTGGTTTTGGTTATGTGTTTACCTCTGCCACCAAGGGAAAATGGTGAAATGAGGGACTGTAAGGGGAGGAAAAAATAGTGGGGAATTTAGGGACTATTGGGATAGATTTTAGTTAGGGAAATATGGGATGTTTTCGGAGTTTTTGTAGAGGATTAGAGTTTGGGAATTTACATTTGGGATTTTGGGAAAGGGAACTTGGGATAGGGGATTAGTGAATGGATTAGTGAATTTAGGGGGTAGGGGGAACTTAGGGAATAAAGGAATCAATAAAAAAAGGGGTAAGGGAGTGAACTTGGTGGCAAAACAGTCAATCAAAACCCTAGCAGCAAGTTTCTTTGAGGTATTTCAAATGGTAGGGTTTGATTATTTTTTACACACTCACCATGTAACGCACACCATCAAACAATCATCAAACTTGGATAGAAAACAACATTGAAGGCTCTACCTACTTGTATCAAGACCGATCCATGCGATTTTAGGCGACTGGAGCGAGTTTGGGCAGTGTTTGGGCTCTCTGGCTGTGTGCGCCGCGCATACAACCCAATGCACCGTGCCCCACGTATGCACCGTGCCCTTGCAAAATAACATAGGATTCTGAGGCCCAGTGCGCCGCGCCTCCTGCCTAGTGCGCTGCGTCGGCAACTTACAATGATTTTCACCCAAACTTCACACTCACTCACCAAAATCATTTTGCCTTGCTTCTCTTTGCTCTTGGAGTACAAATGAACTTCAAACATTTGGAGAAATGATTTATACATGGAGGTTTTAAATTTTATTTTTGCCAAACCCACTTTCATAATGTTTTGCAAATGACTTTATTTCAAACTCTGTTTTTTGGACTTCTTCACTTCTTTTAAGTTTTATGATGAACTAAATGACCTGAGCTTTGCTTGTTTTGCAGGTGTTGGAGCTTCTGGGCTAAGGAAAGAAACCAGGATTACAGATGAAGGAATTTACAATGACGAAATTTTCTTTTCATGATTTTGTACAATAAATGCTAAATACTCTGAAACACATTTTCGAACACTTGGCGATGAAATTTATTGATGTTGAAACCTCCTCATTTCCTGCTGGTAAGTATTGGAAAATTTAAAACATTTTTTGACAAAACCTGAATGAAACCCTAGTCCTAATTGACAATGAAACCCTTAAGACAACCTTTGAAATTTTAAGATAAAAGAAGACTCTATATGTTTTTCAAATGAACAAACATAAGCCAGCAGGTATATAACATGAGGGATACTGGAGGAATGCCACTACTGTCAGATGGTCTATGTGCCTAATGGAATGCAGATGACTGGGCGGGACACCTAATATGAAATGCAACAAGAGGATTTGATCTTTGATGGAGGGATGAAAATACCGACTCTAACATTGGCTCCAATGGGGATGGTAGCTCCTTGGAGGTGCCAAGAACTATAGATCTCTGGGAAAATAGGCAGTGAACAACAAAACTGAACTCTTAACTGAAAGACTCAATTTCAGGACTGAACGTGACTCAAATTGACTCATTTTCAAGACTGAAATTGACCGAAAGACATAACTCTAACAAGCCAAACCAAGACTGAAATCAAACCTTAGCTTTATAGCCTTCACCTCGGACCCCAAGCTGAGGAATGAAAACAACACACTCTTGTAATGGAATTTAAACAAACCGGTAGATAATATGACGAATAAGACAACAGACAACAGTTCACACAATATACCATTTGAGGAGCCGACCATTGATTGGCCCGCCAGGATAGTCTTCGCCATTCAGCTCTTGCAACAGGAAAGCATTCTGGCCCTGATGTGCAGCAATCTTGTACGGTCCTTTCCAAAGATTTTCAAATTTACCATGCTTACCTTTCTCTTCATTCCTTGCATCCCATTTCAACACTATGTCTCCGATTTCAAACCTGTCTGCATTTTCTTTCCGTTCATATATCCTCTTAAATCTTTCCTGCGGCTTGGAAGTGTTCTGAAATACCTCCTCTCTAGTTTGCTACAAATGTATCGTTTGATTGATCCTCCGCTGCAAACTATCATCCTCGCTGCTAGCTTCTTGCAACAATTTAACCACCGGGATAGCCAAAGAGGTCGGGAAGACTGTGTCCACACCGTACACAAGCTCAAAAGGAGACATGCCGATAGATTTCTTTTGACTTACCCTGTCTGCGCAAAGTGCATTGACCAGCTCTTTGTGCTAACTCTTCTTGTTAGTTTCCAACAACTTTTTGATGATGTTGACAAGAAATTTGTTTGAGGATTCCACCAATCCATTGCCTTGTGGGTAATAGGCAGTTGAATGCCCCAAAGTGATTTGATACTTATGACAAAAGTCAATCATTCTTTTCGATTTAAAGGCTGCTGCATTGTCAGTGATCAACTTATTTTGACATCCAAAACAAGACAAAATGTTATTTTCAAGAAATGAGATAATTACCAAATCGGTGGCCTACCTTGTAGGAATTGCCTCAATCCATTTAGTGAAATAATCCATTGCTGTGAGGATCCACTTATGCTGTGTTGAAGAAGAAGGATGAATCTCACCAATAAAATCGAAGCCCCACTGCTAAAATGGAGTGCTTACTTCAATGGGCTTGAGTGGTAAAGGTTGCAACTTCCGCTTACCTTGAAAAATTTGACATTCATGACAGCTAGCCACTGTTTTGTACACATCGGAAAATAGACTTGGCCAATAATACCCTGCTATCAAAATTTTATTGGCTGTTGTCTTCCAGAAAAGATGGCCTCCGCAATCTCTCTTGTGAAAATCTTCCATAACTTGTTTTGCCTCTTCTTCTACTAAACAATTTAGTAGGACCCCACCAAGATCTTTCCAATAAAGTGCACCATTCATGATACAAAATTTTGCAGCCTTCAACTTCAGTGTCCTACTTTTGTTCTTAGCCATTCAGGGAGGTGCTGACAGATTTTGAAGTACATAAACAATGTCCAAATACCAAGGAGAAAGGAGGAAAATTTCTGACACCTGAGTGGGTAGATTTTCTTCATCTTCCTCAGACAAAGCAACAATTATATTAATGTCCAAGGCGTACAGATTTGACTCAGCCATTAGTTTAGCCAGCCCCTATCCTTTAATGAGCTTTGTCAGTTTGATTTCCACGTCGTATTCCAGTAAGGCAGCGATTCATTTGCCTCTCCTTCCCTTCGGATCTGTTTGCACTAAGACATCCTTAACAATAGCATTAGGAACATAAGCAAGGATGTGAGAATGAAAAATATAAACTCGAAAATATTTCAATGCTTTTACCAATGTAAGGGCCTATTTTTCAATAGTATTATACTTCAATGCCGCATCCCTTATGTTTCTGTTGAAGAATGCAATTGGTTTCTCGAGCTGGTCTCTTTTTTGCATCAAGACAACTGCCATAGTATGATCCGAGGCAAATAAAAACAAAATAAAATCTTGAGTATAGTCTGGGCTGATCAAAACCAGAGCTGAAGAAAGAGCTAATTTCACCAAATTAAAAGACTTAACTGCTTCCTCAGTCCACCTTACTGCACTATCCTTTTTCAGCATGTTTGTGATTTCTCTGAAGTGTTCTGCAATTTTGGGCACAAAGTGATGTAAGAAATTGATCTTACCATTGAAGGATTGGATTTATTTATTACTCCATGGGAAATCAATCTTTTGAATGGCCTCCACCTAAGGTGGATCGATGTGGATGCCCTCCTTTGAGATAATATGCCCAAGAAGCTTGCCTTCATCCATGGCAAACAAGCTTTTCTTTGGATTGAGCGAGATGCCATACTTCCTACACCGCTGAAAAACAATCTTCAAATGAAAGAGGTACTCTTCATCCATATTAGAGAAAATTGTTAAGTCATCAAGATAAACAATTAGAAAAACATCTTTTTCATTGGCAAATGCTATATCCATCGCCCGGTGAAAGGTTGCACCAGCATTTTTCAATCCAAACGGCATCTTTGCATAATGAAAAGTTCCCCATGGAGTGGTGAACGCTGTTTTGTCACGATCATCCTCATGGACCAGAATTTGGTTATAACCCGAATAACCATCGAGTAGTGACATCCGTGACGCTCCAACTACTCGCTGAAGTATGTGATCCATCTTAGGCAATGGATAGTTGTCCTTCAAGGAAACTTTGTTCATCTTTCTCAAATCAATGCATAACCAGATCTCACCTATTTTCTTGCGGACGGGCACCAAGTTTGAAATCCAATCTGAAAATCTTATGGGGACTATGATACCAGCTTTATACAACCTATTCACCTCCTTCTCAATTGAGGGCAGAAACTATGGATTTATTCTTCTTAGCTTTTAACGAAAAGGCTTTTGATTTGGCTTGATCGGGATCACATGCTGGATTATGCTCGTGTCATAAGCCTTCAAATTTGAATAATCCCAAGATAATACATCAGTAAAAGAGGACCTAAAACTGATATACTTTGGTTTTACCTGTGGGGGCAGCGCCTTTGATAATTTCACCATCTTGGGATTTTCAGCTGATCCAATGTTCACGTCCTCAACTCCTTTTTTGGTTGGCAACAAGGTTAGTTTTTTAGCCACATCGTCCTGATCGAAGAGCTCCTCTAAAGGTATTATACCCTTAGGAATGATGTTGTCTTTAAGCTGCAAGACTTCCATCTGATTGACTTCCATATCCTCATCACCATTATCATATTCCATATCAATAGAAATGTCCTTGAATTTACCTTTATTTTGTAGAAATTCATCAATCTCATCATCATCTTGGAACACTTGCCAATACCTTTGATTGGCAGGGAAAGCCGAGCGATGCTTCATGTGAATCTCAAACTTATTGTTTGAGTTCATAGGAATATTCAAATTGCTTGCTGCTATTGCAAGTGAATCTGCAATGACGTTCTGAGCACGGGGCACACAAGTTATAGTGTAATAAGAAAATACTTTCAAGATATCCAACACCGCATTGTGGTATGCCCGCATTCAAGGATGCTTAGCTTGGTATTCGCCTTTCACTTGCTTGATAACTAACTTGGAGTTGCCATACACTGAAATCCTTTTAGCATTTAATTTTCTAAGAACTTTCAAACCAGCAATCAAAGCTTCATATTTAGCCTCATTGTTTGAACAGTCAAAAGCTAGTTTATAAGAGCAGACCCTTACATTGCTTGGCACTTCGTTTGGGGCAAAAACCGGGCTGCGTATCCAAATACCAATCCCAACACCTTCCCTTCCTACAGTGCCATCAAAGTCCATACTCCATAGACCTGTTTCATCCTCTTCCAAATGCTGAAATTCTTTTTCTTTCCCTTGCTGTCCATCATTATGTTGCTGCTGTCGGACTGCTGATTGCTCAGCGGTACCATCAAGTCTTTGCTGTTCATGTCTCAAGACTTCTCTAAAATTTTCAGTAATCTCGGGAATGTATTCTACTTCCATTAGTTAACTATTTACATCATTAAAGATATCTGAATACAAAACAAATGACTCTAGATCAGTATGTACATAGTTGATCGGATGATTTACTAGTTTCTCCTTGCTAGTGATCATGTACTTCATTTTCTGTTCCCGGTATAATTTCCTCATCTGACCGAACACGGGAATCGTAGCATAGGAGAAGTCAAGTTGCATTGTCCCTTTAATCTTTTCTCCCCAAGATCTGGAAAGAAGCATGCCAAATCTAGGAGGTATATCCGCCACCACCACGTCCATCAAAACATTTTTAGCCAGAATTTGATCCAAACTGACCACCAAATCTTTGATAAGCCCAATGCACCTTACTCTACCGAAATCGAAAGAGTAAAGGTCATGATATTTTCTAGTGATATCCAATCCCAATTTCTCCATGATGGCTTTCGGCATGAGATTATGAGAGGCTCCGGAATCAAACATAGCATTATGTAAAACAAAGTCATGCACCCTGAGATTGATATAGAAAGGAGCGACATCACTATCTTTTGACTAACATTCCAGTGATGGCCCAAAGATCAGCTCGGGACCGTCATCTTCCACATTTACCATGTCGGATGATGGATCTAAACTCAAAATTTTGGACACCTGACTTTTATAATTGTTGTTCTTCATCAATTCGGTCAAAGGAATGGATATTTTCAACTTAGCAATTTCATTTTCTAAGTTAAAAACTGAAACTTTTTCTACCTCTTTTGTTGGAAAATCCTTCTTTTCTGTTTTCTCCTTTGACACATTTGGCTGATTTGGTCTTTCACTTGCTGATGTCATTTTGCTGGTGCTAGGATCAACTGTCTCTTTTCCCTTTTTCTGCACATTAGGAGGATCGTTCTTTTACGCTGCTGCCTCCTTCCTTTTCTAAATTGGATTTACAAGCACATCTCTATTTCGAAGTGAATATTTCCACTGATGAGCTGATAAAGCATCCATGTATCCTCTTTGGTAATCATCAGACTCTTCCTCAAGAACTGTCTCATTTGCCAAAATAAAATTTTCATCCCCTCGTTCAGCTGGATTCTCGGAATACTCCTCATCTTCAGTGATGTAAATTGGCATGTCATCGGGTGTAAAGAAATGATTTTCTTCTCCAATCACATTCTCCTCCTCTTCTGATTCCGGACCAAGTACTACATTCTGTTGTAGAGGTGGCTGCACTTGCTGCTGCGCTGTTTGATCTTGGGCTCGCTGCTCTCTTTGTTTAATTCTATATTGGGGCTGTTGGCCACGGAAGTTAGGATTTTTGGTTGGTGGTTCAGATTTGTCAAGCTTCATCCTATCAAGCATCTTCTCCACCTTTCGAAGCACTTGATCTAACGAGGAAGATTCTTCTTTTATTGTTTCAGCTCTTGCTCTAGCTCTTTTGGCCAGCAGATTTGCTTCATCGCTGACCACAATCTTCTGCATATCTTCCAAAGTAGCAGGATCTCTCTCTCTTAATTGATAAGCCATATTAGTGTAAAACCATCTGGAAACTTAATCAAGGCTAGCCCCATGGGTGGCTTTATATGATCAGGGATTGCATTGTAAACTGAATTGAATCTAATACAGTAATCTTGAATAGACTCACCAACATTCTGCTTGATGTGCTCATACTCGGAAAGGATCTAAAGGGGATTTTTCTTCACTTCCCAGTAGTCTAAGAATTGTCTCTGTAGATTGGCCAATGTAGTGATGCTTGCAGTCGGCAAGGCCCTGAACCATTTCCTTACTTCACCACGAAATGTTTGTACAAAGAGTCTCATGGAGATTGAAGAAATCCGTCATTCTGTCCACATGTTGCTGAGCTGTAACACTATGAGGAGTGCCATCAAACAAAGGAATTTTTCTTTGATAATCAGCGGGCATATCATCCAAATTTTGAGGCAGTACCAGAGGCGCAAAATGGGCAGCCATTGCTCTTGGTGGATGTGAAATCGGTCTTGGGGATGTTGGGGGAGTTGGTGGAGTTGATGTATGGGGGGTATGAGGAGGTGTATGCGGAAGGGAAGCAATATTGGATGTTTTAGGAGTAGAAGGAGTAGATGGAGACAATACTACTGCAGATTTTTGATCAGAAATAGTAGGCTGCACAGGAATGGTAGGAATGAAAGGAGGTTCGGTGAGAATTCTTGAGCTATATGCAATTGTAAATGACCCAAGGGTTGCAAAAGCAGTCCCTAAGAAATCAGTAATATTAGAAGCCACAATTGTAGTTTGGAGCTGGTTCAAAATATAATCATCAATAGATTTATTGGCCCTTTCAGTTTCAAGATTTCTAACAAACTTAGGATTTAAGGTAGTTGAAGCAACAACGCTTTCAGATTTGGTTTCAAACAAAGACAACTCAAACTGCTCATCAAACTCAAGATCCTCAAGATACTCAAAACCAACAGGACATGATTGAGCTTTGAACATGGGAATGATAGAACTTCCTTGGTGAAGGATTCTTGGAATAGGATTGGGATTTTCGTAGACAAGAGGGGGATCAGGATCCAGATTTTCTCTGGTATGTCTTCTGGAAGAGAGTGTGTTATTATTTCTAAGAAATCAAAAGGACATTAACAACTTGTTCAGCCTATCAAATCTTAAAATTGTCATCCAAAAGCTTAGAATTAACAGATGTACTGGGGTGATTTGCAAGTTAGATACTCCGTTTATAAGACTAGACCGGAGATTGACTGAAGTAGCATTTATCTACTTGTGCTAATGCAAAGCAAAAGTGTTTCGAAGGCTACCTGGCTAATCTTCAGGCTCCGTCTGTAGTTTATAAAACAAATAATTTAGTTCCCCAGTATGTTCACCACTATGTTAGTGCCTAGATTTACCTCAGGCTGAAAAGGTAGGATCCAGGGCCAACATCAAACCACACTCAGCCTGGTAGCTAACCCTACCAGGTCAAGAGAGGGCTCTCTCCAGGTCAATCTCAGAAAATTATGATCGATGAGGGCTTGAGATGACTGAAATATATTCTGATCTTAGGCTAGGTATATGTGCAAGAGAGTTTGATTGAATAAAAAGATGATTTGTTGGCTCAGAGGGAAAGGCACATTTTGGGGTTGCAGGGATTGAGGCTCAGTTCTGCAGAGATATCAATGGGGCAAGGTAAGCAACCATTTTGGCACTTAAATTTGAGTGAGATGGAAGGAGTAGACATGTGAGGTGTTGAAGAGGGCAAGAGCAATCATGGATCCTCCCCAAACAGCTGAAAACATCAAATAACTAAAGAAAACTTCAAGTACAGCACTGCACTTTCAATGAATTCTACTTACACTCTTGTTTGTTTAGTTAAGAAGAAATAAGATAGATAATGGCATGAAATCACATTAAAAAATTCAAAATAACAAAAAGAAGCACTGTACCAAGACAAGTTTCCACATGAATCCCAAAGAGTGCTGCAAATCTTGGTCTCAATTCCTTAGCCAAAATGAAAATATGAGTGTACAATGAAGCTCAATGCTTTCTCAAGAGTCCAACCATGCTAGTGACTGAAAAATAACATAATATAGACAAACATAGCTCATCCTTGCCTCTAGGGTCGAGCTCACATGTTTAGGAGCTGATCCAACTGATTCTAAACTGAGAACTAGAAACTAGGCAACATAACAACATGCCTCTAGAAACAAGGGAACTGATTCATTCAGTTTCAAACAACCTCTATATTGATGAATCTACCTCTACAAGTGAAAATATAATATATTTACATCATAATCCATCAATTTTCATCAAATTACATCATAAATTTTCCATTAGGAAAGTGAAAAATTCAAACTAAGCAAGGCTGGGTGAAAAACAGAGCAAAACTTGGTCAAACTAGCAATTTTTCCTCTATGCACCGTGTTTGATTCTCTATACATTGCGCCTGTTTGGACCCACATTTTGAGGCCTTCCTGGTGTCCAAATGAGCTCTAGGTGTGCTTGCTAGAAAGGTCTGCCTGGCTACTTTCCAACCCAAGTGGAATTTTTCAATTTGGCCTCTATTTTCCCCTCCAAAAGTCAATTCTCCCAACACTGCTTCATGTGTGTCAAAATAGGGGTAGTGAAGTCATTTTTTGAGTGTTTTTGACCTTTTTGAGGGCTCAAAACCTGCCCAAATTTCTTGGCCATAGGTAGGAAAGTGTAATTTTGCACAAAAAATCCAAAAATGCTGCGTTTTTGTGATTTGGAGGCCCCTAGCAAAAGCGAGCGCCACGTGGCGCGACGCATAGGGAAGAAAAACCTGTTTTTTGTGCCAAAAATTTTCAAAATGCAAAAATTGCTCCAAATTTCTTGAAATTTGGGCCAAGTCTTCTCTATCAAGCATGATGTTGGGCCAAGGAAGCCTCAACCAATATTTGAAGTCCTTCATCCTCTTTTTGCCTCCTTGATGCTCTCTTCAACTTTGCTTTCAAACTCCTGATTCTCGCTTGGCACACCAAGTTCCGGGACAAGTAATGATATGACAGGTTTCTAAGCATATTATTTTCATTGATAGCCTTATCCATCTTCCTCTCTAAGTGGACATTGACTCTTTCAAGCCATGACTCCCTATCAGCATTGATCTCTTGCTCCAATGAAGTGAACTCCACCTTCCTCCTTTGGGCAGCTTGGCGATTCTCCCGAATTTTTTGCATCTCCATAATCACCTGCTGGTCCTCAAGCTGCTTGTTCCTCTTCTCCAGGTACTGTATAGTCCATTGGGCTCTATCCATGTTGGTAGACAAGGCATCAATGTCCGCTTGCTGATCCTTAATTATTTCTCTAAGATTTCTGCCCATATCAGTATCATCACCCTCAATGAGGATGAAATTAGTCTCCCACTCACCTGATGGTCCTTCCTCCTGTAGTGGTCTCTTGCCTCGGTCTTGAACCTGCTGTGCTGATGATGGAAGTGAGGCCCCTTCCACCTCGGGTGGAGATAACACTCGCTTTGCTGCTGCAAACAACCGTCTAGTGCCCTTCTAATAGGTGATGAACACTGGTACACTAGCGGTCTGTGTCTCATGGCCCTCATGCTGATAGGAAGGTTCACCTGTCTCATGTCCAGCCTCTGATGGTCCCTTTGAAGCTCTGAAAAACTCATGAGAGATGGAGTCATCCCAAGTGAGGCCCTGTAAACCAAGCTGATGAACGACCACAATTTTGATGAGAGAAAAATGATAAATACTATTGAATTGCTGCTGAGGGGTCTTGTGCTGAACAAGACTGGTCATCTTCTCTATGTTTCGGCACATGAAGTAAGGAATGTTCATCATCTGGACCCGGATAAAATGCATCAGCAGCCTGATATGATAAGCATATAAGCGGGAGAACCAACCCTCACAACTAAAATACTTCATGATGAGTTTCATTAAAGGAGCATATTCATCTTTGAGGTACCGAAAAGGAAACACTCTCTTGAGCTATCTCAAAAAGCTGGGCTTGATGTATGGCTCATAGTGTTGCTGGTTAATTTTCTGCCTCTTGTTCCATGGCTCTCCAATGTTAGGTATGCCGGTTGCTAATGAAATGGATTCTGGTGTTAATGTGAAAGTGACACAAGCAAGAGTGGCTTGATCACCATGTAAATGCAACACAAATAAGCAGGCCAACTCATGATGGAACTGAATATTAGCAACCTTCTCACAAAACTCATAAGATGACTGATGCTGGAAACAAAAGATGGCAAGAGGGCAGGCCTGTAATTCAGCAAGAGTGGTTGGTTCTTCTCTGATATGTTTGCCTCCTCTATGAGGCCTCCTGGGTGCATGTCCCTCTATGGGTGAGTCACTTTGGGTTTCCTCTTCATAATCATATGAAGGATCAAATGCCATAGCTGCTGGTAGACAAATTGCCTTGGAGAAGTAGGTGCTAATATGTCAAACTGCCTTGGACTGGTTTTGGTGATGTTTTTAACTCTGCCACCAAGGGAAAACAATGAAATGAGGGACTGGAAGGGGAGGGAAAAATAGTGGGGAATTTAGGGACTATTGGGATGGATTTTAGTTAGGGAAATATGGGATGTTTTGGGAGTTTTTGTATAGGATTAGGGTTTGGGAATTTACATTTGGGATTTTGGGAAAGGGAACTTTGAATAGGGGATTAGTGAATTTAGGGGGTAGGGGGAACTTAGGGAATAAGGGAATCAATAAAAAATGGGGTAAGGGAGTGAACTTGGTGGCAAAACAGTCAATCAAAACCCTAGCAGCAAGTTTCTTTGAGGTATTTTCAATTTTTCTGGATAAGTCGAACCATTGGGAGTGAATGGAAAAGGAACACCAAGTGGGATCAAAGAAACTAGCGAACTGATTACTAAATAGATACGAATAGGTGCAAATTCCAACATCACTGGTTACACAGCCCACTTTGTTCGCTCCGCTCTGCTCGCGTCGCGGCAATGGTAGGGTTTGATTATTTTTTAAACACTCACCATGTAACACACACCATCAAACAATCATCAAACATGGATAGAAAACAACATTGAAGGCTCTATCTACTTGTATCAAGATTGATCCATGTGATTTGAGGCGATTGGAGCGAGTTTGGGCAGTGTTCAAGCTCTCTGGCTATGTGCGCCGCACATACAACCCAATGCATCGAGCCCCACATATGTGCCACGCCCTTGCAAAATAACACAGGATTTTGAGGCCGAGTGCGCCGTGCCTCCTGCCCAGTGCGCCGCACCGACAACATACAACGATTTTCACCCAAACTTCACACTCACTCACCAAAATCGTTTTGCCTTGCTTCTCTTTGCTCTTGGAGTACAAATGAACTTCAAACATTTGGAGAAATGATTTATACATGGAGCTTTTAAATTTTATTTTTTCCAAACCCACTTTCATAATGTTTTGCAAATGACTTTATTTCAAACTCTGTTTTTTGGACTTCTTCACTTCTTTTAAGTTTTATGATGAACTAAATGACCTGAGCTTTGCTTGTTTTGCAGGTGTTAGAGCTTTTGGACTAAGGAAAGAAACCGGGATTACAGATGAAGGAATTTACAATGAGGAAAACAAAATTTTCATGATTTTTTACAATAAATGCTAAATACTTTGTTTTTTCCTCAAAACAGAGTTTTGAGGAAAAACACATTTTCGAACACTTGGCGATGAAATTTATTGATGTTGAAACCTCCTCATGTCCTGCTGGTAATTATTGGACACTTTAGAACATGTTTTGACGAAACCCTAATGAAACCCTAGTCCTAATTGACAATGAAACCCTAAAGAAAACCTTTGAAATTTTAAGATAAAAGAAGATTGTATATGTTTTTTAAATGAACAAACATAAGCCAATAGGTAGATAACATGAGGGAGACTGGAGGAATGCCACTACCGTCAGATGATCTATGTGCCTAATGGAATGCAGATGACTGGGTGGGACACCTAATATGAAATGCAACAAGAGGATTTGATCTCTGATGGAGGGATGAAAATACCAACTCTAACATTGGCTCCAATGGGGATGGTAGCTCCTTGGAGGTGCCAAGAACTACAGATCTCTGGGAAAACAGGCAGTGCCTTCGTCCATTGGGCTATGGAGTCAATAACTTTGACACAACAAAACTGAACTCTTAACTGAAAGACTCAATTTCAGTACTGAACGTGACTCAAATTGACTCATTTTCAAGACTGAAATTGATCGAAAGACCTAACTCTAACAAGCCAAACCAAGACTGAAATCAAACCTCAGCTTTATAGCCTTCACCTCGGGCCCCAAGCTGAAGAATGAAAACATCACACTATTGCAATGGAATTTAAACAAACTAGTATATACAATGATGAATAAGACAACACAAAACAATTCACATAATATACCATTTGAGGAGCCGACCATTGACCGTCCTGCCAGGATAGTCTTCGCCATTCAGATCTTGCAACAGGAAAGAATTCTGGCCCCGATGTGCAGCAATCTTGTATGGTCCTTTCCAAATATTTTCAAATTTGCTGTGCTTACCTTTCTCTTCATTCCTTGCATCCCATTTCAACACTATGTCTCCAATTTCAAACCTGTCCGCCTTTTCTTTCTGGTCATATATCCTCTTAATTCTTTCTTGCAGCTTGGAAGTGTTTTGAAATACCTCCCCTCTAGTTTGCTGCAAATGTATCATTTGATTTTTCCTCCGCTGCAAACTATCGTCCTCGCTGCCAGCTTCTTGCAATAGTTTAACCACCGGGACAACCAAAGAGGTCAGGAATACTGTGTCCACACCATACATAAGCTCAAAAGGAGACATGCTGATAGATTTCTTTTGACTTACCCTGTCTGCCCAAAGTGCATTGACCAACTTTTTATGCCAACTCTTCTTGTTAGTTTCCAACAGCTTTTTGATGATGTTGAGAAGAGATTTGTTTGAGGATTCCACCAATCCATTGCCTTGTGGGTAATAGGCAGTTGAATGCCCCAAAGTGATTTGATACTTATGACAAAAGTTAATCATTCTTTTCGATTTAAAGGCCGCTGCATTGTCAGTGATCAACTTATTTGGACATCCAAAACGAGACAAAATGTTATTTTCAAGAAATGAGATAATTACCGAATCGGTGGCTTGCCTTGTAGGAATTACCTCAATCCATTTGGTGAAATAATCCGTTGCTTTGAGGATCCACTTATGCTGTGCTAAAGAAGAAGGATGAATCTCACCAATAAAATCCAAGCCCCACTGCTGAAATGGAGCACTTACTTCAATGGGCTTGAGTGGTAAAGGCTGCAACTTCTGCTTACCTTGAAAAATTTGGCATTTGTGATAGCTGGCCACTGTTTTGTACACATCAGAAAATAGACTTGGCCAATAATGCCCCGCTCTCAAGATTTTATTGGTTGTTGTCTTCTAGAAACGATAGCCTCCGCAATCTCCCTTGTGAAGATCTTCCATAACTTGTTTTGCCTCTTCTTCTACTAAACAATTCAGCAAGACACCACCAGGATCTTTCCAATAAAGTGCACCATTCATGATACAAAATTTTGCAGCCTTCAACTTCAGTGTCCTACTTTTGTTCTTAGCCATTTCGGGAGGTGCTGATAGATTTTGAAGTACATAAACAATGTCTGAATACCAAGGAGAGAGGAGGAAAATTTCTAATACCTGAGTGGGCAGATTTTCTTCATCTTCCTCTGACATACCAACAATTAGATTAATGTCCAAGGCGTGTAGATTTGACTCAGCCATTAGTTTAGCCAGCCCCTATCCTTTAATGAGCTTTGTCGGTTTGATTTCCATGTCATATTCTAGCGAGGCAGCGATCCATTTGCCTCTCCTTCCCTCCGGATATATTTGCGCTAAGACATCCTTAACAACAACATTAGGAACATAAGCAAGGATGTGAGAATGCAAAAAATAAACTCGAAAATCTTTCAATGCTTTTACCAATGCAATGGCCTATTTTTCAATAATATTATACTTCAATGCCGCATCCCTTATGGTTCTGCTAAAGAATGCAATTGGTTTCACGAGCTGGTCTCCTTTTTGCATCAAGACAGTTGCCATAGTATGATTCGAGGCAAATGAAAACAAAGTAAAATCCTCATATAGTTTGGGCTGATCAAAACCGAAGCTAAAGAAAGAGCTAATTTCACCAAATTAAAATACTTAACTGCTTCCTCAGTCCACCTTACTGCACTATCCTTTTACAGCATGTTTGTGATTTCTCTTAAGTGTTCTGCAAGATTGGGCACAAAGCGACATAAGAAATTGATCTTACCATTGAAGGATTGGATTTCTTTCTTACTTCGTGGGAAATCAATCTTTTGAATGGCCTCCACCCGAGGTGGATCGATGCGGATGCCCTCCTTTGAGATAATATGCCCAAAAAGCTTGCCTTCATCCATGGCAAACAAGCTTTTCTTTGGATTGAGCGAGATGCCATACTTCCTACATCGCTGAAAAACAATCTTCAAATGATAGAGGTGCTCTTCATCCATATAATAAGAAAATTGTTAAGTCATAAAGATAAACAACTAGAAAAACATCTTTTTCATTGGCAAATGCTATATCCATCGCCTGCTGAAAGGTTGCACCAGAATTTTTCAATCCAAATGGCATCTTTGCATAATGAAAAGTTCCCCACGGAGTGGTGAACGTTGTTTTGTCATGATCATCCTCATGGACCAGAATTTGGTTATAACCCGAATAACCATCGAGTAGTGGCATCCGTGACACTCCAACTACTCGCTGAAGTATGTGATCCATCTTGGGCAATGGATAGTTGTCTTTCAAGGAAACTTTGTTCAGATTTCTAAAATCAATGGATAACTGGATCTCACTTGTTTTCTTGCAGACGGGCACCAAGTTTGAAATCCAATCTGAAAATCTTATCGGGACTATGATACCAGATTTATACAACCTATTCACCTCCTTCTCAATTGAGGGTAGCAGCTTTGGATTTATTCTTCTTAGCTTTTGATGAAAAGACTTTTGATTTGGCTTGATCGGGATCACATGCTGGATTATGCTCGTGTCATAAGCCTTCAAATCTGAATAATCCCAAGCGAATACATCAGTAAAAGAGGACAACAAACTGTTATACTTTTCTTTTACCTGTGGGGACAACGCCATTGATAATTTCACCATCTTGGGATTTTTAGCTGATCCAATGTTCACGTCCTCAACTCCTTTTTTGGTTGGAAGCAAGGTTAGTTTTTTAGCCACATCGTCTTGATTGAAGAGCTCCTCTTAAGGTATTAGACCCTTAGGAATGATGTTGTCTTTAAGCTACAAAACTTCCATCTGATTGACTTCCATATCCTCATCACCATTATCATATTCCATATCAATAGAAATGTCCTTGAATTTACCTTTATTTTGCAGAAATTCATCAATCTCATCATCATCTTGGAACACTTGCCAATACCTTTGATTGTCAGGGACAGCCGGGCGATGCTTCATGTGAATCTCAAACTTATTGTTTGAGTTCATAGGAATCTTCAAATTGCTTGCTGCTGTTGCAAGTGAATCTGCAATGACGTTCTAAGCACGAGGCACAAAAGTTATAGTGTAATCAGAAAATACTTTCAAGATATCCAACACCACATTGCAGTAGGCCTGCATTCAAGGATGCTTAGCTTTGTATTCACCTTTCACTTGCTTGATAACTAACTTGGAGTCACCATACCCTGAAATCCTTTTAGCATTTAATTTTCTAAGAACTTTCAAACCAGCAATCAAAGCTTCATATTCAACTTCATTGTTTGAACACTCAAAAGCTATTTTCTAAGAGAAAACCCTTACATTGCTTGGCACTTCGTTTGGGGTGAAAACCAGGCTACATATCCAAATACCAATCCCAACACCTTCCCTTCCTACAACACCATCAAAGTCCATACTCCATAGACCTGTTTCATCCTCTTCCAAATGCTGAAATTCTTTTTCTTCCCCTTGCTGTCCATCATTATGTTGCTGCTGTCGGACTGCTAATTGCTCAATGGTACCATCAAGTCTTTGCCGTTCTTTTCTCAAGACTTCTCTAAAATTTCCAGTAATCTTGGGAATGTCTTCTACTTCCACTAGTTGACTATTTACATCATTAAAACTATCTGAATACAAAGCAAATGACTCTAGATCAGTATGTACATAGTTGATCAGATGATTTACCGGTTTCTCCTTGCTAGTGATCATGTACTTCATTTTCTGTTCCTGGTATAATTTCCTCATCTGACCGAACACGAGAATTGTAGCATAGGAGAAGTCAAGTTGCATTGTACCTTTAATCTTTGCTCCCCAATATCTGGAAAGAAGCATGCCAAATCTAGGAGGTATATCTACCACCACCACGTCCATCAAAACATTTTTAGCCGGAATCTGATCCAAATTGACCACCAAATCTTTGATAAGCCCAATGCACCTTACTCAACCAGAATCGAAAGAGTAAAGGTCATGATATTCTCTAGTGATATCTAATCCCAATTTCTCCATGATAGCTTTCGGCATGAGATAATGAGAGGCTCCGAAATCAAACATAGCATTATGTAAAACAAAGTCATGGACCCTGAGACTGATATAGAAAGGAGCGACATCACTATCTTGGGACTGACCTTCCAATGCTGGCCCAAAGATCAGCTCGGGACTGTCATCTTCCACATTTAACATGTCGGATGATGGATCTAAACTCAAAATTTTGGACACCTGACTTTTATAATTGTTGTTCTTCATCAACTTGGTCAAAGGAATGGATATTTTTAACTTAGCAATTTCATTTTCTAAGTTAAAAACTGAAACTTTTTCTACCCCTTTTGCTGGAACATCCTTCTTTTCCGTTTTCTCCTTTGACACATTTGGCTGATTTGGTCTTTCACTTGCTAATGTTGTTTTGCTGGTGCTAGGATCAACTGTATCTTTTCCCTTTTTCTGTACATTAGGAGGATCATTCTTTGACACTGCTGTCTCCTTCCTTTTTTGAATTGGATTTACAGGCACATCTCTATTTCGAAGTGAATATTGCTGCTGATGAGCTGATAAAGCATTCATGTATCCTCTTTGGTAATCATCAGACTCTTCCTCAAGAACTGTCTCATTTGCCAAAATCAAATTTTTATCCCCTCGTTCAGCTGGATTCTCGGAGTACTCCTCATCTTTAGTGATGTAAATTGGCATGTCATCGGGTGTAAAGAAATGATTTTCTTCTCCAATCACATTCTCCTCCTCTTCTGATTCCGGACCAAGTACTACATTCTGTTGTAGAGGTGTCTGCACTTGCTGCTGCGCTGTTTGATCTTGGGCTCGCTGCTCTCTTGGTTTAATTCTACATTGGGGCTGTTGGCCACAGAAGTTAGGATTTCTGATTGGTGGTTCAGATTTGTAAATATTCATCCTATCAAGCATCTGCCCCACCTTTTGAAGTACTTGATCTGACGAGGAAGATTCTTCTTTTATTGTGACTTTCTTTTCAGCTCTTGCTCTAGCTCTTTTGGCCAGCAGATTTGCTTCAACACTAACCGAAATCTTCTGCATATCTTCCAAACTAGCCGGATCTCTCTCTCTCTTAATTGATAAGCCATATCAGTGTCAAAACCATCTGGAAACTTAATCAAGGCTAACCCCATGGGTGGCTTTATATGATCAGGGATTGCATTGTAAACTAAATTGAATCTAATACAGTAATCTTGAACAAACTCACCAGCATTCTGCTTGATGTGCTCATACTCGGAAAGGATTTGAAGGGGATTTTTCTTCACTTCCCAGCGGTCTAAGAATTTTCTCTGTAGATTGGCCAATGTAGTGATGCTTGCAGCCAGCAAGGCCCCGAACCATTTCCTTACTTCACCACCAAATGTTTGTACAAAGAGTCTCATGGTTACATTTTCTGCATCAATCTCATGGAGATCGAAGAAATCCGTCATTCTGTCCACATGTTGCTGAGCTATAACACTATGAGGAGTGCCATCAAACAAAGGAATTTTGTTTTGATAATCAGCAGGCATATCATCCAAATTTTGAGGCAGTACCAGAGGTGCAAAATGAGCAGCCATTGCTCTTGATGGATGTGCAATCAGTCTTGGGGATGTTGGGGGAGTGGGTGGAGCTGATGTATGGGGGGTATGAGGAGGTGTATGCGGAAGGGAAGAAATCTTGGATGTTTTAGGAGTAGAAGGAGTAGATGGAGGTGATACTACTACAAATTTTTTATTAGAAACAATAGGCTGCACAAGAATGGTAGGAATGAAAGGAGGTTCGGTGGGAATTCTTGAGCTAGATGCAATTACAGATGACCCAAGGGTTGCAGAAGTAGTCTCTAAGAAATCAACAATATTAGAAGCCACAATTGTAGTCTGGAGCTGGCTCAAAATATAATCATCAATATATTTATTGGCCCTTTTAGTTTCAAGATTTTTAACAAACTCAGGATTTAAGGCAGTTGAAGCAACAACGCTTTCAGATTTGGTTTCAAACAAAGACAACTCAAACTGCTCATCAAACTCAAGATCCTCAAGATACTCAAAACCAATAGGACGTGATTGAGCTTTGAACATGGGAATGATAGAAATTCCTTGGTGAAGGATTCTTGGAATAAGATTGGGATTTTTGTAGACCAGAGGGGGATCAGGATCCGGATTTTCTCTGGTATATCTTCTGGAAGCCAGTGTGTTATTATTTCTAAGAAATCAAAAGGACATTAACAACTTGTTCATCCTATCAAACCCTAAACTTATCATCCAAAAGATTAGAATTATCAGATGTACTAGGGTGATCTGCAAGTTAGATAATATGTTTATAAGACTAGACCGAATATTGACTGAAGTATCGTTTATCTACTTGCGCTAATGCAAAGCAAAAGTGTTTCGAAGGCTACCTGGCTAATCTTCATGCTCTGTCTGTAATTTAAAAAATGAAGAATACCAACAAACAAATAATTTAGTTCCCCAATATGGTCACCACTATGTTAGTGCCTAGACTTACCTCAGGCTGAAAAGGTAGGATCCAGGGCCAACATCAAAACACGCTCAGCCTGGTAGCTAGCCCTACCTGGTTAGGAGAGGGCTCTCTCCGGGTCAATATCAGCAAATTATGATCGATTAGGGCTTGAGATGACTGGAATATCTTCTGATATTAGGCTAGGTATATGTGCAAGAGATTTTGATTGAATAAAAAGATGATTTGTTGGCTCAGAGGGAAAGGCACATTTTAGGGTTGCAGGGATTGAGGCTCAGTTCTACAGAGATCTCAATGGGGCAAGGTAGGCAATCGTTTTGGCACTTAAATTTGAGTGAGACGAAAGGAGTAGATAGGTGAGGTGTTGAAGAGGGCAAGAGAAATCATGGATCCTCCCCAAATAGCTGAAAACATCAAATAACTAAAGCAAACTTCAAGTAGAGCACTGCACTTTCAATGAATTCTACTTACACTCTTGTTTGTTTAGTTCAGAAGAAATAAGATAGATAATGGCATGCAATCACATAAAAAAATTCACAATTACAAAGAGAAGCACTGTACCAAGACAAATTGCCACATGAATCCCAAAGAGTGCTGCAAATCCCGGTCTCAATTCCTTAGCCAAAATGAAAATATGAGTGTACAATGAAGCTCAATGCTTTCTCAAGAGTCCAACCATGCTAATGACTGAGAAATAACATAATATAGACAAACATAGCTCATCCTTGCCTCTAGGGGTCGAGCTCATATGTTTAGGAGTTGATCCATGTTAAACACACATGGGAGCAAGAACAATATGAATGATAAATCATGAGAGTACAATTTTTATTAACAAGAGATATACATTTATAGTACATTATGTGACCGTTGGGTTTTACATCCCAAGGTCTCTTGGACTCCTTTTTTCCATTCGGCTTCCACACTAACCCATTGAGGATTAGGTGTCCAACATTCCCCCCTTAATCCGAAGGGTTATGTATGAGTCCAAGAAGAGAGTTGAAATACAAAACGTGCAAAAATGCATGGCAGCACTAGGCTAAATGTGCTCTCTGAAATGTTGGTATAAAGGGCGGTGGTTTAAGGATGACCACCAACACTGGAACGCTTAGTGCAGTTCTCGGAACTCTTCCAAAACTGGCAAGAAGCTGAAGTCTTCTGCTAGAGGAAGTGCTCCTATTGTTTTGAAGAGGGAAACCTTCAACCAATAAAGGGAGGTCTCACCCCACATAAAAGGGAGAACTTCAACCTGAAAAGGGAAGTCTCAACCTGTGATGGTTTAAGGATGACCAACAACTCTGGAATGCTTAATGCAATTCCTGGAACTATTCCAAAACTGGCAAGAAGCTGGAGTCTTCTGCTAGAGGAAGTGTTCTCAATTGTGTTCCTGGAATTCTTCCAAAACTGGCAAGAAGCTGAAGTCTTCTGCTAGAGGAAGTGTCCCAGATTGCCAAGTGAAGGCATGTTCAGGGGCATCTTTGTCTCTGGCTACAACTGTGAAACTGGTGTGGCAGGTTGTGGCTCAGGCTCGCTTGATGTGACTTTGAAGCTTGTAGATGACCATCATTTCCCCCCCTGTCAGATACAAGGTGAGAAGATGGAGAAAACTCAACTGCAAGACTGTTCAATACTCTAGAACAAGTTCTGACATGTGTTTGGAATATCTTCTTGGCTGTTGATGCCCATTGCCAAGAAGCGATCCATCCAAGATGAATCTTTGTTCTTGCAGGGTGTTTGTTTCTAAAGCATCTGTTTGAAGAATGACTAGTTTTATGATAGTGCTTACATGGATGAAGATCAAAACAATGATCTTTCATATGGCCAACTCGGTCACAGTGTTGGCATTTCACGTTCTGTTGTTGTTGCTGTGGAAGAGGGGCAGAGTCTGGAACAACTGAAGTTGAACTGCCATGAGGAGCAGGTGAACTGTCATGAATGAATCCAACACTCTAAAACTGAATGGGCTTTGAGTAGTCTGAAATATGAAAGGACAAGTCCTTCTCATATCCAAGACTAGTTCTGTGCTTGTTGTGGACAAGCTGTTCCCAAGGTCTGATGATGGGCTTGGGAAGTGCAAGCTGAACCTCTACATCTGCATGTAACCTTACTACTTTATCTGAATAAACTGTAACATTATTGACTTGCTGTTTATGGGAGTCTGTTTCAATCTTCTAAACAGAAACAGGTTCAGAATTATGACTCCACTGCTGTAATTCTTCTTGTTGTAGCTAAGATTCAAGCTACAAAAAATCAATCTTTTCCTGTGCATTTTGTAGACATGTCTGAATTTCAGAGAGAGATCCTATGCTGATTTGTAATGTGTCATCAACAGTAGATTGTATAAGAGTTTTCATGAACTCTAATACTTCACTGAATCTGGCCATTTTTCTTCAATGTCAGATTTACACCTTAAAAACTGATCACAATTATTACTTAATACAGAAAAGTAGCAGTACACAAAAATATCTTGAAGGAAACAACCAAGAGTATATATTCAGAGTGATTCGATTTGGAAGGCCTCAATACATTTTTGGAACAAGCGATTAAACCATTGTAGTCTTATATACATCTTAGCTTTGAACAATGACTCGAGTATTTCACCAAACCGTCTTTCGTTTCATCTTTACACAAACCATTTACTCTTTGCTTTCTGAACAAGTTGACTACAAGAAGCAACTATTTACCTTTGCCGGACACCAGTCGGTGGACGCGTGTTCGATTCTCAGGGCATATGTGTTTGATATCTCCTGAATTTCAAAAAGTGAATTGAAGATGAACATCATGGAAATTGCTCAGAAACTTCTGTGACATGCTTGAATGTGACTCATTATCGTGACACTTTCTGCGTCCCTTCTCTGAAACTGTAAGCTGCCTGAAACGAAATTCCTCGAAGTGCTACTCGATATATTTAGGTGCGGTCTTCAGATTTGTGATTTGTGAGTTAAATTTCCTTCATTCTGATTGTATTCATGGCGGAAGAGAAGATGATGACGAAGACGGAGAGATCGCTGGGAGCTCGATTATATGTGAAAGCTCATGAAATTTCAGAGTTGGATAAAATATTGAAAGAGGAACAGCCGATTGATACCATGCTGTGGTGTATGGTTCAATCTTATTGGATGACAACATTAACAGAGAACAACATCAGCACCACTACAGTGCGCATCCACATGATCCCTGCTACCAAAACCCTATCCATAACTTGTTCTGCTTCTGCCAGTTTTGATTTTTGTGAGGAAAAAACTCGAACTCGAGACCTCAGGGAAGAGCTATCAGGCTACCAGCTATCCGACGATCCAAACCTTTGAGGCAATGTAACAGTTGTCCAGAACCACATGCAGAGGACGAAATGTAACGGTTGACCAACCTTCAAAGCGTTTAAATTTGTGGGTAGACACCATGCATTTCCGGGAAGAATGCAACACGTCGCGTCTTATGTTGTATTATTTGGTCTTTCAACGAACGTTTTCTTCAGTTATACGTTACATAACCATTACATGACCATTACATGATAGGTCGCGGGGATCGCGTGGTTATACGTTACATAACCATTACCAATGGGTAGCGTAACACACCATTCTGGGCGTTCATCAAACGGCTCTGCTACCAATGGGTAGCGTTACGCACCATTCAACCCACGTATGCAGGGGTTACAATAACCATGAGCAACACAGATTCCAGAAATAGTTCAATGTACCAGCTCTCACAGATATTCAGTCTGCTCTTCCCATTCTGCTTACCAGCGCTTAAAATTAAATGCCAAAATTTCATACCTTGACATTAACATTACAATTAACCTCATACGACATACTGCTGTTGAGACTTTGCCAGATTGTAATCTTTCAGTGACGCTGTCCAATCGAAGTTATTCGATTACAGACCACCAAGTACTGTTGAAGTCTTCAACCCAATTTAACACCTCCTCCATCAATCCTTCAAACGCTCCACTGCATTTCTTAACATTGTAATTCGATTTGACAATTAACTTCTGCAATTGCCGTGGATATTACATCCCAATTGTGCACTGTCTTAAAAAGATTGAACCCAAACGTATTCATACAAATCGAATTCATTTCTGAACAAATTACGGCAATAGAACTGGTTCAACATAAAACTACAGCCACCATGCCATTTATATTCAATTCCATCCAACAGCGTTTTAACCAACGGCTTCTCTCCAACGTAATTTCATTCAGCTTACCATCAAACGACAATCGATTTTAAGCATTTTAATATCAATGAAATCACCACTAAAAATAACATTTGCCCACACAAAATTACAGTCCTTCGATCCTTGGATTACCCATTTAATTCAACATTTAACACTGCAATTCAACCTTACAGCATTCGATTTCATTTAATCTCACAGCGTTTGGCTAGTGCTAGAATGCAGAACGACAAGGAACAAAGTCTCTGAGAGTAACTGCAACAAATTTACCGAAGTTATTATTGAAGAAACGTAGCAGAGGTGTAATACAATGTCAGGCTGGGCGAGCTGGTCTATGCGCAAAGTTTAGAGAGTGGACAGAGGTTGAGCATACTGCATGAAACCATGTCAGACCACCACGGCAGAGGCAGCGCAGGCATTGTCAGGAGTATGGAGGCGCTTCAATATGGAGAGCAGACACCAGACACCAGCAGCAGTATAATCAGGTTGCAGCTAAAATTTAGCTGAAGAAATATTCATGAGAAAATATTCATGAATTTCATGGCAGAAATAAACTACACAGAGAGGCCATAAAACAAATGGCTCAAATTAATTATGCAGGGCAGGAATACACCTGCTCTGATACCATGTTAAACACACATGGGAGCAAGAACAATATGAATGATAAATCATGAGAGTACAATTTTTATTAACAAGAGATATACATTTATAGTACATTATGTGACCGTTGGGTTTCACATCCCAAGGTCTCTTGGACTCCTTTTGTCCATTCGGCTTCCACACTAACCCATTGAGGATTAGGTGTTCAACAATCCAGCTGATTCTAAACTGAGAACTAGAAACTAGGCAACATAACAACATGCCTCTAGAAACAAGGGAACTGATTCATTCAGTGTCAAACAACCTCTAAACTGATGAATCTACCTCTACAAGTGAAAATATAATATATTTACATCATAATCCATCAATTTTCATCAAATTACGTCATAAATTTTCCATTAGGAAAGTGAAAAAGTCAAACTAGGCAAAGCTGGGCGAAAAACAGAGCAAAACTTGGTCAAACTGGCAATTTTTCCTTTATGCGCCACCCCTGATTCTCTATGCGTCGCGCCTGTTTGGACCCACTTTTGGAGACCTTCCTGGTGTCCAAATGAGCTCTAGGTGTGCTTGCTAGAAAGGTCTACCTGTCTACTTTCCAACCCAAGTGGAACATTTCAATTTTTCCTCCATTTTCCCCTCCAGAAGTCCATTCTCCCAACACTACTCCCTGTGTGTCAAAATAGGGGTAGTGAAGTCATTTTTGAGTGTTTTTGACCTTTTTGAGGGCTCAAAACCTGCCCAAATTTCTTGGCCATAGGTAGGCAAGTGTAATTTTGCATGAAAAATCAAAAAATGTTGAGTTTTTTTGATTTGGAGGCCCTTAGAAAAAGCGAGCGCCACGTGGTGCGGCGCATAGGGCAGAAAAACCTGTTTTTTGTGCCAAAAATTTGCAAAATGCAAAAATTGCTCCAAATTTCTTGAAATTTGGACTGAGACTTCTCTATCAAGCATGACATTGGGCCAAAGAAGCCTCAGTCAATATCTAAAGTCCTTCATCCTCTTTTTTCCTCCTTGATGCTCTCTTCAACTTTTCTTTCAAACTTCTGATTCTCGCTTGGCACACCAAGTTCCGGGACAAGTAATGATATGACAGGTTTCTAAGCATATTATTTTCATTGATGGCCTTCTCCAGCTTCCTCTCTAAGTGGAAATTGACTCTTTCAAGCCATGACTCCCTATCAGCATTGATCTCTTGCTCCAATGGAGTGAACTCCACCTTCCTCCTTTGGGAAGCTTGGCGATTCTCCTGAATATTTTGCAACTCCATAATCACGTGCTGGTCCTCAAGCTGCTTGTTCCTCTGCTCCAGGTACTGTATATTCCATTTGGCTTTATCCAAGTTGGTAGACAAGGCATCAATGTCCGCCTGCAGCTCCTTAATGATTTCTCTAAGTTTTTTGCCCATATCGGTATCATCACCCTCAATGAGGATGAAATCAGTTTCCCGCTCACCTGATGGTCCTTCCTCCTATAGTGGCCTCTTTCCTTGGTCTTGAACCTGTTGTGCTGATGATGGAAGCAAGGCCCCTTCCACCCCGGGTGGAGATAACACTCGCTTTGCTACTGCAAAGAACCGTCTAGTGCCCTTCTGATAGGTGATGAACACTGGTACACTAGCGGTTTGTGTCTCATGGCCCTCATGTTGATAGGAAGGTTCACCAGTCTCATGTCCAGCCTCTGATGGTCCCTGTGAAGCTCTAAAAAACTCACGAGAGATGGAGTCATCCCAAGTGAGGCCCTGTAAACCAAGCTGATGAACGACCACATTTTGATGAGAGAAAAATGATAAATACTGTTGAATTGCTGCTAAGGGGTCTTGTGCTGAACAAGAGTGGTCATCTTCTCTATGTTTTGGCACATGAAGTAAGGAATGTTCATCATCATTACCCGAGTAAAATGCATCAGCACCCTGATATGATAAGCATATAAGTGGGAGAACCGGCCCTCACAGCTAAAATAATTCATGATGAGTTTCATTAAAGGAGCATATTCATCTTTGAGGTACCGAAAAGGAAACACTCTCTTGAGCTATCTCAAAAAGCCAGGCTTGATGTATGGTTCATAGTGTTGCCAGTCAATTTTCTGCCTCTTGTTCCATGGCTCTCCAATGTTAGGTATGCCGGTTGCTAATGAAATGGATTCTGGTGTTAATGTGAAAGTGACACCAGCAAGAGTGGCTTGATCACCATGTAAATGCAACACAAATAAGCGGGCCAACTCGTGATGGAACTGAATCTTAGCAACCTTCTCACAAAAATCATAACATGACCGATGCTGGAAGTAAAAGATGGCAAGAGGGCAGGCCTATAATTCGGCAAGAGTGGTTGGTTCTTCTTTGATATGTTTGCCTCCTCTATGAGGCCTCCTGGGTGCATGTCCCTCTATGGGTGAGTCACTTTGGGTTTCCTCTTCATAATCATATGAAGGATCAGATGCCATAACTGCTAGTAGACAAATTTCCTTGGAGGAGTAGGTGTTGATATGTCAAACTACCTTGGACTGGTATTGGTAATGTTTTTACCTTTGCCACCAAGGGAAAACAATGAAATGAGGGACTATAAGGGGAGGGAAAAATAGTGGGGAATTTAGGGACTGTTGGGATAGATTTTAGTTAGGGAAATATGGGATGTTTTGGGAGTTTTTGTATAGGATTAGGGTTTGGGAATTTACATTTGGGATTTTGGGAAAGGGAACTTGGGATAGGGGATTAGTGAATTTAGGGGGTAGGGCGAACTTAGGGAATAAGGGAATCAATAAAAAATGGGGTAAGGGAGTGAACTTAGTGGAAAAACAATCAATCAAAACCCTAGCAGCAAGTTTCTTTGAGGTATTTCAAATGATAGAGTTTGATTATTTTTTAAATACTCACCATGTAACACACACCATCAAACAATCATCAAACTTGGATAGAAAACAACATTGAAGGCTCTACCTACTTGTATCAAGACCGATCCATGCGATTTGAGGTGATTGGAGCGAGTTTGGGCAGTGTTCGGGCTCTCTGGATGTGTGCACTACGCATACAAACCAATGTGCCGTGCCCCACGTATGCGCCACTCCCTTGAAAAATAACACAGGATTCTGAGGCCCAGTGCGCCGCGCCTCCTGCCCAGTGCGCTGCGCCGACAACTTACAACGATTTTAACCCAAACTTCACACTCACTCACCAAAATCATTTTGCCTTGCTTCTCTTTGCTCTTGGAGTACAAATGAAGTTCAAACATTTGGAGAAATGATTTATACATGGAGCTTTTAAATTTTATTTTGCCAAACCCACTTTCATAATGTTTTGCAAATGACTTTATTTCAAACTCTGTTTTTTTGACTTGTTCTTTTCTTTTAAGTTTTATGATGAACTAAATGAACTGAGCTTTGCTTGTTTTGCAGGTGTTGGAGATTCTAGGCTAAGGAAAGAAACCAGGATTACAGATGAAGGAATTTACAATGAGGAAAACAAAATTTTCATGATTTTGTACAATAAATGCTAGATACTCTGTTTTTTTCCTCAAAACAAAGTTTTGAGGAAAAACACATTTTCGAACACTTGGAGATGAAATTTATTGATGTTGAAACCTCCTCATGTCCTGCTGGTAATTATTGGACACTTTAAAACATTTTTTGACAAAACCCTAATGAAACCCTAGTCCTAATTGACAATGAAACCCTAAAGAAAACCTTTGCAATTTTAAGATAAAAGAAGACTGTATATGTTTTTTAAATGAACAAACATAAGCCAGTAGGTAGATAACATGAGGGAGACTCTAACATTGGCTCCAATGGGGATGATAGCTCCTTGGAGGTGCCAAGAACTACAGATCTCTCGGAAAGAAGGTAGTGCCTTCGTCCATTGGGCTATGGAGTCAATAACTTCAACACAACAAAACTGAACTCTTAACTGAAAGACTCAATTTCAGGACTAAACGTGACTCAAATTGACTCATTTTTAAGACTAAAATTGATCGAAAGACCTAAATCTAAAAAGCCAAACTAAGACTGAAATCAAACCTCAACTTTATAGCCTTCACCTCGGGCCCCAAGCTGAAGAATGTAGAAAACACACTCTTGCAATGGAATTTAAACAAACCGGTATATACAATGATGAATAAGACAACAGAAAACAGTTCACACAATATACCGTTTGAGGAGCCAACCATTGACCGGCCTGCCAGGATAGTCTTCACCATTTAGCTCTTGCAACAGGAAAGCATTCTGGCCCCAATGTGCAGCAATCTTGTACAGTCATTTCCAAAGATTTCCAAATTTTCCATGCTTACCTTTCTCTTCATTCCTTGCATCCCATTTCAACACTATGTCTCCGATTTCAAACTTGTCCGCCTTTGCTTTCCGATCATATATTCTCTTAATTCTTTCCTGCAGCTTGGAAGTGCTCTGGAATACCTCCTCTCTAGTTTGCTGCAAATGTATCATTTGATTGATCCTCCGCTGCAAACTATCATCTTCGCTGCCAGCTTCTTGCAATAGTTTAACCACTGGAACAACCAAAGAGGTCGGGAAGACTGTGTCCACACCGTACACAAGCTCAAAAGAAGACATGCCGATAGATTTCTTTTGACTTGCCCTTTCTGCCCAAAGTGCACTGACAAGCCTTTTGTGCCAACTCTTCTTGTTAGTTTCCAACAACTTTTTGATGATGTTGACAAGAGATTTGTTTGAGGATTCCGCCAATCCATTGCCTTGTGGGTAATAGGCAGTCGAATGCCCCAAAGTGATTTGATACTTATGACAAAAGTCAATCATTCTTTTTGATTTAAAGGCTGCTGCATTATCAATGATCAACTTATTTGGACATCCAAAACTAGACAAAATGTTATTTTCAAGAAATGAGATAATTACCAAATCGGTGGCTTGCATTGTAGGAATTGCCTCAATCCATTTGGTGAAAAAATCCATTGCCGTGAGGATCCACTTATGCTATGCTAAAGAAGAAGGATGAATCTCACCAATAAAATCCAAGCCCCACTGCTGAAATGGAGCGCTTACTTCAATGGGCTTGAGTGGTAAAGGCTGCAACTTCTGCTTACCTTGAAAAATTTGACATTCATGACAGCTAGCCATTGTTTTGTACACATCAGCAAATAGACTTGGCCAATAATACCTCGCTCTCAAGATTTTATTGGCTGTTGTCTTCTAGAAAAGATGGCCTCCGCAATCTCCCTTGTGAAAATCTTCCATAAATTGTTTTGCCTCTTCTTCTACTAAACAATTCAGCAGGACACCACCAGGATATTTCCAATAAAGTTCACCATTCATGATACAAAATTTTTCAGCCTTCAACTTCAGTGTCCTACTTTTGTTCTTAGCCATTCTAGGAGGTGCTGACAGATTTTGAAGTACATAAACAATGTTCAAATACCAAGGAGAAAGGAGGAAAATTTCTGATACTTGAGTGGGCAGATTTTCTTCATCTTCCTCGAACATAGTAGCAATTCGATTAATGTCCAAGGCATGCAGATTTGACTCAGCCATTATTTTAGCCAGCCCCTGTCCTTTAATGAGCTTTGTCGGTTTGATTTCCACGTCATATTCCAGCAAGGCAATGATCCATTTGCCTCTCCTTCCCTTTGGATCTATTTGCACTAAGACATCCTTAACAACAACATTAGGAACATAAGCAAGGGTGTGAGAACGAAAAATATAAACTCGAAAATCTTTCAATGCTTTTACCAATGCAAAGGGCTTATTTTTAAATAATATTATACTTCAATGCCGCATCCCTTATGGTTCTACTGAAGAATGCAATTGGTTTCTCGAGCTAGTCTCTTTTCTGCATCAAGAAAGATGCCATAGTATGATCCGAGGCAAATGAAAACAAAATAAAATCCTGAGTATAGTCCGGGCTGATCAAAATCGGAGCTGAAGAAAGAGATAATTTCACCAAATTAAAAGATTTAATTGCTTCCTCAGTCCACCTTTCTGCAATATCCTTTTTCAACATGTTTGTGATTTCTCTTAAGTGTTCTGCAAGATTGGGCACAAAGCGACATAAGAAATTGATCTTACCATTGAAGGATTGGATTTCTTTCTTCTTCGTGGGAAATCAATCTTTTGAATGGCCTCCACTCGAGCTGGATCGATGTGGATGCCCTCCTTTGAGATAATATGCCAAAAAATCTTTCCTTCATCCATGGCAAACAAGCTTTTCTTTGGATTGAGTGAGATGCCATACTTTCTAGACCGCTGAAAAACAATCTTCAAATGATAGAGGTGCTCTTCATCCGTATTAGAGAAAATTGTTAAGTCATCAAGATAAACAACTAGAAAAACATCTTTTTCATTGGAAAATGCTATATCCATCACCCGCTAAAAGGTTGCACCAACATTTTTCAATCCAAACGGCATCTTTGCATAATGAAAGGTTTCCCACGGAGTGGTGAACGTTGTTTTGTCACGATCATCCTCATGGACTAGAATTTGGTTATAACCCGAATAAACATCAAGTAGTTACATCCGTGACGCTCCAACTACTCGCTTAAGTATGTGATCCATCTTGGGCAATGGATAGTTGTCTTTCAATGAAACTTTGTTCAGATTTCTAAAATCAATGCATAACCGGATCTCACCTGTTTTCTTGCGGAGGGGCACCAACTTTGAAATCCAATATGAAAATCTTATGGGGACTATGATACCAACTTTATACAACCTATTCACCTCCTTCTCAATTGAGGGCAGTAGCTTTGGATTTATTCTTCTTAGCTTTTGATGAAAAGGCTTTTGATTTGGCTTGATCAGGATCACATGCTGGATTATGCTCATGTCATAAGCCTTCAAATCTGAATAATCCCAAGCGAATACATCAATAAAAGAGGAGAACAAACTGATATACTTTGCTTTTACCTATGGGGGCAGTGCTTTTGATAATTTCACCATCTTGGGATTTTCAGCTGATGCAATGTTCACGTCCTCAACTCCTTTTCGGTTGGCAGTAAGGTTGATTTTTTAGCCACATTGTCCTGATCGAAGAGCTCCTCTAAAGGAATTAGACCCTTAGGAATGATGTTGTATTTAAGCTGCAAAACTTCCATCTGATTGAATTCCATATCCTCATCACCATTATCATATTCCATATCAATAGAAATGTCCTTGAATTTACCTTTATTTTGCAGAAATTCATCAATCTCATCATCATCTTGGAACACTTGCCAATACCTTTGATCATCAGGGACAGCCGGGTGATGCTTCACGTGAATCTCAAAATTATTGTTTGAGTTCATAGGAATCTTCAAATTGCTTGCTACTGTTGCAAGTGAATCTGTGATGACGTTCTGAGCACGGGGCACGCAAGTTACAGTGTAATCAGAAAATAATTTCAATATATCCAACATCGCATTGCGGTAGGCTCGCATTCGAGGATGCTTAGCTTGGTATTCGCCTTTCACTTGCTTGATAACTAACTTGGAGTCGCCATACACTGAAATCCTTTTAGCATTTAATTTTCTAAGAACTTTCAAACCAGCAATCAAAGCTTCATATTCAACCTCATTGTTTGAACAGTCAAAAGCTAGTTTATAAGAGCAGACCCTTACATTGCTTGGCACTTCATTTGGGGCGAAAACTGGGCTGCGTATCCAAATACCAATCCCAGCACCTTCCCTTCCTATAGCGCCATCAAAGTCCATACTCCATAGACCTATTTCATCCTCTTCCAAATGCTGAAATTCTTTTTCTTTCCCTTGTTGTCCATCATTATGTTACTACTGTCGGACTGTTGATTGCTCAGTAGTACCATCAAGTTTTTACCGTTCTTGTCTCAAGACTTCTCCAAAATTTTCAGTAATATAGGTGTTACACTAAAAAATGTCACCTTGACTACTTACAGTTAGTATGGCTCAAATCAACAGTCATGCTACCCTCTTAGGCAAGTCTTATGCCTCTGTTATCCATCTCAAACTCAAAGAAGAGAGAAAGTCTTGTAAAAAATATGTTTATCTCTGGGGTCGCAGGTTCTCTCTAGCCTTACCTGCGGGGACGCTGACCATGTTCACAAAAGCTGCGTCCATGGACGCTCTGTATGTTAAGGGACAGGTGCGTCCTTCTGTAAAAGGCAAAATGCGCGAGTTTCATCTTAAAAAAGTTACTTGTGGTTACTTCTAGAACTTTCTAGAGGTCGGTTTGATGATTTGGATGCGCCTCCAGTTGGTTCATGTATCTCTATTAAGGGGGAACTTATCCCATCAATAAGGGAGCTATCCCACCCAAAGAGGGGGATTATCCCATTGATGGTGGACCTGAATAACCTCTTTACAGCACTATAAATAAAGACATTGAGCCAGAGGGAGGAGAGGTTGGAGCTATACATTTTCTTTGGGTAAATGCTGCAGGAATTAGGACTCCCATTTAGAACCTTGTGAGGAGAGATTGTCTTTGCTTGATTCTACTTGGAAGTGGGTGAGCTTTGTCAAAGTAGAGGAAAACCCTTGATGGACCCTGGGAGGAACTTGCACAACACCAAGGCCAGGTTGTAAGAGTTTCTTTGTTTCGTTATTAATACAAACTGGTTTATTTTTCTCAATAGCTTGTGTTAATGAGTTATTTCATGTGTTCCTTGGTCTGCATGTTGAATATATGTTTTATTATATGAAATGCAAGTGCTTGGTAATTGTTTGATTGTTTGTGGTTGCAGGAATTGACTTGAAGGAGGAGCTCATCCGGATCGGCAAGGACGGACTACAACAACCGCGTTTTGGAATAAGGTAAGCCTAAACACTTGTAGTTTTCATGTTTTAAAAGGTATATTTAGAGAAAGATCACTCCATTTTGTCTTGTTTGTCGCTAGAGAGTTTAGACTCCTAGGGAGGTCAGTTGTGTCCGCACAAACGACTTTTTCCGCCACGACAAATTGGCGACTCCGCTGGGGAATCCATTAATGAGAGAGTCTTTTCCTTTGTGTGAACTTTGCTCTGTGAAAATCACTTTTATTTTCTGGTTTTTGACTGTGAGAATTAGTATTTGGGTGGCTTAGCTTTAGATTTAGTTAGATTTGGTTTTTCTCAACTTTTCCAGAAGGACGCACCCTCTGAGTACTGCACAGTGCGTCTTTGGACGCGCTGTTGCCGTTTGCACAGAGCGGGCCCGCACCTGTTATAACGGGTTGCCTGCGTCTTCCTGTAAAATTTAGGAAAATTCCATTTTTTGCTTTAATTGCTTTTAGATTTTGATTTTTCTTAGTGTTTTCTACCCAGATCCTTTAGTACCCTGTCAAGAATTTTCACCTGAACTTGTTTTGTGAGCTTTGAGTGTTTTAGTGGATTTCAACGAAGTTTAGACCTAGGGTTTGATTTTTCAATAGGTCCTGTAGTGACTTTGACGGTAGAAAGTTGTCCAGCCTTAGATCTCTCTGGTTAGTCAGCCTTCTTAGAAGTCGGGCCTGTCGTAAAGTCTCCTTGTGTGAGCAGCTTGCCATTTAAGTTGTTTTGGGTCAAATTTCGAATTACTTGTTTATAAAGTGTTGATTTCCATTTTACAAAAGAACAAAAAGATTAGAGTTTTGTTTTGACTAGTTTTTGGTTCTGCAATAAGCTAGTCCTTGATTTGATTGTGATCAAGTAAAACACCTTAGAATAATCATTGTTGGTTTTGGCCTCGTTAAGATTGCTTAGAGTAAATTTACCTTTTAGTTTGCTTATGAGTGCATTTTCATAGATTTTAATAGTTGTTAAGATTGATTTTTGGTTATATTAGATTTATTTGCTTTATTAAAAGAAAAATACAAAAACATCTTCTTTAAAAGTCTTGTTTCAAGTAGCTTTTTGTTTTTGAAAGAGAAAAAGAGTTTTTTCGTGCATGTAAAGAGCGGTCATGTTTTTATGCTTGGAAAAGACAAACGAATTGTTTCTTTGATTGTCTTCAATTAAGAAGTTGCTTTTATAAAGATTGCATTCTCTCAACTTTTTAGTTAAGCAATTCATCGAAAAAGTAAAGTAGTGGGTAAATCATCCTAGGTGCATTTTGTAGTGGTTTCGAGTCGAGTCAACACACCACTGGTTTCACTTCCATCACCTTTTGACTTAAGAAACAACCTTAAAAGTAACGCTTAAATTAAAATCAATCTAGTAATTTTTATTTTTCTAGGGCTCTGAAACACCAACATAGCTTAGGCTAGGGTCTTGGAGTAGGTGAGTACTTAACTCTCCAAGACTACAAAACCAAACAGATAGTTTATCTTGAGTAGATTAAATCCAATTGTTTCAGTTATACTCTGGGAAAGCTCCTCTTAAAGGAGAAGCACGAGCTCGTGTCCGAACCAGTGAGGGGATCATTCCTCCCTCGTTGGGAACGACGCCAGACAGTACGTATTACAAACGGTAAACCTCGGATTAACCATTGTCGAGGAGCCAGGGGTCACTTATCGGTAAACCTTGGATTATTGTCAAGGAGCCGGTAAGGGGATTGAGCTTGTTACTCTGCCCTTGCGTGCTGTCGGAGTTTAGACTGTTCCCCCAGGTGTAATTGTTGTGATTGGTAACTTTAGTGACCATAATCTTTAGGGTTCTACCGAGGTGACGGTGGAGGGAAGGTCCCACTGTACCTGGAGCAGACGTCGGTTATACTCACTTGGATTTTCCGGGGGGTTCACTTCACTTCGAGACGGTTAAAGTGGAGGAACTTGTGCCGGTCTATTCATTAAGCAGGTTGCCGGGGTAACTGTTCCACCCGCCATTTCTGTACTGAATCCTGCGAGGTTGGGCCTAATCACCAACTAGCGCTTTTGGTCCGGAAGACTACTGTTTGTGTGTGGTTTGACGCTCTAGATTATTTAGGCGTGTGCTTCAAATTTGTTTGCTTCTTTAGAAGACTTTAGGTGGTTTGATTTGAAATTTTTACTTTGTTTTCGTGTGTTGTAGTTAAAAATCTTTAATTGTGGCGGAATTACCGAGACAGTCCCGTAGACTTCGGGGCCAGTCTCCTGAAGTTGTTTCTGTGGCCGAATTGTTGAGAAGATCCCGTAGACTTAGGGGATCCCCTCCTCGAGACGACCCGGGTAATTTAGAAGGGTTAAAGGTCCTTGTAACTCCTCCTAGTGACAGTAGAGTAGGTTCACCTGAAGAAGGAGAATCTTCCTTGGTAGTCCATCCAGATTACCAAAGTTTAGAAACAGGTTACAATCCCGAAACTGTTACAGTTTCCGAGCTTGCTGGTAGTTTTTCATCTGCCAGTGAAACAGGCGAAGAACCTGAAATTTCCGAACCTGTTACTCCAACTTCTAGTGTCCCTGATTCACCGAGAATAGAAAGAATTATCACCGAAAATCTACCTTCTGGTTTGATTGCTATAGAAGAACTTGCTCCAGAAGAAGATATAGGTGTCTCTCACCTTGAAGGTCAACTTACTATTGATCTAAGGGAGCGTGAATCCATCTTTTACAGTCCTCCTAGAAGTACTTCTTGGTACCTTGCGTTAACCAATTTTTTAGACAACTCAGTAGGTTTTTCTACACCTCGTACTCCTTTTCCACCTGGAGGTATTCATACTCCTGTAAATATGTCTGGTCAGTCGTCCGTGTTTACACAAAGTCCTGAATCTTTTTTACACGGCGGTCCTTCTGTTCCCACTGGGTATCAGTCACTTTCTGGTACCTTTGCGGGGGCATCTCCTCAACCCATTGATCATGGGTTATTTGCTGGAAACAGTGGTAATATACCATTGGGTGTAGGAGACATTTACATGATGTCAGGTTCAGTTCCCGTTTCCCAACCTCAAGGTGGCCAATTACCGCCTGGGGGGCAACCGCAGTTAACGCCTGGGGGGCAACCTCAAGGTACACAAATCGTGTCTGGGGGGCAACCTCAAAGTCAGTATGTACCTATGGTGCAATACTTACCTCAAGGTCAACCCCAGCCTCAATATGTACCCCAAGGTCAACCTCAGTATCAATATCAACCTCAAGGATGGCAACCTCAAGGGTATCAACCCCAAGGTTATCAACCTCAAGGGTACCAACCTCAAGGTCAAGGTCAACCCCAGTATCAGTATTTACCTCAAGGTTATCAACCTCAAGGTCAATACTCAAGTCAAGGTTATCAACCGCCTCAAGGTCAGTCATATGTTCCAAGTATGGGAACTGCACCTTACAATTATCAATCCTACCCTCAATCTGGTTATGGATCTCAGTATCCTCAACCTGTTACGGGTCAATACCCTGGAATGTTAGTATGGGATCCCTCACAGGGTCAACAGGTGTTGCAGCCAAGTGTACAGATGGTTCCTCAAGCTGGACAACCCGTAGTTTCTGGTCCAACCCAGCAACCGCAACCTGTCCAGCCAAATGTTCAAACTTCTGTAACTTCGGTAGTTACTCAGCCGTCAATTGCACCTAGTACTCCATCTCAAACGGCTGCTGCAACTACCGCTACATCTACCATACTTACTTCTGGAGTATCGACGGCTCCAGTTTCTACTGTCCCTGTTACCACACCTCAGACATCTTTACCGTTGTCTGGATCTACGATTCAAACCACGGTCCAGATGCCTGTAGGTCAGCCTGGTATAAGTACGGTTGTGACTACTCAACCTCAATTTGTTCAACCTCCGTACCAGGGACAGTACCAACCTGGGCAAGCTGTCCAACAACCGGTTTACCAGTATCAACCGTATCCTGGGTACACTTATCAACAACCTCAACAACCCCAGTACGGTCCGGTTAATCCTGGTTTTCCAGGAGGATATAATATCCCAAATGCGACTCCTGTTCCTAGTTATCCTGGATATCCTCCTCCTGGGGCTGGTATTGTGACCCAGAGTTTTAGAGATCCTAACCGGCAGTTACCGTTTATTGCAACTTTAGATTTACCCGACTTGACGCGCCTAACGAACGATCCAATTCAATATCTTCAGTTCTGGCCGCCAATGCCAAATAAGTTGCCCAGCGATATACCCAAGTTCGAAGGTAAGTCTGGAGAGGATCCGTCCAATCATGTGATGACTTACCACCTCTGGTGTGCTTCAAATTCTATCTCAGATGATTCCATCCGCTTACGTCTTTTCCAGCGTACACTCATTGGTCTCGCGGCCAAGTGGTACATTGAGTTACCACGGGCCTCTTTTTACAACTTTAGCCAGTTAGCTACCTCGTTCTTAACTCACTTTCAGTTGCCGGTCAGATACGATAACGGCACGGAGTTATTAACTTCACTAAAACAATCGACGTCCACGTATATTTCTGATCACATTCATGAGTGGAGACGTCGAAGGAGATTAGTGAAAGTTTTTATCCCGGACCAAATCTTAGCTGAATGGTTTGTCAAATCATTATTACCGAAGATTACTGAAGATGTAGCTAAGGCCGGAGTAGTTACTGAGGAGCAAGTCATTGCTCAGGCACAATACCTTGACTTAGTTTACACTCAGTCGGGTACGTTACACGAGAAGATTCCGGATCTTCCAAAGTCGAATCAAATCGCTGCTGCTCCTTCGGGATCTCATGCCGCTGATGGTATGATTGGTATCGTGACTACGAAGAGTAAGAAGAAGTCTTCCAAGGCCTCCAATACTCCAATTATCACTTTGCCTGATTCTCCGACAGGAGAGTCTTCTCCTCCTGAACTTACCGCCGACATTCACGCTGTAGAGTCATCTACGGCCAAATCAAAAAACGGTGGAAAGAAGAAAGGAAAGAAGAAGGCTAAAGCAGACAAGGCTCCAAAGGAGAAAACTGAAAAGTCGGAAACCAATGACGAAAAACGCAAACCTCGATATCCTTGTCTTATTTGTGAAGAGGATCATTTTACGAGAGATTGCCCTCATCGGGCCGAGGTTGTAAAAATAGTCAAAGGTTCTCCCACTCCTGCTGTGTTAAAAAATCCATTTCCAGAGCAGGAGAATAAGATGATAGGTTCTTCTTCGAATGCCAGTGAAGAACCCATTTTGATGATGTCTCATGTGAGGATTGCGACTCGATCGCAAGATTATGGTAGTAAGGCTCCTGTTGATGGTAAGGAAGCAGAATCTTCTCACTCTAACCCATCAACCTCAGCTCCTGGTTCCGATCCACTACAGATCGAAAAACCTAACCCAGACTTAGTGATTAAGCCGCCCGCCAAGGGTGTACTTCGAAGGTCTGCTTTCAATCCACATGCGAGAGCAGCCCAGAATTACAACATTGTTGAGGACTTAGCTGTTTCACCTTCAGCAATGTCGGCACTCGAAGTGCTGCAATCATGCCCAGCACAACGAAAATTGCTTTTGTCGGCTATCGGAGCTGTCGATGTTCAGGACCCGAACCTAATGATCTTTGATCTAGAAAATAGTACACCACGTCTCCCCCATCAAATGGCTTTCCAAATTCCAGTGATAGTCAAAAACAGGCCTATTCATCGGACTGTGATTGATGAGGGAGCTTCTACGTGTATTATGTCGATTCAATGTTGGAGATCGCTTGGTTCTCCTTCGTTGAACCAATCCCCCACCATCCTTAAGGCCTTTGATGGCCGTGGGTTCCGTCCGTTTGGTATTCTACAAGAATTGCCTATAGGGGTTGAAGGTAAAACCGTTAGTCTGGATGTGGAAGTGGTTGATGCCCCTCTAGACTACAACCTTCTTTTGGGTCGAAGTTGGTCATATGCTATGACAGCGGTCGTTTCATCGGTCTTCAGAGTAATTAAGTTTCCACATAACGGTAAGATCGTGACTATTGATCAGCTGACATACTTTTCATCCGACCCAGCCTCTTCAGAGAGTATCCAGCATGTTGGTAAAACGACAATCCCTTATAGGGACGTTGGTGTAGGTTTAGTTAAGGATTCCGGTTTACTGGGAACTTTTCCTCTCCCTCCACTCAGCGCAGATCCTTCGTTTGCAACAATTCATATGATTACATCAGAAAACATTATTTATGATGATCCTTGGTTGTCCCATCTGACTCTGAGATAGACTCACTCGGTGATGTTATGCCTTTGAGTCCATATGAAATTGCTTATGAAGCTCTCATGTCTTTTACCGACTTTCATTCAACCGAAGTCGACCAAATGAATGTGGTCAGTGAAGAGTCACTTTTCACCTCACCCTTAGAACGGATAACGTTTCCCGAAGTCGTGTCATCTGACGAACAACTTCGCGAAATCCTAAGTGTAGACGATCTACCATGGGAAGATCTCCATCACAGATCTTCGTTTTTACCTAAGGATGATGCATTTGAAAATGATTTTTCATCTATCTTTACCGCTGAATATGTCAAAGACGCTCAGGATCCAACGAAACATTCTGATTCAGAGTTGAATTTAGGGAATATTTCTCGTACTATTCCCATTGATATTTCAGTGAAGCCCGGAATCGAGGAAAACATTCATATAGGTGCCGCATGTACTGAAGAAGAAATCCAAACTTACAAGGCCCTATTCCAAGAATTCCGCGACGTGTTTGCCTGGTCTTACGAGGAAATGCCGGGAATTGATCCTGCCATTGTTGTTCATGAAATAAAGACCTACCCGGATGCTAAACCCGTCCGGCAACGGTTGCGTCAGATTCACCCTCGAAAAGCGGCTGCGATTAAAGCAGAAGTCGAAAAGCTGTTGAAAGCAGGTTTCATTTATCCGATCCCGTTAACGGATTGGGTATCGAATATTGTTCCGGTCAACAAGAAACAAGGAACAATAAGAATCTGTATCGACTATAGGGATATAAATCGAGCTTGTCCAAAAGACAACTATCCTACGCCTTATATCGATCAAATTATTGATGATTGTGCCGGAAGTGAAATGTTTTCCTTCATGGATGGTTTTTCGGGCTATAATCAAATCAATATTCTACCTGCCGACCAACCAAAAACGGCATTCATTTGTCCATGGGGGACATTTGCTTATTGCAAATTACCTTTTGGGCTTAAGAATGCCGGGGCCACTTTTCAACGGGCGATGTCTTATGCATTTCATGACATCAAGCACATTGTGCAACCCTATCTCGATGATTTGCCTGCTCATTCTTTACATCGAGCTGATCACCTTGTCCACCTACGAGCAATCTTTATGAGGTGTAGGCATTATCGAATTCGGTTGAATCCCCACAAGTGTGTTTTCTGTATAGAAACAGGTCGATTGCTGGGATTTGTTGTTTCAAAAGCCGGCATTCGCGTCGATCCCTCGAAAGTCGAGGCTATCATCAAATTGCCTCCTCCTTCGAGTTTGCGCCAACTCCAAAGTTTGCAAGGGAAAGCGAACTTTTTACGCCGATTCATCCCAAACTACGCCGAGGTCACTAAAGGTTTTACACGGTTGTTGAAACAGAACGCACAATTCTTTTGGGACGAGATTGCCCAACAATCTTTTGATGCACTTAAACACGCGTTGACCCATGCACCGTTATTGCATCCTCCCAACTACAACCAGGACTACTTCTTATACCTCGCAGCTTCGCATTCCACCATTGGAATGGTGTTAGTTCAAGAAGATGAATTCGGAGCGGAGCATGTGATATATTATCTTAGTAGGACCTTAAATCCAACTGAGCTAAAATATTCGCATGTGGAGAAATTGGCCCTGGCAGCCGTTCAAGCTGTCCAGCGTTTCGTCACTACATTCTTCTCCGCAAAACTACAGTTATTTCGGATTGCAACCCTATGATTTATATTTTGACAAAACAACTGCTAGGGGGCAAGTACTCTAAATGGATTGTTATCCTGCAAGAGTTCGACTTGGAGTTCGAGAAGTCCAAGTCTAAGAAATCCTTAGTTTTTGCGGAATTGATGTGTGATTTCCCGAGTGCTGACACAGAGACTGTGGCAGAGGAGTCCATTGCGGACGAATCTTTGTTTCTTATCAGTACTGTAGATCCGTGGTATGGGGATATAATCATCTATCTCCAAACCCAAACCTTTCGGCCTGAAGCTTCCAAAGCGGAACGTCGAAAAATTCGGTTTCAATCCCAGCAATACAAAATTATTGGAGATACACTTTATCGCCGGGGGGCAGACTTAGTTTTTCGACGTTGTTTAACTCACGAAGAGGCTGAGAGGGTTTTGAATGATTGTCACTCTGGAGCATGTGGCGGTCATATGTCTGGGTATGCCACAGCTCAGAAGGTGTTGCGCGCTGGCTATTTCTGGCCGTCTATGTTTAAAGATTGTATCATTGCAGTCAGGAAATGCCACAACTGTCAAGTGTTTGATCGCAAGATGCGCGCTCCACCTGCTCCTCTCCACCCTATAATTGCCGTTGGTCCATTCGCCAAATGGGGTATCGACTTTATTACTTGTAACCCTCACTCGGCCGGGGGGCATGCGTATATCATCCTTGCGGTTGATTATTTTACTAAGTGGGCCGAGGCGATGCCTACATTCGACGCAAGCGGCAAAACAGCTGCAGTTTTCGTATTCAATCATATCATAACTAGGTTTGGTGTCCCACAAGCAATCATTACTGACCATGGGAGCCATTTTCGAAACGTCATGATGACTGAGCTTACAAGCCAGCTTGGTTTGCGCCACGATAGCTCTACTCCTTATTATCCGCAAGCCAACGGTTTGGTTGAGTCTATCAACAAAGTTCTAGTTATCATGATCCGACGAACCATTGGTATTCATCGGTCGAATTGGCACAACATGTTATTTTCAGCGCTATGGGCATACCGAACCTCAGTGAAAAATTCAACAGGGTTCACTCCTTTCCAGCTAGTTTATGGCTTAGAAGCTGTGTTACCCATTGAATGCGAAATCCCATCACTTCAAATGGCTGTCGAATTACTTCCAGCTACTTCCGAAGAGGAGAAACGTTTATTGTACTTGGCTAAATTAGATGAGACTCGACGTGACGCTACATTGGCAATCGAGACTCACGCGAAACGAATGAAAGCTCAGTATGATAGAAATGTAACCCCTCGAAGTTTTTCGGAAGGAGACCTAGTACTATTATATGATCAAGCTAACGATAAGCTAGGTGCCGGAAAATTCGTTCCCATGTGGCATGGGCCCTACATTGTAAAGCGAAAGCTAGCAAAAGGGGCTTATGAGCTAGTTGATTTTGATGGGGACTCTTTGGGTAAACCCAGAAATGGACTTTACCTAAAGAGGTATTATGCTTAAATGATGGGTATGGAGAAATTTTTAGATAGGTTAGATTTTCTTTCTAGCTAGCAAGTGTGTTAGTTTAGTCAGTGTGCTTAGCTTAGAGAGTGTGGTTTTTCGTCGTTATTCTGGCTTATCTTGGTTTTACTCTTGATATTGCAGATGTCGACGCCTCTCCAAACATACATTGGATTTGCTGATGGTGCTTGTCGTAGTACACGGAATATCTCTTCCGCAGCTTGGGTTATCTATTCGCCCTCTGACGAGTTAGTTTCTATGCATGGGGTAAGCCTCGGTCAAACAACGAACAACATTGCAGAATACAGTGCAGTGGTTGAATTATTATCCGAATCTATTTCATTTGGAATTCGACGTTTGATAGTGAGGTTAGATTCTGAACTTGTTGTATTACAGCTTAATAGAGTTTATGCCATTAGAAATCCTGTGTTATTAAGGTTGTTTTTGAGAGTGCGTCTCTTGGAACGTGAATTTGATTACATTGAATATCAACATATTCCAAGGTCTTTGAATACATTAGCAGATGCAATTGCTTCTCGAATGTTGGACAGACATTTACGATAATCATGCAAGTAAATTTAAAAACATTTCATCACATATGTTAAACAAGATAAGCCGGTAATAGTGATATATATAGATAGAAGTGTGTCAAAAAATATATACATCGTCTTCGATCATAGGTTGAAAACACCTTATGATCGGCAAAATGATAGTACAAAAAGTCAAAATGTCACATGTGACTACAAAAGTGACTAGTCAATCACTGGTGGTGCTCTCTGTATGACACCACTGCGCGGGCTACCTTACGCAAAAATCTCCTAAACGGTCCAGGGACCGCGACTACGAAGCGCTGAAGCCTGATAGGAATGTCGTCCATAGTAGTCTCAGGTATATCTGCCGTGAGACGCTCTAGATCATGCTCCAACTCAGCTAGTACTTCTGCAGCCGCGTCCTGTGGGGCCGGTACCGGTGCAGCTGGATGTAGTCTATCAAAAGGCCGGAGGTTGGCTGGACGCTGTGGACCAACATCTGCATTTTGAAAATTTTACTATTAGTTTTGAGACGATATATATGAAAAATAAAAAATACATAATTAGAAAACTTGTGAAAATAAAAGTACCTCTGTCGTCCCATTGTTCTCCCTGTGGAAGAACCATGTCCGGATCACCTCTGAAATCCATTCCGGCATACGGAAAGTCCTGTATCGAAAAAACCTGGTCCTCTAACCAGTGAAAGTAACTATCTGAGAATCGAACCACTGTCGCGCCCTCGTCAGGATGCCGGGCCATCACCGCAACCCATCGTATCAGCTTTGGCTCCCGAGGACCCAAGATATCAACAGTGAGTTGCTGAGGGATCAGCATTGGAACTCTCTCCAAGGCAAAGCTCACGACTATAGGCCCATATCCAAAAGTCTTTAGTCGTCCGTTCTTTGCCTTGGTCAGTTGGCTCTTCATATGAGCCGACACAGCTTCACACCAGTTGAAAATGGTGCCTTGGTAACAGTCAATTGCCATCCGCATTTGGGATCCGGAAGCAATGTGTAAAGCGGCCGCGCCGCAAATTCTGGTAACCGTGAACGCTATGACTTTGAGTTCCGGTAGAGTGATGTGTTTTATCTCTATGCCTTTTGAATGGTGAGCCCCACGTGTGCACCAATCCTCGCGGAGACTATCAAGGGATTGGCCACCCGGCCTAGTCCCCGCAAGACTGAGTTGCTCACCTCTGTTCGGCAAGCCAGTGAGAAAGTATACATCCGAGGGCTCTATCTCGAGCTGGTGCCCTCCTATGTAAAAGCATTGTTCTTGAACGTTCCATCGCTCAACCAGCCATTCCAAGAATCTTACCTGGCCCCTCATGCCCGGTATGGTCCAATATTTGTATAATCCGCATGCTCTTAGGGCATCCAGGGAAGGTTGATGATTTATTGCAGCTTCATCTTCCTCTACATGCTCTCTTTCTCTCCAGTCTAACATGATTAATGCCCTGCATATCAAAAATAGCAATTAGAAATTGATTTGGGAATTTTTGGTGTTTTTTTGAGAGAGTTGGGGTTTTGAAATGCGCACTTCTCGGAAGACGCACCCCGGCTTTGTAGCACAGGGCGCCCGGACGCAGCTGGCCTGAAGGCGGGCTGCGTCTTCCGACCGTTTTCCCGTATGAGAAAAAGTCGGGGGACGCAGGTCACCCGAAGGGCACCTGCGTCCGCCGAGAGGCGCATTCCAAAACCAAAACCCCCCCAAAAAATGAAACTAAGACCTAAAAATTAATTCTAAACGGATAGAAATGCAGAGTAGGATGTGTAAAATACCTGGATGAGACGGCGTTCGATTCCGACGGTCAGATTTTCCGCAGCGACCACGGGAAGTTTCTTGTCAAAAGCTCCTTTTTCAACCTCCAAAGTCAAACGGTAAAAATGACATGGTAAAAGGTCTTTTTATAGGTTTTTTGGATGAATTAGTTCATTTTTTACCATGAAAAGATGTTTTTCGATGTATTTTTGCCTATTTTAAACAGGTATGAGTAATGTGTTGCTTTTGTGCAGGACAAAGGGATTTCGAGGGAAATTGTAATTTTTTCACAAATAAAATATCAGAGTCATCTTTTAAGCCCTTTTCTGACTCCTAAAACATGAAAAGATCGCCGAGCGTTTCTTTTACACTCGTTAAAACGGAATTAAAAGACGGTCCCCTTTTAGCTCTTTTCTGACCGTAAAATCAGGAAAAGATTGCCGGGTTTTTGTCGTTTCGAACTCGATAAGGAAATAAAACGACGTGTCCTTGATCGCTTTTTACTTTTCAGGTCAACGACACTATTATGAAAGTACTCCTTGGTCGCAAGATCAAGCGGTTCCCCCAGGTATTATTTTATACTTTTTCGGGCTTGAGGGACACAAATATACGAAAAAGTTCAACGTGGAGTCTCCTTTTGTTTTTTCAGACTCTCTAAAAATGAAAAACGCCGAGTTTCTCCTATACTGGGCTCGTTAAACTTTTACAGTAAAGGACCTGTTCAATTACAAACAGGAACGAACCACTCCTTCCTAGGGTTCGAATTTAAACTAGGTTGGACTCGTCCGAAGGATGAGCTTATAATCAAGCATATGTTATCCTCCTCAAGCTTGTTAAAAATAAAGAGGTACTTGCCAGAAATGGTGGGGGAAAAGAGAGAAGAATGAACCTGTTTGTTACCTTTTGTCTCAAAAGAAACTTTATTACCACTCTTGAACACGACACTTTTTCATTCACCTGGGTTGGGAAATCTTTTACCTCACAGTTGACCAAACCACTTTGAAAGTCTTTAACCGGGTTCCGGGGATTAACTTTGAGTTATTCGTCACCAAGCCATCTGTCGTGTCGTTATGTGTTCAAGAGGTCTGCAAGCAAAAAACTTTCATCTGCAAAATACTTGTCATCCATTTGACCATCCCTGAGTCAGTCCTTACAGCAACATTTCTTCAACTTGAACAATGATTTCGTGTTGCGGGCTTGCCTGCAACGGGTCGCTTTCTATCGACATCGACACATTATCTAGAAAGATGACTTAGGAATCGACAGTACCTTGAAGTCTGCATGCATCAATGGCAGGTTTCTCGCCTTTGACGTCAGTTTACATCATTGACTTTCGATCAAAGGATTCCGTGAAGTGTTCGACATCAAAACATCTATTCACATTTCACGGGTTGTGCTTGGTACTTTGAGAACCATTGACATTACTGGTGGTTTCTCTCACGCTTGTTAACAGTTTGCATCATCGACTGGTAATCAAGTGGTTTCTAACATGTTCGACATCGAATCATTTAATCACATGGCTAGAATCGTACCAATTCGGGAAGTAGAAGTGAAGACCCTGGATCTAGTTTCTACCATCCAGGCTGCGAGGAGTTTTGTATTCATTATCTATGTAGACTAATCATAAACAGATGGCTGCGTCCATACTGTGTCTACAAAAGTCTATAAAAAATGATGTACTGCAAGATCATTCCTGTATCAGAATAGTTAGTCCATTAGTTAAAGTTTTGAATCTGAGTATGGGAATGCCTACCTCAGTGATGATATAATCTTATACATGTATTTTGTGTTGAAAATTGCAGGTTCCAACCAGGTCATCCACAAGACAATCCTTGAAATGATAAAGCGCTTCACCCTTCCTAGAATTACAAAACCCTAAATCTATTCCAGGCTTCGCACTTTAGGGGGCAATCTGTTACACTAAAAAATGTCACCTTGACTACTTACAGTTAGTATGGCTCAAATCAACAGTCATGCTACCCTCTTAGGCAAGTCTTATGCCTCTGTTATCCATCTCAAACTCAAAGAAGAGAGAAAGTCTTGTAAAAAATATGTTTATCTCTGGGGTCGCAGGTTCTCTCTAGCCTTACCTGCGGGGACGCTGACCATGTTCACAAAAGCTGCGTCCATGGACGCTCTGTATGTTAAGGGACAGGTGCGTCCTTCTGTAAAAGGCAAAATGCGCGAGTTTCATCTTAAAAAAGTTACTTGTGGTTACTTCTAGAACTTTCTAGAGGTCGGTTTGATGATTTGGACGCGCCTCCAGTTGGTTCATGTATCTCTATTAGGGGGAAACTTATCCCATCAATAAGGGAGCTATCCCACCCAAAGAGGGGGATTATCCCATTGATGGTGGACCTGAATAACCTCTTTACAGCACTATAAATAAAGACATTGAGCCAGAGGGAGGAGAGGTTGGAGCTATACATTTTCTTTGGGTAAATGCTGCAGGAATTAGGACTCCCATTTAGAACCTTGTGAGGAGAGATTGTCTTTGCTTGATTCTACTTGGAAGTGGGTGAGCTTTGTCAAAGTAGAGGAAAACCCTTGATGGACCCTGGGAGGAACTTGCACAACACCAAGGCCAGGTTGTAAGAGTTTCTTTGTTTCGTTATTAATACAAACTGGTTTATTTTTCTCAATAGCTTGTGTTAATGAGTTATTTCATGTGTTCCTTGGTCTGCATGTTGAATATATGTTTTATTATATGAAATGCAAGTGCTTGGTAATTGTTTGATTGTTTGTGGTTGCAGGAATTGACTTGAAGGAGGAGCTCATCCAGATCGGCAAGGACGGACTACAACAACCGCGTTTTGGAATAAGGTAAGCCTAAACACTTGTAGTTTTCATGTTTTAAAAGGTATATTTAGAGAAAGATCACTCCATTTTGTCTTGTTTGTCGCTAGAGAGTTTAGACTCCTAGGGAGGTCAGTTGTGTCTGCACAAACGACTTTTTCCGCCACGACAATAGGGAATGTATTCTACTTCCACTAGTTGATTATTTACATCATTAAAACTATCTGAATACAAAACAAATGACTCTAGATCAGTATGTACATAGTTGATCGGATGATTTACTGGTTTCTCCTTGCTAGTGATCATGTACTTCATTTTCTGTTCCCAATATAATTTCCTCATCTGACCGAACACGAGAATCGTAGCATAGGAGAAGTCAAGTTGCATTTTCCCTTTAATCTTTGCTCCCCAAGATCTGGAAAGAAGCATGCCTAATCTAGGAGGTATATCCGCCACCACCACATCCATCAAAACATTTTTAGCCGGAATCTGATCCAAACTAACCACCAAATCTTTGATAAGCCCAATGCACCTTACTCTACTAGAGTCGAAAGAGTAAAGGTCATGATATTTTCTAGTGATATATAATCCCAATTTCTCCATGATGGCTTTCGACATGAGATTATGAGAGGCTCCAGAATCAAACATAGCATTATGTAAAACAAAGTCATGCACCCTGACACTGATATAGAAAGGAGCGACATCACTATCTTGGGATTGAACTTCCAATGCTAGCCCAAAGATAAGCTCAGGACTGTCATCTTCCACATTTACCATGTCGGATGATGGATCTAAACTCAAAATTTTGGACACCTGACTTTTATAATTGTTGTTTTTCATCAACTCGGTCAAAGGAATGGATATTTTCAACTTAGCAATTTCATTTTCTAAGTTAAAAACTGAAACTTTTTCTACCTCTTTTGCTGGAACATCCTTATTTTCCGTTTTCTCCTTTGACACATTTGGTTGATTTGGTATTTCACTTGCTGATGTCGTTTTGCTGGTGCTAGGATCAGTTGTCTCTTTTCCCTTTTTCTGCACATTAGGAGGATCATTCTTTGACACTGCTGCCTCCTTCCTTTTCTGAATTGGATTTACAGGCACATCTCTATTTCAAAGTGAATATTGCCACTGATGAGCTGATAAAGCATTCATGTATCCTCTTTGGTAATCATCAGACTCTTCCTCAAGAACTATCTCATTTGCCAAAATAAAATTTTCATCCCCTCGTTCAGCTGGATTCTCGGAGTACTCCTCATCTTCAGTGATGTAAATTGGCATGTCATCGGGCGTAAAGAAATGATTTTCTTCTCCAATCACATTCTCCTCCTCTTCTGATTTCGGACCAAGTACTACATTTTGTTGTAGAGGTGTCTGCACTTGCTGCTGCGCTGTTTGATCTTGGGCTCAAAGCTCTCTTTGTTTAATTCTATATTGGGGCTGCTAGCCACGAAAGTTAGGATTTCTGATTGGTGGTCTAGATTTTTCAAGATTCATCCTATCAAGCATCTGCTCCACCTTTCGAAGCACTTGATCTGACGAGGAATATTCTTCTTTTATTGTGACTTTCTTTTCATCTCTTGCTCTAGCTCTTTTGGCCAACAGATTTGTTTCAATGTTGATCGCAATCTTCTGCATATCTTCCAAAGTAGCCGGATCTCTCTCTCTTAATTGATAAGCCATATCAGTGTCAAAATTGTCTGGAAAATTAATCAAGGCTAGCCCCATGGGTGATTTTATATGATCAGGGATTGCATTGTAAACTGAATTGAATATAATACAGTAATCTTGAATAGACTCACCAGCATTCTGCTTGATGTGCTCATACTCGGAAAGGATCTAAAGGGGAGTTTTCTTCACTTCCTAGTGGTCTAAGAATTGTCTCTGTAGATTGGCCAATGTAGTGATGCTTACAGCCGGCAAGGCCCTGAACTATTTCCATACTTCACCACCAAATGTTTGTACAAAGAGTCTCATGGTTACATTTTCTGCATCAATCTCATGGAGATCGAAGAAATCCATCATTCTATCCACATGTTGCTGAGCTGTAACACTATGAGGAGTCCCATAAAACAAAGGAATTTTGCTTTGATAATCGGTGGGAATATCATCCAAATTTTGAGGCAGTACCAGAGGCGCAAAACATGCAGCCATTCTTCTTGGTGGATGTGCAATCGGTCTTTGGGATGTTGGGGGAGTGGGTGGAGCTGATATATGGAGGTATGAGGAGGTGTATGTGGAAGGGAAGCAATCTTGGATGTTTTAGGAGTAGAAGGAGTAGATGGAGGTGATACTACTACAGATTTTTGATCAAAAACAGTAGGCTGCAGAGGAATGGTAGGAATAAAAGGAGGTTCGGTGGGAATTCTTGAGCTAGACGCAATTGCAGATGACCCAAGGGTTGCAGAAACAGTCTCTAAGAAACCAGCAATATTAGAAGCCACAATTTTAGTCTAGATCTGGTTCAAAATATAATCATCAATAGATTTATTGGCCCTTTCAGTTTCAAGATTTCTAACAAAATCAGGATTTAAGGTAGTTGAAGCAACAACGCTTTCAGATTTGGTTTCAAACAAAGACAACTCAAACTGCTCATCAAACTCAAGATCCTCAAGATACTCAATACCAACAGGACACGACTGAGCTTTGAACACGGGAATGATAGAACCTCCTTGGTGAAGGATTCTTGGAATACGATTGGGATTTTCGTAGACAAGAGGGGGATCAGGATCCGGATTTGCTCTAGTATGTCTTCTGGAAGCCAGTGTGTTATTATTTCTAAGAAATCAAAAGGACATTAACAACTTGTTCAGCCTATCAAATCCTAAACTTATCATCCAAAAGCTTAGAATTATCAGATGTACTGGGGTGATCTGCAAGTTAGATACTCTGTTTATAAGACTAGACTGGAGATTGACTGAAGTAGCATTTATCTACTTGCGCTAATGCAAAGAAAAAGCATTTCGAAGGCTACCTGGCTAATCTTCAGGCTCCGTCTGTAGTTTATAAAATGAAGAATACCAACAAACAAATAATTTAGTTCCCCAGTATGGTCGCCACTATGTTAGTGCCTAGATTTACCTCAGGCTAAAAAGGTAGGATCCAAGGCCAACATCAAACCACGCTTAGCCTGGTAGCTAGCCCTACCAAGTCAGGAGAGGGCTCTCTCCAGGTCAATCTCAGCAAATTATGATCGATGAGGGCTTGAGATGACTAAAATATCTTCTGATCTTAGGCTAGGTATATGTGCAAGAGATTTTGATTGAATAAAAAGATTATTTTTTGGCTCAGAGGGAAAGGCACATTTTGGGGTTGCAGGGATTAAGGCTTAGTTCTACAGAGATCTCAATGGGGCAAGGTAGGCAATCGTTTTGGCACTTAAATTTGAGTGAGATGGAAGGAGTAGATAGGTGAGGTATTGAATAGGGCAAGAGAAATCATGGATCCTCCTCAAACAGCTGAAAACATCAAATAACTAAAGCAAACTTCAAGTAGAGCACTACACTTTCAATGAATTTTACTTACAATCTTGTTTGTTTAGTTCAAAATAAATAAGATATATAATGACATGCAATCACATAAAAAAATTCAAAATTACAAAGAGAAGCACTGTACCAAGACAAATTGCCACATGAATCCCAAAGAGTGTTGCAAATCCTGGTCTCAATTCCTTAGCCAAAATGAAAATATGAGTGTACAATGAAGCTCAATGCTTTCTCAAGAGTCCAACCATGCTAATGACTGAGAAATAACATAATATAGACAAACATAGCTCATCCTTGCCTCTAGGGGTCGAGCTCACATGTTTAGGAGCTGATCCAACTGATTCTAAATTGAGAACTAGAAACTAGGCAACATAACAGCATGCCTCTAGAAGCAAGGGAACTGATTCATTCAGTTTCAAACAACCTCTAAGCTGATGAATCTACCTCTACAAGTGAAAATCTAATATATTTACATCATAATCCATAAATTTTCATCAAATTACATCATAAATTTTCCATTAGGAAAGTGAAAAGGTAAAACTAGGCAAAGCTGGGCGAAAAACAGAGCAAAACTTGGTCAAACTGGCAATTTTTCCTCTATGCGCCACGCCTGATTCTCTATGCATCACACCTGTTTGGACCCAATTTTGGAGGTCTTCCCAGTGTCCAAATGAGCTCCACATGTGCTTGCTGAAAGGTCTTCCTGTCTACTTTCTCACCCAAGTGGAATTTTTCAATTTTACCTCCATTTTCCCCTCCAAAAGTCCATTCGCCCAACACTTCTTCCTGTGTGTCAAAATAGGGGCAGTGAGGTCATTTTTTAGTGTTTTTGACCTTTTCGAGGGCTCAAAACCTGCCCAAATTTCTTGGCCATAGGTAGGAAAGTTAATTTTGCATGAAAAATCCAACAATGCTGAGTTTTTGTGATTTGGAGGCCCCTAGCAAAAGCGAGCGCCACGTGGTGCGGCACATAGGGCAAAAAAACCTGTTTTTTGTGCCAAAAATTTGCAAAATGCAAAAATTGCTCCAAATTTCTTGAAATTTGGGCTGAGTCTTCTCTATCAAGCATGATGTTGGGAAAAGGAAGCCTTAGCCAATATCTAGAGTCCTTCATCCTCTTTTCTCCTCCTTGGTGCTCTCTTCAACTTTGCTTTCAAACTCCTGATTCTCGCTTGGCACACCAAGTTCCGGGACAATTAATGATATGACAGGTTTCTAAGCATATTCTTTTCATTGATGGCCTTCTCCATCTTCCTCTCCAAGTGGACATTGACCCATTCAAGCCATGACTCCCTATCAGCATTGATCTCTTGCTCCAATGAAGTGAACTCCACCTTCCTCCTTTGGGCAGCTTGGCAATTCTCCTGAATGTTTTGCAACTCCATAATCACCTGCTGGTCCTCAAGCTGCTTGTTCCTCTGCTCCAGTTACTATATAGTCTATTGGGCTCTATCCAAGTTGGTAGACAAGGCATCAATGTCCGCCTGCTGCTCCTTAATGATTTCTCTAAGATTTTTCTGCCCATATCGGTATCATCACCCTCAATGAGGATGAAATCAGTCTCCCGTTCACTTGATGGTCCTTCCTCCTGTAGTGACCTCTTGCCTCAGTCCTGAACCTACTATGCTGACGATGGAAGTGAGGCCCCTTCTACCCCGGATGGAGATAACACTCGATTTGCTGCTGCAAACAACCATCTAGTGCCCTTCTGATAGGTGATGAACATTGGTACACTAGGGGTCTGTGTCTCATGGCCCTCATGGTGATAGGAAGGTTCACTTGTCTCATGTCCAGCCTCTGATGGTCCCTGTGAAGCTCTGAAAAAATCACGAGAGATGGAGTCATCCCAAGTGAGGCCCTGTAAACCAAGCTGATGAACGACCACAATTTTGATGAGAGAAAAATGATAAATATTGTTGAACTACTACTGAGGGGTCTTGTGCTGAACAAGAGTGGTCATCTTCTCTATGTTTCGGCACATGAAGTAAGGAATGTTCATCATCCGTACCCAGGTAAAATGCAATAGCAACCTAATATGATAAGCATATAAGCGGGAGAACGGGCCCTCACAGCTGCAATACTTCATGATGAGTTTCATTAAAGGAGCATATTCATCTTTGAGGTACCGAAAAGGAAACTCTCTCTTGAGTTGTCTCAAAAAGCAAGGCTTGATGTACGGTTCATAGTGCTGCCTATCAATTTTCTGCCTCTTGTTCCATGGCTCCCCAATGTTAGGTATGCCAGTTGCTAATGAAATGGATTTTGGTGTTAATGTGAAAGTGACACCAGCAAGAGTGGCTTGATCACCATGTAAATGCAACACAAATAAGCGGGCCAACTCATGATGGAACTGAATATTAGCAACCTTCTCACAAAACTCATAACATGAATGATGCTGGAAACAAAAGATGGCAAGAGGGCAGGCCTGTAATTCGGCAAGAGTGGTTGGTTCTTCTCTGATATGTTTGCCTCCTCTATGAGGCCTCTTGGGTGCATGTCCCTTTGTGGGTGAGTCACTTTGGGTTTATGAAGGATCAGATGCCATAGCTGCTGGTAAACAAATTGCATTGGAGAAGTAGGTGCTGATATGTCAAACTGACTTGGACTGGTTTTGGTGATGTGTTTACCTCTGCCACCAAGGGAAAACAATGAAATGAGGGACTATAAGGGGAGGGAAAAATAGTGGGGAATTTAGGGACTGTTGGGATAGATTTTAGTTAGGGAAATATGGGATGTTTTGGGAGTTTTTGTATAAGATTAGGGTTTGGGAATTTACATTTGGGATTTTGGGAAAGGGAACTTGGGATAGGGGATTAGTGAATGGATTAGTGAATTTAGGGGGTAGGGGGAACTTAGGGAATAAGGGAATCAATAAAAAATGGGGTAAGGGAGTGAACTTGGTGGAAAAACAGTCAATCAAAACCCTAGTAGCAAGTTTCTTTGAGGTAATTCAAATGGTAGGGTTTGATTATTTTTTAAACACTCACCATGTAACACACATCATCAAACAATCATCAAACTTGGATAGAAAACAACATTGAAGGCTCTACCTACTTGTATCAAGACCGATCCATGCGATTTGAGGCGATTGGAGCGAGTTTGGGTAGTTTTCAGGCTCTCTGGCTGTGTGCGCTGCACATACAACCCAATGCGCTGTGCCCTTGAAAAATAACATAGGATTCTGAGGCCTAGTGCGCCACGCCTCCTGCCTAGTGCACCGCGCGGGCAACTTACAACGATTTTCACCCAAACTTCACACTCACTCACCAAAATCATTTTGCCTTACTTCTCTTTGCTCTTGGAGTACAAATGAAGTTCAAACATTTGGAGAAATGATTTATACATGGAGCTTTTAAATTTCATTTTTGCCAAACCCACTTTCATAATGTTTTGCAAATTACTTTATTTCAAACTCTGTTTTTTGGACTTCTTCACTTCTCTTAAGTTTTATGATGAACTAAATGACCTGAGCTTTGCTTGCTTTACAGGTGTTGGAGATTTTGGGCTAAGGAAAGAAACCAGGATTACAGATGAAGGAATTTACAATGAGGAAAACAAAATTTTCATGATTTTGTACAATAAATGCCAAATACTCTATTTTTTCCTCAAAACGGAGTTTTGAGGAAAAACACATTTTCGAACACTTGGTGATGAAATTTATTGATGTTGAAACCTCCTCATGTCTTGCTGGTAATTATTGGACACTTTAAAACATTTTTTGACGAAACCCTAATGAAACCCTAGTCCTAATTGACAATGAAACCCTAAAGACAACCTTTGCAATTTTAAGATAAAAGAAGACTGTATATATTTTTTAAATGAACAAACATAAGCCAACAGGTAGATAACATGAGGGAGATTGGAGGAATTCCACTACCGTCAGATGATCTATGCGCCTAATGGAATGTAGATAACTGGGCGGGACACCTAATATGAAATGCAACAAGAGGATTTGATCTCTGACGGAGGGATGAAAATACCAACTCTAATAGTGACAAACACTGGCACACTAGCGGTTTGTGTCTCATGAATCTCCTGCTAATGTGAAGGCCCTCCCACCTCATGAAAAACTGTTGGGGGTACTTGAGGACCTATAAAGACCTCATGTGCAATGAAATCCACCCATGAGATGTTCAGTAAACCAAGCTGATGCAAGACCACAATTTTGATTAGTGCAAAATGATATATGCTGTTATACTGCTGCTGAGGAGGCTTCTTTTGCACTAAGGTGGTCATCTTCTCAATGTTCTGGCAAATGAAATAAGGGAGGTTCATCATCCTCACCCTAGTAAAGTGCATCAACAATCTGATATGATAGGCATACAGACGAGAAAATCTGGCCTCACAACTGAAATATTTAATTATAAGTTTCATCAAGGGAGCATATCTGTCCCGAAGATACTTGAAAGGAAAAAATCTACTGATATGTCTCTAAAAACCAGCGTTGATGTAAGGCTCATAATGATATCTGTCTATTAGCTACCTCTTATTTCATTGCTCACCTACATTTGGAATGCTGGTTGCTTGAGCAATAGTCTCAGGTGTCAAGGTGAATGTCACACCTACCAAAGTGACTTGGCCATTATGAAGATGGAGCACAAATAATCTGGCCAGCTTTTGATGGTACTTGTCTCTCTCCACCATCTCACAAAACTGATAACAAGATTGGTGTTGAAAGCATGTGACAGCAAGAGGACAGGCCAACAGCTCGGCAAGTGAAGTAGGCTCCTCTCAGCTATGTTTTCCACCCTTGTGAGGCCTCCTTGGTGTATGCATTTCTCTAGAAGAATCACTTACTGTCTCCTCATCTCTGTCATAGGAAGAATCTGACTCCATGTTTGCCAATGTTTGAGTTTTCTTAGATGAGTATGAAGATATTTTATGGTTTCTTTAGGTTTTTGCTGCCAAGGATATGAATGTATGAGGGACTATGGAGGGAGTGTGCATGATGGATTTAGGAATGTTGCTGATAGGTTTTTGAGGAATAGAAGGGTTTAGGGGATGATTTTTAGAGTCTGGAAATAACAATTAGGGTTTGGGATAATGGAATTAGGGACTTAGGGTTAGTTGTTTAGGGATATGAGAAATATGGAATGGGTAGATGAGAATGTAAAGAGAGGGAGAAAATGAAGTGAGGGAATGAGGGAATGAAGGAGTGAGGGAGTGAGAAATGCTTAGGAGTGGAATTAGCAGCAAGAAATACAATTTATAAACCCTATGCAATTGTTTTTGACAAAAATGCAAGGAGGTAGGGTTTCAATTTTTTCCCATTAAATCACCATAAGCACCAAGATAAACTCATTCATTGGTCATGGAGGAATGTTAACTTACTTGGACAAGTGAGGATTTAGAAATTTTTCAATTTTGGAAGAGGCTGTGAGTGAAATCGGCCTTGTAGCCCTGTGCGTCGCGCCACCTCACAGGTGCGCCGTGCCCTTTCAATGCGTCGCACCCGTTATGGATTTACACTGCAGAATGTTGCCCAATGTGTCGCACTCTATGAGTGTGTCGTGCTCCAAACCCAATGTGCTATGCCAGTGAGAATGCCAGACTTGCTACAATTTTTTCCTCTTTTGCTTCAACACGACCTTTCCATTACTCACTCTTTCTCCCTTGGATACAAATGAACTCTTTAAACATGAAAAATGATTTATATACATAGAGTTTTGATTTTTCATTTACAAAAACCCATTCTTCTAATGTTTTCTTTTGACTTGCTTTTAAAACTCCGTTTTCGGGCAATTTGCTTTATTTTTGCCTTTGATGGACTGAATGCTTTGAATTTTTGTTTTGCTTTGTAGGTGGTGAAGTTGCAGAGGCTTGAAAAGGTGACCAAGGTTGCCTCTCAAGTTATTACATATGGAACAAATGAAATTACATCAAATTTGTACATGAAAACATAAAAAACTCTGTTTTTCCTCAAAATAGGGTTTTGAGGAAAAATCAATCACTGAGCATGTGATTATGGAAATTATTGTTGCTAAAACTTTATTTGACCTCCTCATGTGCCTGCTGACTGTTATTGAGCGTTTTGAAGACCTGATTGATGAAACCCTAGACCTATTGAGACCTAAAACCATATCAAGGAATTTTGTAAATTTAAAGATGAAAATTGACTGCAGATGATCTAGATGTAAGAAAATGGGCCAGCAGGTAAAGAACATGAGGGAAAATGTATAATATACCGCTACCATCAGATCATCCATGACCCTAATGGAATGCAACTGATCGAGTGAGACACATAACATGCAATGCAACAAGAGAATTTGATCACCGATGCAGGGATGAAGATACCGACACTAACACTCTGCATTGAGGGAATTTTGAGGCACTATTGTAAGGGATTTTTAGTTATAGAGGAGGGGAAATAAATCATATCTGAGTTATTGGGATTTGTCTTTTTCAATTCTAGACTTTGTATTGGGAGCAGAGCTTTCACTATTGCAACTATTTCTTTTAATGGCGAGGCTTGTGATTTGAGTAAGATTGTTAGAGATCAATTCGAGGAACACATCCCAAAGATCATATTTTAATCAGTTTGTATTTTAAATACTATTATTTTTAATGCAAATTTCATATTTTTTAATGACAGATCCGTGTAAAATGTTTTTCATGTTGAACACTATTGTTTAATGTGAAGATGAAGGTCTTTTTGAATTAGCTATCTAGTTCATTAGCTTCGTAGATCTGTTGTTAATTTTCTCTTTTTCTCTTATACTCAAATCATATTTCTGAGTAACTATTTACTCATAAATATGCTATCTAAATTCGATTTAATTACCATAAACATTAAGAGAACTATTTCCTAATGTTTTTGGTTGATCATTCATCATTAATTGGTCTCTGAACAAAGAATGTTTTGGTAATTCTAACATTAGCTAGTAGAACTATTTAATTAGTCAGATATTCACCTAAAACTAGGAATGTTAAAATCCCAATCATTTAATTACTTTTCTCTTGGTTGGGTGTTGGATTGGTGTTACCAGGAAATCTAGTGTCTATTCAGAGCTGCTAGTCCCACTAAGACAAGTAGCTATCTTAGAAACAAACAGATTAAAGTTACTTGTTTTTCCTTTATGAGAGAGAGATGAGAAAGAAGAAGAGAGTACCAACCTCAGTCTTCCGCTTGGCTCCTTGCTTGTTTCCTTTCCCCTTTGATAGAATCTCACCACTGCTTCCTTACTTGTCCCACTTCAAAGAGCACCTGTAGATTCACAACAGCATAATACCATCAAAGCATAGAGATATTTCACTGTAAACAATATAGGATCAGATATATATTGACCATACAAATGCATATATCAACACAGTATTCAGAGATACACAAGAATATGGAAGAAAACTCAAATAGATTTATTAGTAAAAGTAGTAGAAGAGAAGATTACAACCACTTGGTCTGACCCAACGCCATCCTCCTAGCTTGAAATTCCTCTTCACCTCACACAAAGCAAGATCACCCAACAATGTCTTCAAAGAGAAACCGACAACACCTCTTTGCAAATTACCAAATTCCAACCTTTGGATCTTTGGGATGAGGGATCCATTTATAGATATTTGCAGGGGGGTGAGTCAGCTTCTGGGGTTTTGATTAGTGTCATTTCTCTGATAGTTCCTGGTTCCACTTGGATATTTCATGATCTCTTACTCATCCTTGGGCGAACTTAGGGAGGCAAGTGTCAAATGAGCAGCTTCTAGAAGATAACCTTTGTTCTCAACTTAGAAAACTGCTTGTGCCAGTTGTCTGCGCTCTCTCATCGCACCCTATAGAAAGGCTTTTCAGTATGCATCACACTTTTTGCATGTGGCAGGTGAGATGCATCGCACCCTTTGCACTGGGCAGTTTGTATGGTCCTGCTTTGACCAGTTCTGAGTAGCTTTTCATGGAAAAATTCTGGGAGATGATGTAATCAGCTGACCTTGCTCCTTTAGGGTATGAAACAACACTTTTAGGGACTTAGAAGCCCTTGGTTTATGGACATATGTGATTGGGGTTGTAGTGCCCAAATATGTCTATAACAGTTGCCCCCTAAAGCATGAGGTCATAAATCTTTTGATGTCGAGTGAAATGCTTTATAATGAGGATCCGAGGTTTTTCGCACTGGAAGGTGACCTGTAATAAGATATAATACAATACATTATCTTCATAATATTTTCATGATATAGCTGAGGCGGGCATTCCCATGCTCAGCTTTGATAAATTCATTTTCATGTACATAGGACAGACAACCGTCTGTGTGCAGACTGATGATTCTAGTAGAGCCATCATCCTGTAGTTTGGATGATTATCTGTGCGGTAATGATGTACATATGATGCCTTTATTTTCCTGAATATATCTCAGCCTGGATGGATGAAACTATATCCGGGGTCTTCAAAACTCATCCAATCTTCACCCGAAAGTACAAGTCAATCCATGTGAAAAGATGTTCTGATGTCGAACATGGAAGGACATCGCCTGATTACCAGCCAATGATGTTAGCTGTTAACAGGCGCGAGAGGAATCACCAATAATGATGATGACCCTCAAGGTACTGCAGTACAATTCACATGGTGCGAATACATGAGTTGATGTTGAACACCACGCAAAGTCTTTCAGTCGAAGGCCATTAACGTAAACTTGTCGCCGGAAGTGAGAAACTTGCCATTGAGGCATGCAAGCTTCAAAGTACTAGAAGGGTTGTCCCTAGGTCTGCTTCTTGGATAATGAGCTAATGTCGACAAGAAGTGACTTGTCGTAGGAGGGCATTAATGGATCCCACATCTACGACACGAAATGGAGCAAATGATTTCGTGGAGTTGAAAATGATCTGATGATACAAGGTTTAGGGTGGCAGTCATGAAAGAATGAAGCGTGAAGGTATTGTAGCAGATGAGACACAAGCTGGGTAGGTGAATTCTCTGAGCGACTTCTCTTGAACATATCGGCGACACTGAAATGGATTGGTAGCGTTAACCCCAAAAGTGGATGGTACGGTGGACCAATGGTGATATGATCGGTGAACGGAATAACCCAACCCGACTCAATCATGGTGATGGAGTGAAAGTGTCATGTTCAAGAGCGACTTGCTACTAATAAAGTTTCTTCAAGTTTTCTTCCCAATTTTCCCCAATCATTTCTAACCAGTACCTCTTTATTTTTGTCAAGCTTGAGGAGGATAACATATGCTTGTTCTATAATTTTCCCTTCGGGAAAACCCGTTGCTATGTTTTAACGAGCCTAGCAACAGTGAAACTCGCTCTTGTCTGAATGGACAAGTTTGTCGCTATTGTTTTAACGAGTTTAACGATAAGGATAACTCGGTCCTTTTCAATTTTAGAGAGTCTGAAAAGAGACGGAAAGAAGACTCTAATATTCCTTTTTCGTAATATAATCCCTTAAGTCCGAAAATGTATAAAATAATGTGAAAGGGATGACTTTTCAATAGTTTTAATGAGCCGAACAAGACAAACGCTCAATCTTTTTGTGTAATAATCCCTTAGGTCCAAAAATATTAAAATCTAGAGGAGGGATAGCACTTCCAATCACTTTAACGAGCTGGAGAGGCCAATCGCTCGGCAATCTTTTCATATTTTATGAGTCAGATGAAAAGAGCTTAAAGGAGACTCATATTTTGAGGAACAAGTGATGTTTTCAGATAGCAACTGGTTCCAGGTAAGGTTTGGAACTTTCCAATCACGGCAGTGTAAAAGGGTGGCTAATAGGATCACTCGTCGCAGCTATTCCTCAAAAGGGGTAAACAATCAAACAGAGGCGAATGATTGGCAACAACAGAGTGGAGGGGATGGTAAGAACATGACCAAGGCTCAAAAGCTGATGATAATGCATTCACAATGGTTTTTTACCAGAGGTGGGTTCATTTTTTAATGAGCTTAAACTCTGGTGGAACATATGCTCATTTCTAGGTTTAATTTTTAACGAGCTTGAACTTCGCGTAAAACTACTCGTGCCAGTTGTATAATAAGGATGTCTCATTGATAGGTTCATTTTTTAGGGAGCTTGCACCATTCAAAATTATGCTCTGACTCCTTTTATTATGTAAGATAGGAACGACCAATCCTACGAGTTTAAAGGGTTAAGAACCTACAAACTAAGAAAATAAATGGTTGCTTTTCACTTTCACGCAAAAAGGTTTGCATGCCCCCAGGTATAGTGAAGTAGAGTTTCCTAGGTTACCCCTCAATTTGCAGACAAAACACTTGTTCTATCGGGAAAGGCCTACCTTCTCCAGGTTACCCCTCAATTTGCAGACAAAACATTTGTTCTATCGGGAAAGGCCTACCTTCTAACAGAGGTACCTTATTCTAGTCCAATCCCATTTTCCTAAACGGACGGGTGTGTCAGACCAGTCATATATCCTCTGCGAAAACCTACCCTATACCTGAAGTTTCCCTGCCAAAGTAGACCAGGGTGCATGCCCCCTGGGTTTTAGTCTTGACCACCGAATCACTCGCGTTCATTAGGTGGATGAACTAGAGATTGATGAGACATTCCTTGCACAAAAAGACCTGTTAAGGATGGAATTTGACTATTAGCTATGTGTGAACTGGGGAATGAAAGCTGGTCTACGAGCTGGAGCACTCTGCCTTCATGCGGAAAACACATTACTCGAAAGAGAGAGGAGATGATGGCTCCCATTCTATAAATGTAGTCATGCCCAAGGAGTAGATTGTAATCTAAAGGTCCTTGGACTACCATTGCGTTCAGATAAACGGTTTTCCTTCTCAAAGTTATAGGCAAACTTGGAAGGATCCCTAACGGCCGACTGGTTCCTTTATTGAAGCCTGTCAGATATCGCATCTCAAGCAAAAGTGCTAGAAAACCAAGCGCTTTCCAAGCAGTTGAGGAAAGGATACTCACAGAATCCCCTTCATCTATGATGGTGCCAACCATGACCATTTTGTAAGTTTGCACTATGATTTGAAATGGTACATTAGATGGTAAACGGGGTCTGCCTAGTAGATTCCAATCGAAGGAAATGACTAGGTTGCTTGGAGGTGGGACCGAATAAACGACCGGATACAACTTTGATGAATTTCCTTCTTGTGGTAAAGGAATGGGTAGATTGCCCCCATGTTAATCGGAGTCTGTGTTTACGAAAAGAATTTGAACAGTGTCATTGCCATTCTCTTCGGTGACTGTATCATCTGAAGGTAAATCTTCTAAAATCAAGATGGGGTCGATTGCCGCCTCAACCTGTTGACTTTGGTCCGATGTGGACTCAGAGGGTTTATCTTCAATGATAGGTGTTTCAATCGACTCCAAAGGTGGGTCAGTCGGATTTTCAACTAGCAATGGATTCAACAAGAGTTTCTTGTACCCAGGAGGGAGTCGCTGCGGTGATACAGGATGATTATCCAAGACTCTTTTAGCTTTGTCTAGGAAGGGACAACGATGGAGGGCATGATCACCTTCACACAGTCTGCAAGGAAATTTAGATTTTCCTTTTTGTCCGGTGACTTCACTTTCACTAGTTGATGGTGCACTTTCAACATGATCGTCAGAGGTTGACGACACCAAGTTGTGCAAGCGGGGAGACCAATCCCTTAGGATCCATGGGATGCAAGGATGATCTCGGTGATAGTGGTCTCCTTTGCAGATGACAAATGGAGATTTAGGTTTGGACGGTGCAGTGTGTGGATTTTCGCTAGACAATGCCTGGTTTCCCCTTTTTGCCGTTGGCTCCTTCTTCTTGTTCTCCTTCCCCTTCTTCTTCTTCTCAGTTACTTGGTTTTTAGTTTTACTATCTTTACCAAGTGAAGAGGAATAAGGAGAGGGAGAGACAAACGAAGTAGAAGGTTGGGGGGAATCTGGTATCATCTAGTTTCTGATTCGATTGTTTAGGAATCACGGTATTTTGAACGACAGAGGTCGAGAAAAGCCATACCGACAGGCCAATTGTTAGTCCTAGAAGGGACAATGTGGCCATATGAGGTAAACCAACATCTCCCCAAGAGGAGAAAGGACTAGGACTTCCCCAAGGGGAAATCCTTGGTTGGTGGACTCCATTTTCTCAACCTAAGACCAATGAGGGAACAATGATGTTATTCCAATTAAAATAAATTTTAGATGCTTTGACACAACTTGCTTTTTCAATTTTTAAGAGTCGAGAAAAAGCTAAAGATGACTCTAGTCAACTTCGATTTTTAATGAGCGTGAAGTGACAAGTGCTCAGATGGACCTTTCCCTTTAAGGAGTCTGAAAAGAAATGAAAGAGACTACTATGGAAATATAGACAGAGGTATTACCAAACCTGTCACTAAACTACGGAATACTTTTTATTGTACGACAGTCAATCTTCCCGAATGCTGTGTTCAGTGCATTGCGATCGATAGGGTGGTAGACATGGCTTACTAAGGATAAAGGATATAGCCTATTATGGTCTCCCAATATATAATCGATGGTACGTGGGAGCACAAGTCCGTACTGGCACTTATCGTCTCAAAGAGGAGGAATCACCCAACCTACGATGAAAGCGATAGTTACCAGGCTTTACGATGCCAGAATACGTCTCTAGCCTAGACTTCTAGATGTTGTGCATTAGGTTCCAAAGCGTTTTTATGTTCATTGAATTTATTTTATAGTTGATCTTTCTTAAGAAGTTTTCCTTTCAGGTTCACCGTGTGATGTAGATATACAATTCCTAAAATGCAATCTAAGATGATAAACAGTTGTTTAATCTTCTTTTTTTAATGAAAATCCTAGCTACTAAGGAAAAGAGAAATGAAATCTTTTCAACATAGAGCAGAGAGCACACACTAGATGCTCTGTCCTAAATCAAAATCAACAAGCAGTCTAAATGCAAATGCACATGCATGTATTTTTTTTCCACTTTCTTAATGTGTGAATGAAAAAAAGAATGCTAAATAAAAATCTGAATTATTTCTTTTTTCAAAGCGACAGTACTAACGATTTTCTTTTCAAAAAATGAAAAGGAGACAAGACGCCACTTTACGATTTTGAATTGAAAGCTGCTTTCGACACTTGAAATACTACTAATTCAGATCAAATACAAGAGTAACAGTACAATTGACTATCAAGAACAATAGGATTCTTTTCTTTGACTGAAAACGACACTTGCGACACTTCCAAATCAAAAGATGATAGTTCGATTAAGCTGCTTCTTTGTAAAAGAGAACTGTAAATGGCACACAATACATAAAAACATTCACAATTATTTTTACAATGGAGGTTGGATGATGCAAAGAAAGGGGGTTTGTACAATGGTCTACTAATCATAGACAACAAAACTCTTGAATAAAACTGAAGACAGTGAAGAAAAAACCAAAATCTGGAGGCAGATCTAGTCTTGTCTGATCATCACACATGTAACACAGGGAAACAGGGATGCATCCCACCTACTGCACACGGGAGGTGCGATGCATCCAGATTGCCAAGAATACATCGTGCGATGGTCCAGGGATGAGACTTTAACTTGGTTCTTGGTCACAATTTGGAGTTTAGTTCAGGTATTTAGGCTGAGCAAATGATAGTTAGTAACTACAAAGTATAGGGCTGATATAATGAGGTTACTCAAGCTACCTCTAGGACACTTAGGATGCTTTCAAATCAATTGTTTAGTTCATAAAAAAACTCGGAGATTGACTGAAGCAGCGTTGATCTACTTTGCACTTGGATAGCAAATGCAGTTCGAAGGCTAGCTGGCTTGACTTCAGGCTCTGTCTGTGGTTTATGAATCAGGCAAATAGAGATAAGCAATCAAACTAATCGCTCCCTAGTAGAGTCGCCATTTTGTTACCGGGAAATCTAGTGTCTATTCAGAGCTGCTAGTCCCACTAAGACGGGTAGCTATCTTAGAAACAAACAGATTAAAATTACTTGTTTTTTCTTTACGAGAGAGAGATGAGAAAGAAGCAGAGAGTACCAACCTCAATGTTTCGCTTGGCTCCTTGCTTGTTTCCTTTCCCCTTTGACAGAATCTCACCACTGCTTCCTTACTTGTCCCGCTTCAAAGAGCACCTGTAGATTCACAACAACATAATACCATAAAAGCATAGATATCTTTCACTGTAAACAATATAGGATCAGATATATATTGACCATACAAACGCATATATCAACACAGTATGCAGAGATACACAAGAATATGGAGGAAAACTCAAATAGCTTTATTAGTAAAGGTAGTAGAAGAGAAGATTACAACCACTTGGTCTGACCCAGTGCCATCCTCCCATCTTGAAAGCCCTCTTCACCTCACACAAAGCAAGATCACCCAACAATGTCTTCAAAGAGAAGACAACATCACCTCTTTGCAAATTACCAAATTCCAACCTTTGGATCTTTGGGATGTGGGATCCATTTATAGATATTTGCAGGGGTGTGAGTCAGCTTTTGGGATTTTGATTAGTGTCATCTCTCTGATAGTTCTTGGTTCCACTTGGATATTTCATGATCTCTTACTCATCCTTGGGCGAACTTAGGGAGGCAAGTGTCAAATGAGAAGCTTCTAGAAGATTCTCAGGTTCTCCACTTAGCAAACTGCTTGTGCCATTTGTCTACTCTCACTCATCACACCCTACAGAAGGGCTTTTTAGTATGAATCATACTTTTTGCATGTGGCAGGTGAGATGCATCGTACCCTTTGCACTGGGTAGTCTGTATGGTCCTGCTTTGACTAGTTCTTAGTAGTTTTTCATGGAAAACTTCTGGGAGATGATGTAATCAGCTGACCTTGCTCCTTTAGGGTATGAAACAACACTTTTAGGGACTTAGAATCCCTTGGTTTATGGACATATGTGATTGGGGTTGCAGTGCCCAAATATGTCTATAACAATTGGTGGGTCCTGACCTAGGTTCAGAGTTAAGTTTTCCAAACAAATCCCTACACTACTAGCCCTTTCGGCATCAATCCGCGGAGCGCGAACTAAAGTCTCACTCAAAGTAGTATGGGGGGATGCTGGAACCAAGTTTCCACATCCAGAGATGAGCGTGATGTCGTTGATACCATAAACCGTCCTTCACGCAGATGGATAATCCTTTGAGGCTTATCGATATAACTTCCTCTTGCCAGCCTCTAGATCTTCATGAAGGTCTACGACTGTGTTTCACGGACCCTAAACAGGTAAATGGACCACTTACGCGCCTCTGTGATTACTCCTAATTCTGTTATTATCCAAATTATCTTAAGTGTTTGATATCCTTAACATGCAATACGATATTCTTCGCATAAATTGTTATTATTACTTGAGTTCATATAACAATGTAAATAATGTAGAATTGTGCATCAATATAGTATTAAATCATAAACCCATCATTCATCATATCATAATCGCATTCATTCATAACATAAGTAAATAGAAAAAACATAAATATTTTTGGAATAATCTCTTTATTGATACTTCAGTTCTGCTTACAGACTCAAGACTACCCTGTGAACTCAGCTATAGGGGTCCACACACTCAGCTGCGGACTCTACTCTAGGCCTCTGTGCACACATCTGCAGAGCCCCTCTTCTACTCTAAGACTCTTCGCTCTTTCTTCTAATGACCCATTACATTTGTCTTCATCAATATCATGAACTGAACTACCCTGGACTCTCTAAGACTCTCCTTTTTATACAATCCCATGGTTCGTGGACCATGGGTAGATCTATTAAAGCTGACGCAACTTACATAAAAGAAGGGAAAAACCCTTTATGAAACTTTACTATATGTGCACTCCGCAACCACAACTTGCAGAGAATTTACACTTTACATAACGAAACTTGGGCTTTGTCCCCAAAATTAACCCTAGGGGACCTTGTCCCAATAGGCCCCCAACACAAATATTATGACACGCCCTCGCGTCACTCTGCTGGCATGTAGATCTTACTGCGGAGACCTACCAACTCAAGTTGTGCCACTACTACCTCGGTCATGCTCTGCATAGCTTCCTGCTTGATCTGCTCCACCAGCTACTCTGTTGCTGGTCCTGCGCTGTCTTCCTGGATCTTCTACTGTGTTCTCTACAGGTTGGCCAACTTCTCCCCAATGATGGTAGAGATAACACAGGCCTCATTCAACCAATGCCCCAATTTGTCCTTGAAGACTACCTCTTTCCGCTATGCTGCTTCCACCTATTCAAGTAGTTGTTTTGCCTCCCGCAACTTTACCAATCTTTGCACTATATCAACTGTGTGCGCCGTCGCCCTTGCTTCGTCATATTGATGCTGCAATTCCCGGGCCTCTGTGTTTAACCCCTACAGGTTAGGATCCTCCTGCATAGCCATAAGAACCTCCATAAATTGTTCGAAGAGCACAGTGTAGTCTGCTACAGCGACATCTACTGATGCGACTCCATCCTTTACAGATGCCTCGCGCTATTCTCTGACCTCTGGTGGAGTTGAAGGTTGTGACTTCAACTCGAGCTCTGTTATCTTCAGATTTAGTTCAAACTGAACCTTGGCCACTTCTGTTTTTGCGTCGCACACACCTGCAGCCAACTTCCTAATCTTGGCCTCCAACGACGCTTCTTCTAGTATATGCAGTTCTGGAACGGTTCTGCATGATTTGGCTACCACGATTGCGGTTCACTCGTTCTTCTCTTGAACCTTATTCCATGCTTCTAGCATGGCCGTCTTCTTAACGAACATCTATTCATTGTTAACCTTATATTCGTTGATCATGCTCAACGTGCTTTACTCTCGGGCCTTAAGCTTTACACTCACACCTACTTGCAGCATGTGAAGGAATTCATTGGGGAGCATGACCAAGTTCAGACCAATATTCTTTAAAGCACTGACAGTAGCCTTGTTAGCATCCACCTCCGCGCTCAAAGCTCCATTAGGTAGCGTGATTTCCTGGAGATCCAAGGATCGAAACAAATCTATTGTTTGAGTGGTCCCCGATGCTAAACTAGTTGATGCAGTGGTGCCTTGTCCTACACCTTCTTGGAGTCTAGTTGTTTGGATTTGCAGCTCGCATAGACCCGTCTGTATGGTACTTAGTGCCTGCTTCTATTACTGCTCAAACTGTTGCAATAGTTCTACTATTGTATCCCTTACCTTATCTCCAATATCGTCTAAGTTGCCTTCTGTCAAGGTAATTGGATTGAACGAGGACTTGGAGGCTTTGGTATTCTTTTGTTGTCCCTCCTTTTCCTGTTCCGTATGTCGCTTTACGCGGAAGGGAGTGCTCTCCTGATCGCTACTGCCCTGTTCTGACCACTCTTCTTCCTCCATTTGGGGTGAAGGATATTTCTAACTTCTATCAGAGTCATGCTCTTCTTGCTCTGCTTGTTCCTTGGCGGTGTGCTCCACTTCTGCTTGGGCCTTCTCCTCAGTCTCCTTCCTATTTTCTGCCAACTACTGAACCTTCATTTCAGACTGCTTCCTTTTTTTGCTTTTCCATGGACTTGTTAGTCCTGACGGCCAAATCCGATGCTATGTTCCAATTTTCTGGCCATCGCTTGAGGACCTCTGCAATGGCATCATCTGTAGACAAGTAGGGAAGATCATACAAATTTTGATCTAGATCCTTCAGCACTCGGATGTAAACATGGTAGAAGTCCACATTGAACTCCGCATAGCCAGATAACTACTCAAAGATAATTGGTGACAACCACGACTTTCAGTTGATGGCTGGATGGATGCTCACCTCCATCAGTACCCAAAACACTTTTCTTTCCCTGACTCGTTCAACGACCTTGGTGGCCCATAAAGATGGAAACTTTGCGGCTTCAGGAAAATCTGTCTCGATCGGAGGAAATTGGTTGTCCTCTGGAAACTCCCACGTGACTAGTGCAATCAAAAGTAATAGCCATGAATAATGAAATGTCTTACTGTGGTCTTGTGCATCTCTGTAGTTTGTGAGGAACTCGGTGCACAGGTAGTCCACCCAGTTGAACTGTATGCCCTCCGCACACTGAGTCACTAATGAAATCACTGGTGCCAACACCTCATCTGCGTGACACTTTCTTATCACTTTGCCAACCAAAATCTGGGTGGCCACCTTCACCGCAGGGTCAGTAATATTGGAAATGGAATACCCACATAGTTTCTTGACAAGTTTGAACTTGTCCTTCATCTTCTTGGTGAGGTCACACTCGCCCGTCTTTATGCCAAATGCCTTTTCCAGATTCAGTCTAGAATGAGGTAACAATGTGATCTGATGGATTAGCATATCAGTGATTGGTATCATATCACTTAACCACAAGCACTCGTCATGCAGAAGGCACAACAACTGCTTAATGACTATGAAATTTATAGGGCATGGTGGTAGTGAGGCACCTATAGTAGGTTCAACAACCCTGCCTTGTTTACCCCGTGAATCCATTCCACTGGCTCTAGCATGGTGACACCAAACTGGTAGAAAAATTTCTTCATGAAGGTTTCAGTAGCCAGGTGGGGGAACCGCTCGATGTCCCACAAATCCCAATCTTCAAGCTTTAGATGTAGGATCCACGCCAAGCGTGGACCTTCAAAATTTATTTTTTCTAGTAGTAGGGGTGTGTTAAGGAGGAACTGTCCTTCATCTAGGTCCTTTAGGACCTTCACCTTGCCCTAGCGTAGAGGGATATACTCTGATAGCTTAGAAATAGGGTCTACACCCTCAAGATCTATGTCTTCTACGCCCTCCTCGGCCTCTAGGTCTACCACTTTTCCCTTCTCCTTTACACTCGACTTTTCTTTTCATTGAGCCTGTGTGGCTGCATGCTTCCTCGGTGACTCGCACACCGGCATCAGTTTCTTTTGTTTATCATTTTTAGGCTTGGGAACCTCTCTCGTCGGTGTAAGCTTCAGGCTAGGTGACCTCGGTGCCTTAGGTACTGCTGTGGGAACCTCCATAGTCATGACCTTAGGGGTCACTCCCTCAAAGGTGAAAACGCCTCCAATACTAGTGGTCTCAGCTCGTGCAAACATGAAATTGTTAATGAGGTTCTGATCAGACTCAGGATATTGATTAGACATGGGGCTTACAGGAAAATTCTCAAAGAGTTCACGCAACGGAAAACACAACTTAGAAATTCTCAGAATGCAAAGTGTTTCTTGCTGGGTGACCACCTGTAATTTATAGGTAAATTTGAATTCAAATTCGATTGTTCACCCCAAAATCTGCTCATAAATGCTAGATTGGCATCAGATTTCTAAAGATCTTGCTCTTAAATTCAGCCCTAAATGGCCCCCCCCCGCTCCTTTTAACCGTCTTCTAACAGTCAAATCATGAACAATGATAGTAATGGTCACTTTTTGGTTGTGCTGCGCGGTCTCCACCACTATAGCGCAACTCCCTTTGCGCTTCTGTTGGTACTGTGACATCCTCCTATTTCATGCAGACCCCTCATCGCATAGCTCTACAACCCGGGAAATTTAGTTTATAGTCTTACGCCTCCTTGCAACTACCTGGAGCACTATTACTATGCTACCGTCATATAGTCATCTGGCTAGATCCCCTGTGTATGGCTTCAATCGACTTCCATTTACCTTTCCCAGAAATGGATTTCCATTCAATTTCACAAGTTGAACTACTCCACCATCAGTAATCTCCTTGATAACATATGACCCTAGCCAATGTATCTGAAATTTTCCAGGAAACTTATCAAACTTGCTGTCATATAATAATCATTTACCTTGAAGGTGCGCAGTTTGATGTGCTGATTGTGCCATGCCTTTTCGCACTCTTTCTTAACTTGTTGATGGAATACAACCAAGAATCTATCTTCCTCCAGCTCTGTTAGCTGTGTGAGCCACTCTTCTAAGGCTCTGCAATCCACCATTCCTATGAACGCCACTATGCGTAGACTAGGCACAATATACTCCATAGGCATCACAACCTCTACGCCATAGACCAGCCTAAACGGTGTCTGACCAGTAAGCTTCTTACAAGTAGTTCTATAGGCCCATAACACCATTGGTATGCACACGTCCCGATCATTCCTCTGTGCATTGAAAACCTTTGTTAGTGAATTATTCAAAATCTTATTAAACACTTCAATTGTCCCATTGGCTTGAGGATGATATGGCGTACTCTTCTGATGATAAAATTAGAATTCTTTCGTCAACGCACTGATCATTTCATTAAGGAAGTGCGTACCACAATCACTCATCAAAAATTTCGTAGTTGTTGCCCCTGTATAGTCCTTCGCGGGTTGTGCCTCCACCCATCTGGTCAAATACTCGGTTACGGTGATGATATACCGCGCACCCATCTTCTTCCTTGGAGGCTAAATTAGTCCTACAAAATCAATTGCCCACTTTTCAATTGGATGCAATGACACTTGCAGATTTAGAGGCAAATGATCCCTTCATGATGGCCTGCCCATCCTCTGACATGCATCACACGCCCTACAATACACTTTGGAATCCTTATGCAATGTCAGCCACCACAACCCAACACGTAAAATCTTCTGCATTGTTGCTTTTCCTATATAATGGCCTCCTGTAGCCCCTCCAAGAGATTCAGCTAGGATACTACTTCATTCAAAATCAGGCATGTATTGTCGCAGTATCGCATTTGATCCCATCTTATACAAGTGACCTGCAATGATAGAAAAATATGCTACTCGCACCACCAATTCCTTCTTTTGTTGACTAGTGTATCCTTCTAAAGTCGTTCCTGTAGTTAGGAAGTGGATAATGTCTACAGAATGATTGTTTTCTACGCGCACTGTAAAGAGCTGTGTGTCAGGCAGCCCCTCCAAATTAGTAGGCCCCTTTCCTATTTCAATTCACAACAGATGATCTATTCCTGCATTCAATCTCCCTGGCTTCACAATTACTTCGAAATCGTACTCCTGAAACAACAACAACCATCTACATATTCCCCCGCAACTGATCTAGGTGGATTTTGGTGGCCACCCACCTATCCCACTTGGACCCTCACAATTGTCTCTTTCAGTTTCCTTAATTGTAGCACAATTTACTATATTTAGCAGTTTTTCGGGCCCTGAACTTCCGGAGCTGTTTTGAGACCCTAAACGACTTTTGTTGGGAAAACTGAGAGCAATATTGGTATGTGAATTGATATTAATCATCCCAAATTTGTAGTCCTCAAATAGATATTTGTAACGAGGTATTATGCATGTCAAATGGAGATCGTATGCCAAAGTTATGACCCTGGAAAGTTGATGTACTAATTTACCCAAAATGGGGCCCATGGTTTGGCTCTTCATCCCCTAGGGCTAGCTTTTTGGATGTTTAGGGTTTTCCATTATTTCTAAACAATAAATAAGCCTTCAAGCCTCATTGTAACACAGTTCAGAGGCATGTAGCTACCACATATCTCCTCAGAGATAAGCTACCATCGCCCGAACTAGTTTATTTCCATTTTTGTTTGTAAGCATATTTCAATGTTTTACATTAATGAAATGAAGTATTATTTCTGCTGTATCTTTGTAATTTGTTGCGTTCCTGTTTAAATTTGAATTAGTGGTATTAGAGCGGTCTACTTTTTCTCTTTTTTTCTTTGCATGTCCCTAACGAGGTCAAGATATAAGGAGTTAGGGCTTGAACTGGTCGAACCTTTGCAAGACCAGCCTCAGAAATCCCGATGGCCTCCCATGGTGGATGAAAAGAAATACGAGGGGGCAGGAGATCCTATCAAAATCTTGCTCGAAGAAGCCCTCAAGCGACAAAGGAACGCAACAATGGAAAACTTTGCCTAGATCCTTCAGCGGCTACACAAAGGTGCTTCCAATAGCTACGCTGGAAATGCCACACCCTTTAAGGTACAAGTTAACTTTGAAATACCCATATTTGAGGGTCAGATAGACGCATATGTTGTAGATAAATGGTTAAATATGCTAGATGATTATTTTTCCATTCATGATTTTTCCAGTCGGGAAAATATCACTTTTTCACTTTTCAAAGCAGCCCCCCATGTCAAAGACTAGTGGGAAACCTACTACGAGCAGAAGGATGAAAGTATGGGCTCACTATTTTCACTCACACCAACTTGGAATTCATTCCAGGATGCCACCAAGGAGCAGTACTACCTTTTCAAGAGCTATGAGGACAAATACATAAAGTGGAGCACGCTGCGGTAGGGAAGGGACCAAGATGTGCCAAAGTTCACAAATATTTTTCATACCCTTCGTACAAAGTTGGGTATCAAGGATTCTAAGCTGCATTTGGTACTCAAATATGTGGCTACCTACATAGATACATCTGGGATGAGATGGAATTTTTGAACATCTCCTCTCTCGGCATGGTGTACCGATACACTATCAAGATCGAGCAGAAGTTTAAACAAAAGAAGCAAGACTTTGGATCTAAGAATCCCAAGAACAAAGGACAAAGGACAAAGCCAAGGCGGGGTGACCCAAGACAACCAGTCGAAGCCACAAAAAAAGAACAACACCACGAAGTAAAAGAAGGACACAGGAAAGTGGTGTGAATTCCATAAGAGCCCCACTCATAACACAAGTGAGTGTCGGACCAAGCAGTCACTGGTGGCCGAGTTGAAGGCTTCAGAATTAGATGCATGTTCCGACCCTGAGTTAGAAATTGACAAGGGGAATGAAAAAGGGAAGAAAATCATTTATGTGGAGCCTAGCGCCACTGTTTTCACCACCGATTTCTAGAAGAATGAGCCCGAATATCCAAAGGAGGGGGAATGTCTTTTCCACTCAAAGATGTGGGTGAAGGGTTCACCGCTACAATTCATTGTTGACAGTGGGAGCCAAAAGAGCCTCATTTCAGCAGAGGTCGTGAAGCGGCTGGGACTACCGTCCATAACATACCCGCAACCATACAACATCGGGTGGCTTCACCAAGGACGAGATCTCTAAGTTCGCCGGCAGTGTCGCCTTCCCTATAACATCAAGCCCTTCACAAATGAAGTATTGTGTGATATTGCACCACTTGATGTTTGTGATGTATTATTAAGCCAACCATTTTGTGGAGGTGACATGCTGTGTATGAGTGAAGGCCTCACGCTATTATTATTTCTTTGTGTAATACATTATACAGGATACCGGAGGTAGCACCACCTACTGTCACTTATTTGATCTCTGCTAAGAAAGGCAGTAAGATCATCTCCCAGAATAGGAAATTTATTTTCTATTTGGTTCACCCTCAAAGTAAGGGGAAGATTGTAGCCACATCCATGGCCCCCAGGAAGGGTTCCTCCACATAGCAGAAGTAGGTGGATACAGTCATGAAAGAAGACAAGGACATCTTCTCCTCACCCACAGGGGTACTGTTGCACTATCAGGTCAAGCATTCGTCTGATTTGACTTCCGGAGCACCTCTACCCAATGGGCCGATCTATCACCACTCCATTATGGAAAATGCCAAGTACAAGCAGTGACATGATCAACATCAGGTACCACACAAGTTTCAAGTGGGTGAAAAAGTCTGGTTGCATCTACAGAAAGAACGCCTTACAAGAGCCCATCAGAAGCTTAGACCACACATATATGGTCCTTACACCAGTACCAAGGCTGTGGGAAACAATGCTTTGGAGCACAACATTCCCCATTCCTTCACTTGCATTGAATGTTCAATGTGGACCACCTCGACCAAGCATCACACCATTACTAGACACATCAGAGGTTGCAGAACAACTCACCAAGGACCAAGTTCAACAAACGTTTCCTCATCTCATGGAGGAACTCAACGCAACGGAGACCATTACTTCCTAAGGGGGGAGGAATGATCTAGGTGGATTTTGGTGGCCACCCAACTATCCCAATTGGACCCCCACAATTGTCTCTTTCATTTTTCTCAGTTTCCTTAATTGTAGCACAATTTACTATTTTTAGTAGTTTTTTGGGTCTTGAACTTCCAGAGCTGTTTTGAGGCCCTAAACGAAGATTTTTGGGAAAGCTGGGAGCAACATGGTTCAGTGGGCTAATTTTTCTCATCTCAAAGTTGTAGCCCTCGGATAGATCTTTTTAACAAGGTATTGTGTGTGTCAAACGAAGATCATATGCCAAAGTTACGACCCCAGGAAGTTGATGTACCAGTTTACCCAAAACAGAGCCCATAGTTTGGCACTTCATCTCCTAGGGTTAGGTTTTTGCATGTTTAGGGTTTTCCATTGTTTCTCAACAATAAATAGGCCTCCAATCCTCATTGTAACACAGTTCAGAGGCATGTAGCTGCCACATCTCTCCTCAGAGATAGCTACCATCGTCCGAGCTAGTTTATTTCCATTTCTGTTTGTAAGCATATTTCAGTATTTTACATTAATGAAATGAAGTATTATTTTTGCTGTATCTTTGTATTTATGGTTATCTCTGTAATTTTTTGCGTTCCTATTTAAATACGATCACCAACACAAGCTTGTTGACCAGGTATTTTAATGCAGAATGGTCTGTATACATCTTAAAGTGTCCGCCTAGCAAGTAATGCCTGAAATTCTGGAGTGAGTACACCATAGCCAACCCTTCGTGCTCTGTTGCTGAATAATTATTTTCAGCCTTCGACAACTCCCTTCTCGCGAATGCTATCGGGTGATCGAATTCTCCTTCACCGGCCTGTGTCAGTATTGCTCCCAGCGCAATACATGATGCATCTACATGCACATGAAATTCCTTCTTCCAATCCAGGAAGACTAGGATCGGTGCAGTGACCATTTTCTCCTTTAACACATCCAAGATCTGCTAACATTCTTCATTCCAAGAGAATATAGCATCCTTCTTCAACAATTTTTCCATCGGTGCGGTAATCTGGGCATAGCTCTTGATGAACTTTTGATAATATCCAGTATGATCCAGTGTCGCGTGCAGCTGTTTAACACTCCATGGCGCCTCAAAATTAATTATGACCGTGATCTTACCAAGGTCCACCATTAAGCCTTGTTTTCACACTACATGACCCAGCAAGATTTCAAAAGCGATGCAAAATAAGCACTTCTTCAAGTTTAGCATGGTTTGATACCTCTGGAACGTATCCAACATCAAGCAAAAACTAGCTACATGACATTTTACCAGTCCAAACACTGTCCAATCGTCAAAGTATACCTCCAAAAACTTGTGAATGAACTCTTTAAATTCCGCAATGACTACGTGCGAAAATATTGATGGCACATTCTTAAGTCCAAAAGGCATTACCATATACTGAAAGCATCCCCACTCAGTTTTAAAGGTAGTCTTACTCTGCCTTTCGGCGTGATCTTTATCTCATGGTATCCAGAGAACCCATCAGTGAATGAATAGGCCTCCTGTTCACCAACATTATCCAGCAATTCATCTGTGAATGGAGTTGGGAGAGGATCATGAACGCAAGCTTCATTTAGTTTCCTAATATCTACATAGAACCTTATCTCATCCTTCTGCTTCCTTTCCTGAACTACCATAGGACTTACCCAATCAGACACCTCCACTAGTTCAATAATACCTGTTGCCAACATCTTGTCCAACTCCATGCGAACCTTTTCCTTGTACTTAGGGTTAAGGCGATATGGCCTCTGCTTAATAGGATTCGTGTCTGGTTTCAACATTATTTTCATCACTCCTAAATCTCTTATTATCCCCTTCAAGTCTAAAAACTTTGTAGGAAACAAATCCTATTACTCGCAAAGCAGCTCAATAACCTTATCCACCATATCATCATCCCATTAGTCCCCTATCTTTGCAAACTTCGGCTTCGCCTCTGTTCTAATGTTCACCTGTCTAGTTTTTAGCGGCATGGTGATATCTGGATTCTCCTCTTCTTCTTCAGCAGTCACATTGTAGCACTCTAGCGCATCATAAAACTAGGTTTTCTAATCTGGTTGAATCAAATCCAAGGGATCCTGCGGTATTATGAAGATCGCTGCTTTGAACTCCTGCAACACTTCATCAATGCACTCGAATCCATCCTCAAAGCTGAATGTCATCACAAATCTCTGTCTCAAAATATCCCACTCATCCATGCCATGGCGAAGCTCTGTTTCCAAGTACCAATTCATTGGTATTACATTGAAAGTGTGATAGAAAAAATTCACCCACTTCGGTTACGGCTCTGTTCCATAAGCATCGGTCTATTTTTCTAAGTGATCACACAGATCACCCCTCTCATCATATTTCTCTGTCAATCGCACTTTTGGGTGACCAAACCGCACCCTCATAATTCTTTTTTATTCACGCCATCCATCAAAATTGTCTTTATGCATACCCCACCATCTTACGGGCGTAGTGCACAACGCCAAATCTAGTGCCTGGAAGTCATGCTTCTCAGGCGCTTCCCTTTCAAATGCATACAAAAATTTATCTTCGTCAGTTAGACCATCATAATAAAGCAAACTCCTTACCTCCAATGATACACAACATAGTGATTTAGTCATCATGTTACAACGCAACATAGATACTTCATGCAACCTATTCTGCCAGTGTTCCAATTCTTCATCCAAATCCAATGTGTAGGAACTTTTGCAGTCCCATGCAATGCGTCTGTCTGCTGTTGGATTCACCCAATCTTGGTCTCGCGCTATTATTTTGTATATTTGGTCCAAATCATTTTTTCTTTCATAATCGTGCACTGGTTTAGTATAGCATGGTCCTTCTGCAGGGCGCAAAGGTACTACTATGCAGAGCTATTTCCTCTCAAATGACATTGTCCACTTCTTCAAATTGATCACCCCATTCATGTCAATAGCCCAGTCAATCACAAGGAGTGTGGGGTAGGGATTTCTATCATAAAAATTATTTATCACTTCAAAATCAGCCAACGTGCTTGCGAATTCAATATCTATTGTCACCCCATGCAATCTCCCCATGGGAATAATCTTTTACTGATTCACCATCCTCAATTGGATTGAAGACCACTACAGTGTAGGTCTCCCCATTGTCTTCCATGTTTGTTTAGGAAAAACATTTGCATCTCACCCAAGATCCAAAATAGCTTGGCCCATTTCATATTCACCTATTTGCGCGGTGAGCCTCATCTCACACCCTGCTCTTTCCTTATGCTTACCGATTTTCCTGACAATGCGCGATCCCTCAGGAGCATTTTCTTTACCAGCACATCTATTTATCAACTCCTGTAATCCTTTCATGGCCTTGTTATTGTGCAGTGGCTTCATACAGGTCTCCAAAAAGGTAGTAAGCATGGATGGGTCCATTTCTTCAGACTGCTTATCCTAACTTCCTAAGGTAGAAGCCTCAACGAAGCTTTTCTTCACTTCCATGAAGGTTTCTTTCACGCGCTCTAGATCAAAGACAACCTCCTTCTCTGGAGCTTTGCAGACCCATTCACTTTCTTTAGGCTACTTTGCCTTATCTTTGCCAGTCCTCATTCCACTACACAACACAATATTCACATTAGGATTCTCTTTACAGTGTTCAACCCTCATCATCTGCAAGTTCTGGGTAGGCTGCTGAGGCTGTGTCCCCTTTTCCCACATCTTAGCTATTAATGCAAGGCAGTCTTCTGTCGTGTGGTCAAACTGAGTACAATATCGGCATGACAGGTGTGTCAGTTTTGTACATTCTCATGTGTAGTATCCTGGCCCTCCACAATTGTAGCAAATAACTTGCCCCTGACCTCTCGCATGTCCTCCTCCGCCTCGGCCTCATTCACACCCCTGATATCCTCCTCATGCTCCCCAAACGCCTTGATCTAGAGGTCAAGTTTCTATCTACATTGGATACGCGGGAGTTATCTTCGTCATTAATTCATAGCTACTGTAGTTTCACTCATCGTGACCCACTGATTTGGAGAAGTTATAGAAGAGTTGTTGTGATGTCTAAACAAATTTCTGCTTCAAGTGACAATTGTCTATCACATGTTTTCCAGCTACTTGATAGATAGCACACCACAGCGCAAACCCTGTACTTAGCCCTGCTTGAGCTTCTAGCCATAGAGGCATTGACCCTCCTCCTGCAATGTTGGGGGGAAAAGTATCTAATGCAGAATGCCTCTATCCCACTCTGAAGGTGATAGTACTTCAGCAACAACTGAATGCAAATCTATTCAAAGTTTCTTCTTTATGAGATGAGAGAGGGAAGAAGAGGATGATCTACTAACCGTTATCTTGCGCTAATAGTCGATCCAGTCTTCACTCCTTGCTGCTTGCTCCTAGCTCTTTGCCCTTTCACCGGCCCAGCTACACACAGATCCTGTAAAAGCACAAGAAAAGGAAAATACAAGAAGCATACATCCATAATCGATTATAGGATTAGCATAAATCAAATATACAAGCATCTATTCATCATAAGGACACATGCATATAGAAGAACCTCAAATACTTTATTGATAATAGAAGTAAAGTTCTGAGAGGGTTACAACCACAATGGGCCCAATCCAGCAACACCTCCCAACTGAAAGAAATCTCCTCTTCACCTCCTTCAAGCAAAACACCCAATAGCTCTATACACAAACCAACAACACTTCCTTACTTGCACAAAATTCCAGCCTCCCTAGACCTCATGAGAGAGCTCTATATATAGGAGATTTGGAGAAAGGATGAGTCAGCTTGAGGCTGGCATAAAGCTGACTAGTGTCCTCTCCCACTTTAGTTAATCTTCAGTTCTTGAGTCCACTTGGAGAATCTTGCTTCCACTTGGAGATCAAGACCCTCTTACTCATCATAGGGCGAATTCCTTGAACCAAGTGTCAGTTTGGAAGCTTCCTGGGCAGTTGACACCTTGCAGAATGACTGTGCCACTTGGCCAATCTCGCCCAGCGTAGGTAGCCTTCATTGATTTTGACCTTCAGCGTAGGTACAAGGAGGAGCAGTTGAAATTCAGCGCAGATGCTCAGTGGAGCAGCTGACATGATCCAGAAATAGCCTGTTTTTGAGTGTTTTCAGGTGGAGAACTGATTTTCAGTGCTGTGGTTTGTTGACCTTGTTCCTCTAAGGGTAAGAACAACATGTTTAGGGACTTTGGATCCCTCATATTATTGACATTTCATGCTCCATGTTGTAAGGCACAAAAATGTCTATAACAGTTGCCCCCTAAAGTATGAGGCCGTTTATCGGGTGAAATGCTTTATCAGGAGGATCCGAAGTTCATTCAATCGCTGAGAGGTGCCCTGTAATAAAATACAATACAATACATTATTTTTCATTCTGCTTTCATGATCTAGCTGAGGCGGGCATTCCCATGCTCAGCTTTATAAATTCATTTTGGTACATAGAACAGATGATCGTCTGATGGTAGACTGATAATTATCTGCTGAAATTATCATCCTTTGAGTAGGATGATCATCTGCTGCAATGATGTACATAACAAATGTCTTTATATTTCCTGAATATATATCGCAGCCCGGATGGATGAAACTAGATCCGGGGTCTTCAATCTCGTTCGATATTCACTCTAAGTACAAGTCGATCCATGTGAGAATTACGCTGAAGTCGAACATGGAAAGACATCGCTTGATTACCGGTCAATAATGTAAACCGTTAACAAGCGCGAGAGGAATCACCAATAATGACAATGATCCTCAAGGTACTACAGTACAATTCACGTGGTGTGAATAAAGGACTTGGCGTCGAACACCACGCAAAATCTTCTGGTCGAAGGTCATTGATGTATACCTGTCGTCGGAAGTGAGAAACTTGCCATTGAGGCATGCAAGCTTCAAAGTACTGGGGGGGGTGTTCCTAGATCAACTTCTTGGATAATGAGCTGAAGTCGACAAGAAGCGATCCGTCAAAGGAGGGCCTTAATGAATCCCACATCAGTGACACGGAACGGAGCTAATGACTTTAGTGGAGGTGAAAACAATCTGTGAAATATGATTCAGGGTGGCGATCATGGGTGGATGAAGGATAATGTATGGTAGTGGATGGGACACGGTTGACTCTTTCTGAACACATCTATTGAACATATAACGACACTGATGTGATGGATCGGTAGCATTACCCCAAATACGGATGGTTTGGCGAAGACCATGGTGATGAGACCGGTGAATGAAACAACCCAACCAGATGTGATACGGAGGACAAAGTGTCATGTTCAAGAGCGACTTGCTACCATCAAAGCTTTGAGGTTCTCCCAATTTTTCCCCAGTCATTTCTGACCAGTACCTCTTTATTTTTGTCAAGCTTGAGAAGGATAACATATGCTTGTTCTATAACCTGCCCTTCGGGCAAGCCCATCGCTATGTTTTAACGAGCCTAGCGATAGGGAAACTCGTTCTCGTCTAAAGACAAGTTTGTCGCTATTTAATCATTTTAACGAGTCTAACGACAAGGAAAACTCGGTCCTTTTCATTTTTAGAGAGTCTGAAAAGGTACAGAAAGTTAACTCCAAAATTCCTTTTTCGTCATCTAATCCCTTAAGTCCGAAAAATTATAAAACAATACAAAAGGGATGAATTTTCGATAACTTTAACGAGCCGAATAAAACAAGCGCTCAACCTTTTTGTGCAATAATCCCTCAGGTCCAAAAAGATTAAAATCTAGAAGAGGGATAGCTCTTCCGGTCGTTTAACGAGCTGAAAGGCCAAAACTCGGCAAACTTTTCATATTTTACGAGTCAGATGAAAAGAGCTCAAAGAAGACTCGTCTTTTGAGGAACGAGTGATAAATAGGGATAGCAGCAGATTCCAGGTACAGGTTGGAATTCTCCAATCACGGCAGTGTCACAAGGATGGCTAAGTGAAATCACTCTTCGCAGCTGTTCCTCAAAATGGGTAAACAATCATATGGAGGTGAACGATTGGCCAAATGAAATGGAGGTGGCAGGTGCAAACACGACCAAGGCTTTTATGGCTAATAAATTTACGATCACAATGGTTATTTACCAGAATAGGTTCATTTTTTAATGAGCTTGAACTCTGGAGGAAACTCTTTGCTCAAAATCTTATGTTTATTTTTTAACAAGCATGAACTATGATGCTAAAACTGCTCGGACTTGCGTTTATTTTTTAACGAGCATGAACTTTATGCTAAAACTGCTCGATATACCAGTCATAAGATAAGAATGTCTCCTGAAAGATCCCATTTTTTTATAGAGCTTGCGCCTTACCAAAGCTATGCTCCCTCTCATCCTTTCTTTATGTAAGTTAGGAAATGATCAACGACTGCTCTTTGCTTACACTCCAAAAGGTTTGCATGCCCCCGGGTATAAGGTACAATTTCAAGGCTGCCCCTACTTATCCTCCAAAACTTTCGTTTTGATGGGTGAGGCTTGCCTCTTTCAAGTTATCCAAAAAATGGTTTTATTTGCTGCCGCAAATGAAACTCTTTCTTCGGCGATGTCTATCATTAGGTTACTCAAAGATGGTTACTACTTGTTGCAGCAAAGGAATCCCTTTCTTTGGAGGCTGCCCCTACTTATCCTCTAAAACATTAGTTTTAATGGGTGAGGCTTGCCTTTTACCCAAAGATGGTTACCATTTGCTGCCGCAATAGAATATCTTTCCTTGGTAGCCTACTTGTTTAGGCAAAGGTGAATGAATAGAAATCATCAAACACATAACTTTGTGTTGATGCCCCGAAATTCGTTGCAACAACATCGGGGAAACCACCCGGTCCGGAACTTAATGCAGCTCCTTTTCCGTTTGGAATAGTGGCTCCGACTGGGGATAATAGGACCAGTTTCCCAAAGATTATAAGTAAACGGGATGGATGAATGATTTACAATGTAAGGTGATAATAAATAAATAACTAAACTACAAAAGAAATATAATAACTATAAGCTAATCCCGGGACTTATCGATTCATTTGAATACAACGTTTGATAATTTAGGCTTACTGGCAGGCATATAGATGACACTAAAAATAAGCATAAATGTTTAAATCATTTAAGATTGCTCTGCATAAGTAGTTATGCAGAGCGATAATAGCGAATTACTGTACTCAATCATTTATATCATTGTTACACGCATGATTAAAAGAGATAACAAATCACAAAACATTCAATAGTGATATGAAATGCAGACTTGCTGTTATATCGCATACATGTAATCAACAATAGCAAAAGTAATAACACAGCAATTCATATAATAGAAAAGAGAATAGATACAGATAATAGTACCATGCAAGCTGTTTGATCAATCCAATATATTAATCGCTATGTCGCGGTTCTTCCTTCAGACCAGAAAGCATTCCAAGCAAACGACAATAGTGCACAATTTACTTAAAACAGCCTTCCAAGTAAAATTAAGAACCAGTGGTCGAGTTTCAAAAAGAATATAGACTGAAGCACAATAGTGCAAACTTCAGCCTTTAAGTCTTTTACAAAATTTTACGACCCTTTCCAAAACAATGAAAGGATCTATAAATACTATGCTAATCTAAAATATCTAAATATCTAAAACTGAAAAACAACTAAATCGGCATTAACAAATATCATTTTGTATTTTGGTGATTTGGCAGTCGGCGGCGATGTTTCAGTCAGAGGTCTCTTTGCCTTTACTCCTTTGCTGACATATCGCCAGCATTGGCTCTACTTCTGGTGGAGTATTGAGGCGTGAAGTCAGCTGTGCATCATATGTGGCATCTCGAATATCGGCAATCAGGTATCGGAGAGCATCTGTTAGACAATTAAGAGCCGACCTTTGAGAATGTGGTTTAATCAGGAAAAGCCAGTATGAATCGGCGGTCAAGGTATTTACTCCAGTAATTAACCGCCCTTGTTTCTCCAGATCAGGGTAATTCCTGAGCTCCAGCATATTTGCCGTTGTTATGTTTCCAGGTGTGCATTGTGAAATCATGTTTGCCAGATACAATGTATCATTGACTAGATTGATCATGTTACTGGCAATCATTTTGCATCTGGAGGCTGCTCTTTCTGCTTTCATCATCTGTGTGTTCCATTCCATGAAGAGTATGTCCTTGTATGTTACACAGATTCGGGAGAAATTTGCGGCTTGCCCTTCTGGAGAGTCTTGCCATTCAATATATTCTGTTATATCGTCTTCAGCCTGATCCAACTTACTTCTGGCTTTCTCGATTTGTTGACACACTGCTGTAGATGTTTCACACAGTGACTCAGCTTCAACAAGTTGTTGGCATAAGATCCTGATTTGAGATATCAGTGCGCTGTTTATTCGAGTTGCCTCTGCTCTAAAATCATTGATACTCTTGGTGCTCTTAATACCTTCAAGCTGAGCTGATAGCTGAATTATTTGCTCATCTTTAGCTTGTATCATCAGCTCATTCGATGCCTTCAACTGGGATAATGCCTCTGACAATTCTTTTGCTTTCTGAATGTCTCTTTGGTCTATCCTCAGTTGTTCAATTTGCTGGGTTAACAAATGATTCTCTTGTTGTTGGGCCAGCAATTGTTCCTCTGCCTGTGCTGCCTTATTCCTTGTCTCTATCACTTCTGCTTGTAATGCGTATATCTCATGCTCTTTAGTCTTCAAAAGAAGACTTACTTCGGATGCTTTGTCAATAGTTGCCGCTGAATAAGCTCCCGCAAATTGCGATAGCTTTGTCAAATCTTCAGAGGGATCCAATTCTCCCTTCCAGACCACATTGCCCGTGATTGTTTGCTCAGGCAAAATAGAAGGTTGATCAAGCCTTCGCCTTTTCCTCGAGCGCCTTACAACGGCTCTATGCTTTGGGCTGTAGAAAATGTCTAGAGGAGGAATTTCCTCCACCTGAAGATCAATTTGATCGGATGGGTCTTGAGTGATTACCTCTACATTCTGTACCATGGGTGAGCCGCTGGTTCCCTCTAGAACCAGAGAAGAAGTAGTATTGGGAGTCTTAGAGGCGTCTGAGTCTTTGGAGGCTTCCTTACCACTTATGATGGAATCGAATTGGTTCCATTCTTTAATTAATTCAGGATCAGTAGAGACTTGCTCACTTTGTTCTGTTTGAGCTTTACTTTGTTCTTTCTCCCGTTCAATCCTCTGCTGTTCCTCCAATGCCTTCCGCCGTTGCTCCTCCTGTGCTCTTTGCTGCTGTTCCTCCAATTCCCTTTTCTGCCTATCTTCCAGTTCTTTCTTTGCTTTCTCTTCTTCTTCTCTTTTCCTCTGTTCTTCTAACTCCTTTTGTTTTCTTAGCTCTTGATCCTTTTGTGCCTTTTGCTGCCTTTCTATTTGATCCTTTCTATGCCTCTCTGCTTGCAGCTTGTTTTGCCTTTCCTCCTGTTGTCTATCATATTCTTTAGTTGTAACAGGAGATAGGTGTATTTGCTGCTGACCAGGCTCGCTTGAAGAGGATGTTTGGGCTGTGGATAATAAATCTAGAGGCAAAGTTTGCAACCTTTGCTTTCTAAGTTTATTAAATTCAGTTAACTCCTCATCTTCATAACTCAATTTAGCAAGTTGTCTGACTTGGCTTATTGAATCGGCACTCATGAACAGGTCGTCAAACTGGTCTTCTTGATGAACAACTTTTGACAGTTTGGCCTGTTCCAAGGCAATGAAAGCAGTCTTTTTTGGATCATAGAGTCTATTTGGAATAGAAGCCAGGGATATCAATTGGAGTTTTGCTGCTTCCTTCTCTGCATGCTTGTAATTCAGCAGCGTATAAACTCCAATTCTTAAAGGAAAAGAGGGCCATCCTCTCTTTTTCTCCTCTTTGAGAGTTTGTGTGACACCCTCAGACATAATCTGGTAGGAGATTTCCCGGGCTAACAATTTATCTGGGACGTACAGGGGGAGGACATGTGGCTTAGCTTTGCTTCCAACAACTCTAATATAGGTAAAATGTTCTTCGCCGAACCAATGGGCTACGGCTGGGAGATCAAAAGAAGCTTCATAGGAAATTATAGGGATAGGTCTGTCAAAAATAGAATAGTGAACGGGAACCATAAAACCATTGCAGATTTGATATAAATGGTCTTTGTGAGAGGGTTTCCACAATTTCCGATGGTACAAGTGAATGGGTGTTGGATCATGGGTTGTCCATCTCCAACCAAGGACAGGAAACTCAGAATTAAAACAAAGGGTATCCATAATGTAAGCAGAGTAATAGAATGGTGGGATTTTTCTCTCAGTGACTCTGGTTTTGGCCCTAAACTCACGAATAGCCATGACCAATTTATCAGACAAAATAGTGGCCCAATCCATGATTATACTATTGACGGCTACTTCCATTAAAGGAACCATATCAATATGAATATTTGCAGAGTCATGAAATCCCCACAATCTACACATCATAATCCCGGCGTAGCAATAAGGTGAAGCCAAAGAAGCATTGGAGTACTTACCCGACATATCATGCTTGTGTTTAGTTGGATTCTGCTTCCACTCTCGGAGAGGTTCGGATGGCGATTCATTCTCCTTCGTGAATTTCTCCAAAAAGGCTCTATTATAGACTAGCTCGGGTTGAGGCAAATGATACATCCGTCTCAAGTCATCAGGCTTGAATGAACCGAAAATCCTTCCATCCTTAGTATGGAAGGTTCTATCAGTGAGAGTAATTTCTTCAATTGCCCAACGTACCACATCAGTATAAGGCAAGACTTGTTCTCTGGCTGCTATTCTGTGCAGAAAGGAGTCAACCAAATCTTTAAGAGTTGCCTCAGACTTTCTTAGTTCATCCACACTAGCCTCCGTTACTGTCTGTTCTGGTTGTTCTGCTTCTAGCAAATTGTATGTACCTTGCCATGTAGTACCAGGAAGACCAGTGCATGTAGTATCTGAGATTAAGCCTTTCTTTGAAACCATAGCAGCTTGGCCTGAGACAGGTGTTGGAGTAGAACCTGCCACCTTTTTGAACTTCTTTCCCATCATATTCAGACTCCTCTCGGTTGAATTCTACACAAATGCAAGAGAAATCGTAACAAAGAAATAACAATGACGATCCATAATGGGATAGATATATAACTTGAAGCGTGGTGAGATTAATTCTAAAAGTGGCTGCGGATCTAATGATTTGAGAGGGCACCGCAGATGCAATGATGGTGATTTTACGGCCTGCAGCTTCATAAATGACCATTACTTAAGTTATTAAACCGAATGACCCCTTAAAGCGTGCAATAGATTTCTTCAAAGGTCTAATCGTAATTGCTCGTTAATTCGAAGGGGCAAAGCTTTAAATACGCATGCATTACCTTATCCCTTTACTTAACGGCATTTTGAAATTTGTGCTTTTGTCAAATTGGATTTAAATATAACTTTAATGCTTTGAAATAATCATCCTTTTATTAGGAGTTCTGGTCATCATTAAGCGTCATCGCATCGCATCGGGAGTGTGAGTGACATTATCATTTGGGAGAGATCTTGGCGAATGCCGATTGCGACATTGTATCATATTAGCGCGCGAACATAATCCCTAAATGCATATCAATTGATTTACCGACTACCGATAGCGATATCACATCGCATCGGGAAAAAGATCTGAACGTCTTATGAAGATGTATGGGATTCTGCCGACTACCGATAGCGATATCGCATCGGGGAAAAGATGTGTGCTTTTTCTGTGTGTGCATTGGCTATCGCCGATGGCCGATAGCGATATCGCATCGGAAAGAACCAAGGTAGCAAACGGTCTTGCGATTGCCTTTTCGGACTTAACAAAAAATTGCTTATTATTTGTTCAAAAAGGCTTTTGTTAACAAATTCATTTGATTATCATACCTTTTTCGAACAAATTCATTAATGCCAATTAAAATTTTTAAAAGGGACCCATTTCATATGTTAATTGTTTGTGATAAAAATATTATGAAATGGGGGGTTGTTGTAGGGCACAACACTTTGACAAAAGAATCTTGTTCTAGAACAACCCCTTTTCCTTCCATGGACGGGGTACGGACTAGTCATATTCTTTCGCGGAAATTCTACTTTATACCCAAGGTTTCCTCTGCCCGAAGCAGACCATGATGCATGCCCCCTGGGTTCCAGTTCTATCTTTCCGAATCACTCGCATTCATCGGGAAGGAGGACTGGGGGTGGAGACATTTCTTGGGTGAATAGACCATTGAGGATTGGTATTTGACTATTTGCGATGCGTGATCCCGGAAATGAAAGTTGGTCTACGAGCTTGACCACCCTTCCTTCGTGTGGAAAACACATTACTCTAAAGAGTGAGGAGACTATAGCTCCCATGCAATATATATAGTCTCGTCCAAGGAGTAGGTTATAATCCAAGGGTCCTTGAACGACCATCACGTTCAAATTAACGGTCTTCCCTTTTAATGTAACAGGCACATTGGGGAGGATCCCTAATGGTCGACTGGTTCCTTTATCAAAGCCCGAGAGATTTCTTATCTCAGGCAAAAGCGCCGGAGAACCGAGTGCTTTCCAAGCAATAGAGGAAAGGATACTCACAGATGCCCCTTCATCAATGATAGTTCCAGCCATCACCATTCTATAAATTTGGACTATGATTCTGAATGGTATACTGGCTGGTAACCGGGGCCTGCCTAGTTGGTTCCAATCAAAGGACACAACCAGGTTGCTTGGAGGTGGGACCGAATATACGGCCGGATACGACCCTGACGATGTTCCTTCCTGCGATAAAGGAATGGGCGCATTGCGTTGATGCTCATCAGAATCTGTGTTGATGAAAAGAATCTGGATGGTGTCATCCTTATTCTCTTCCGTGAGGGTGTCATTTGAAGATGAATCTTCAGTGACGGTGTCATTTGAGGATGAAACCTCTGAAGGAGGAACCGGGTCAACTGCCGTATCGACCTTTAGACTTTCGTCTGGTCTGGATTTAGTAGGTTCATTTTCAATGACTGACGTTTCAGCTAACCACTTGAGCGGGCCAGCTGTATTCTCAACCAACGAAGGACTTGGCACGAGTTTTTTGTATCCAGGAGGAAGTACTACCGGAGAAACCGGACGATCTTCCAAAACTCTCTTCGCTTCATCTAAGAAGGGACAACGGTGGATGGCGTGACCGCCTTCACACAGTCTGCAGGGGGATTTTGCTCCCCCTCTTTGTCTTGAACCTTCACTTTCGCTGGTTGATGGTAAACAATCAACATGGTTATCAGAGGTTGATGCTCCCGAATTGTGCAGACGAGGGGACCAGTCCCTTAGTATCCGGGGAATACAGGGACAATCTCTATGGAAGTGTTCTCCTCTACATATGACACATGGTGATTTAGGCCCGGTCTATGCTGTGTGTGGGTTTTTGTCAGATGTCTTTTGCTTGCCCCCAGTCGCCTTAGGCTCCTTCTTCTTCTTCTCTTTCTTCTTCTTTTCCTTCTTCTCCATAGGAGCTTGGCTTTTGCCAGCTTTACCTTTTGAATATGAAGGATTGGAGGAAGTAGAAGGCTGGTGGGAGGTTCTATACTCATCTAACTGTTGACTCGACTGCTCAGGAACCATGGTGTTATGAACTACACTAGTTGAGAATAGCCAAACAGGCAGGCCAATTGTCAGTCCTGGAAGCGACAATGTGGCCATGTGGGGCGCACCAACTTCTCCCCAAGAGGAGAAAGGACCAGGATTTCCATCATGTGGAGTTCCTTGGTTGGGGCATTCCATGTTCTCAACTCAAAGATCAACGCGGGAATAGGAGGTGATTATGTTCCGTTTAAAATAAATTTTATAACGACGCTTAGACACAACTTGCTTTTTCACTTTTTAAGAGTCGAGAAAAAGCTAAAGATGACTCTAGTCTCCTTCGATGTTTTAACGAGCCCGAAGTGACAAATGCTCGGATGGACTTTTTCAGTTATAGAGTTTGAAAAAGGCCAAAAGAAACTGCTCTGGAGTTCTAGGCAGAGGGTGTGCCAAACCTTTCGCAAAACAACAGAATACGTTTTACGGTACGAGTGGTCGATCTTCGTGAATGCTGTGTTCACTGCATTGCGATCAGTAGGGCGGCCGACACAGTTTCCTATGGATAAAGGCTTTGATCCTATAGGGGTCTCCCAATATATACGTGACGGTACGTGGGAGCACAAGTCCGTATTGATACTTATCGCTTCACCGTGGAGGAATCACCCAACCACTCAACGCTAAGATATCACGTTTAATGACGCCGGAACACGTCTCTAGCTTAGACCTCTAGATGTTTGCGTTATGTTTCAATGCGTTGTTATGTAAATTCAATTTATTTTAAGGTTGATCTTGTTTAGCAGTTTGCCTTTATGGATCACCACGAGATGTATAGAAACACTCCTGAATGCAATCTAAGATGATAAGCAAGCTTTTCAATCTTTCAACTTTGAAAACCTTAACTACTGAGGGAGAAGGAAGATAAAACCTTTTCACACAGATCATAGAGCACACACTAATGCACTTTTCTAAATCAACGTGCAAACTGTCATAATGCACATGCACAATGCAAGTATTTCTTTTCTCTTTCTTAATGTTGATGAAATGCAAAAAGAAAGCTGTTGTATAACTTTGAATTCAATTTCAAGCGGAAGCAAACAAGTTTGTCCAAAATCGAAAGACACCTTACGATTCACTTGTTTCGACACTTAGAAATATATAAATTCAAACCATATAACGAAAGCGACAAACTCAATCAGCTATGAACAGCAAATAAACTAACTCTTAAGATCAGAACGACACTTAATCACAGGTCTAGATCTAAGAGGTCAATGCAAGACTGGTTCACTTTCGTTATGGGAAACTGTAAATGACACAAGAAATACAAAAGAACAAATACAGTTTCTTTATACAACTGAGGCGAAATAATGACAAAGGAAGATGGTTTCAGATAGGCCCACTGACTGGCAACAAACAACAAAAACAATAGTGAAAACAAGGCAAGACACAGTAGGAAACCCCAGTAGCTCAAGCCAAGACTGGTCCAGCGCAGGTGTAACACTGCCTGTTTGACCTTCAGCGCAGGTAGCCCCTTCGGGAACTGCGCTGAAATGCAGACTGCCTTTGTACAGCCTGCAATGAAGAATGAGACTTTCGTCCGTTTTGGTTTCCGGGTCACAGATTGCTCAAAAATTCACAGTTTTTGCTCAAATCAGAAGCTATCAGTCAAGGACACACTAAGGGATGTAAAGGAGGATGAAAATCTATCACTAAGAGCTTATTAGAGTCCTTGTGGATCAGCTCTTCAAATCATAAACTTGCCCAGAAACTGAGCTAGAGTAGTTGCCCTCTACTTTGTGTTTGATGGATTCAAACACAGTTCGATTCGGTACTCCCTTTGTTTATGAAATGAATAGCAAAAAACCACAAACAACCAACAAGATACGCTCCCCAGCGGAGTCGCCAATTTGTTGGGGGGAAAAGTATCTAATGCAGAATGCCTCTATCCCACTCTGAAGGTGATAGTACTTTAGTAACAACTGAATGCAAAGCTATTCAAAGTTTCTTCTTTATGAGATGAGAGAGGGAAGAAGAGGATGATCTACTAACCGTTATCTTGTGCTAATAGTCGATCCAGTCTTCACTCCTTGCTGCTTGCTCCTAGCTCTTTGCCCTTTCACCGGCCCAGCTACACACAGATCCTGTAAAAGCACAAGAAAAGGAAACTACAAGAAGCATACATCCATAATCGATTATAGGATTAGCATAAATCAAATATACAAGCATCTATTCATCATAAGGACACATGCATATAGAAGAACCTCAAATACTTTATTGATAATAGAAGTAAAGTTCTGAGAGGGTTACAACCACAATGGGCCCAATCCAGCAACACCTCCCAGCTGAAAGAAATCTCCTCTTCACCTCCTTCAAGCAAAACACCCAATAGCTCTATACACAAACCAACAGCACTTCCTTACTTGCACAAAATTCCAGCCTCCCTAGACCTCATGAGAGAGCTATATATATAGGAGATTTTGAGAAAGGATGAGTCAGCTTGAGGCTGGCATAAAGCTGACTAGTGTCCTCTCCCACTTTAGTTAATCTTCAGTTCTTGAGTCCACTTGGAGAATCTTGCTTCCACTTGGAGATCAAGACCCTCTTACTCATCATAGGGCGAATTCCTTGAACCAAGTGTCAGTTTGGAAGCTTCCTGGGCAGTTGACACCTTGCAGAATGACTGTGCCACTTGGCCAATCTCGCCCAGCGCAGGTAGCCTTCATTGATTTTGACCTTCAGCGCAGGTACAAGGAGGAGCAGTTGACATTCAGCGCAGATGCTCAGTGGAGCAGCTGACATGATCCAGAAATAGCCTGTTTTTGAGTGTTTTCAGGTGGAGAACTGATTTTCAGTGCTGTGGTTTGCTGACCTTGTTCCTCTAAGGGTAAGAACAACATGTTTAGGGACTTTGGATCCCTCAGATTATTGACATTTCATGCTCCATGTTGTAAGGCACAAAAATGTCTATAACATGCAACATAATTCGTGAAGACAGGGCAGTGGTCTTTATCATGCCCCTGACTTTTACATTTCAGACACCAAACTTCTTCATGCACCTCTAGCCGAGCCACTCTATCTTTCTTCAAACTTTGGAACTCGAGGAAAAGATTCTGCAACTTCGTGTAGATCTTCTAAACTCCCAAATCAACATCTTGAATTAGTGTCTCATGCAGTCACATCACAATCTCCAGGGCTTCCACTTGGGTCCCAATCTTTTGCTGTGATAAAGCAAGCCTTAAATGAGGCACGAGTGAAGCTGGAAACCATTCACGGTGTTCTCCATGCATAAGATTCATGTTAGCTTCACGGATCTTGCATTTTAGTCTTTGATCCAGCTCCTAGGGTGTCTCACCCAACTTCATCATGGTTTCCTTGAATCCAACGATTGATTGTGCTTCAGACTTGGGCCTACTGAATTCATTATTTAGCGCAGTCAAAATTTCTGCCAATGCAACCGTCAGGTTATCAGTGCAATACTTAATGTACCACATTAGTGAATGATCCTGTAAAGCAGTAACCAACATTTCTTTCTTCATCTGATCATCTGTAATATTTTGGGCTTTCCACACAGTCTTCGCAACGAACCAAAACTGGTCTGGGTCCTTATTTCCCAAACCCTTGGAAACGGGAAACTTCATTTCATTTGCCATATTGAACGGTGGCAGAAGTGGTGGCAGTGTGGGCAAAGGTGTATGCTGTGGAGGTGAAGATGGAGGTGGTGTGGGCGGATGGGGTATTCATGGGAACCCTTGCCTTATTAAGTGGACAACGCTCTACTGTGAAGCTTGTGCTGCGCCTTCATCATCACTTAGAGGAGGCTCAATCAACGGGCTATATTCAAGACCTGTTCTCCTTCTATCCCTGAATAAATTTCCACTTCGTGTAGCTCCAAACATAAAGGTAATTGCATAACCCGCTTTTCACACAAGAGAATTTTAATCCAAGTATTCAAAGATCTCAAATATTTACCTCGCAGTACCTTGAATAAGCACCACTCTGCTTCACTGTAGCTGACCGAGGTATCGACCGCAAACTATATCACAAACCCTCTGATGACATGATCGAGCTAGGGATCAACAACACGTATGATCTTATCTTCAGAGGCTTCCAATCTCCCCACTAGCTCTTGCGTCCACACTATTGGACCGTTAAACCTCCACCTTCCCTATCCATCCGCTAATTTAGCGATCCACTCATTTAGCTTGATCGGGAAGGAACAAAATAAAATTTCGTGTATTTCTATGTATAGATACCTATCCAACCACTATTCTTTTGTCAATCATGGATTCTTGTTTTCTTGTGCTGCGAATTCATGGATATTTCTATCCAACCACTCCTCAATTTCTTTCTTTGTTGGATTCCACTGATGCAACATCACACATCTCTTTATGCAGATCCCGGTCCCGACAATGGGACCATTTTTTGGCTTGGTGAATCCTAACCCAAGTTCAGAGTTAAGTTTTCCAAACAAATCCCTACACTATTGGCCCTTTCAGCATCAATCGTAGAGCACAGAATGAAGTCTCACCCAAAGCAATATGGGGGATGCTGGAACCAAGTTTCCGCACTTAGAGATGAGCGTGATGTTGTTTACACCCAAACCGGCCTTCGCAGATCGATAAGCCTTTAAGGCTTATTGATATAACTTCCTCTTACCAGCCTCTAGACCTTCGCGTAGGTCTACGACTGTCTTTCGTGGAACCTAAATAGGTAAATCAACTGCTTACGTGCCTCTGTGATTACTCCTAATTCTGTTATTATCCAGATCAGCTTAAGTGTTTTATATCCTTAACGTGCAACAAGATATTCTTCGCGTAAACAATTATTATTACTTGCATTCATATAAATTATTTATTTATGCCTCCTTTCGGAGATAGAATAGGTCTTACTTTCTTTCTCCCATTGATGATTATGAGTCCTCTGATTGATCAGTTCTTAATGAATTGGATCATCTAGTTATTTACCTTGGGAAAGCTTACCTGTATTCCTGGTCTTCAGGAGAGAGAGAAGGTACATTTATTTCTTTCCCGCAGCGAGGAAGGAATGAGAATATTAAAGAGTTGCTCGATATTCAGAAACCAGGACACTCGGTGTTGCTTAAAAGTTGTTTAGTCGGATTTGAACTCCTGGAAAGCTCAGTTAAGGAATTTGAAACCCGCTACAGTAAAGGGAAAGCACTATCTCACTTTCCTTGGCTCGCTACAGTCGAGAACAAAAGAAAGCGATAATAGGCCCAAAAAAGCCTTTCAAATAGTATGGTAGAAGGAATGTTCTAAGGGACTGCCTTCCTTCTTTCCCACTTTTTCACATTTACGGTCAATAACTGAAGCGACCAGTTTAGATGTTATGACATTGATCCCCTTAACTCCTCTCCCTCACCCATGAATGAGTTCCTCTATCGCATATTTTATCGCATCTTTAATGGTTGGATGGATAGTTAGAAAGTGGACAGTGAAGTCGTGTTGAAGGATGAGAAGTGTCCGTAAGTGGGATGGAGGTTCAGTTTAGCTGTCCTTGAAAATCACCACCGTTAGTAGTATGTTGTACAACGAAAAAACCCCCGCATTTTTAACTAACAATAACTAGCACTTGAGTTATAAATGGGGACCCTTTTTAAAAATTTTAAGCCTAGGATAATAATGCCTAAACTCTAAAGAGAAAACTTAGCAAAACCTTGCAAAATAAGCTGAGGAAACTTATATCGCAAATCACATATCGCACTTTTCCACATCACTATTTTATAAAACCTTTACGAAATTTCGATATCCGAAAAGGTCTCCCGCTGGGATAACCTCATTCTGTCATTACGTACTCGCATTTCGCAATTCGCAAAAACCTTAAACATGCCTTAGGACAAACGTTAGCTATATGCAAAATGCGATATTGCGATTTTTGCAATCGCATTATGCTTGATATATATGATAAGCATTATACAGTACCCCTTTAAACACCACGATCTGTGATTAAGGAGGTAAAGTGTGTGGAATAATTACGTTTTAAATAATATGAACAAACAAGTTGACAGATTATTTAATTTAGATATCGTTTTTGGGATTCAACTGCGTTAAGTAAGTCATTAACTTATGACCATTTCCATGAGAGGTAGTCGTAATTGACTAATTTTTCATGATTTTTGAATTGTTCACTTAGCACTCATTGCATCGGGTGATGCTCACAGGGGTGAAGATGTGGGATTGAAACTAGTGAAATGAATCACATAGCATCAATTGTCACTTCCGGGGCTTGCACCCGGTAACCAGGACTTCCCGGGAGGTCACCCATCCCAGATCTCCTCTGGCTCAAGCGCGCTTAACTGTGGAGTTTTCCCCACAATCAAGCCCACTTGGCTTGCTACCCCATTTGCAAAACCTTAGCAAGTATTATGCCTCATGAACCATTCAAGTAGAGATCCCTTCACTCTTTTTGAATTTAAGTATTAGGGGTTTACACAGTGCATTATATTAGATATCGTTTTTGGGATTCAACTGCATTAAGTAAGTCATTAATGTATGACCATTTCCATGAGAGGTAGTCGTAATTGACTAATTTCTCATGATTTTTGAATTGTTCACTTAGCACTCATTGCATCGGTGATGCTCACAGGGGTGAAGAAGTGGGATTGAAACTAGTGAAATGAATCACATAGCGTCAATCGTCACTTCTGGGGCTTGCACCCATCCCAGATCTCCTCTGGCTCAAGCGCGCTTAACTGTGGAGTTTTCCCCACAATCAAGCCCACTTAGCTTGCTACCCCATTTGCAAAACCTTAGCAAGTATTATGCCTCATGAACCATTCAAGTAGAGATCCCTTCACTCTTTTTGAATTTAAATATTAGGGGTTTACGTAGTGCATTATATTAGATATCGTTTTTGGGATTCAACTGCGTTAAGTAAGTCATTAACGTATGACCATTTCCATGAGAGGTAGTCGTAATTGACTAATTTCTCATGATTTTTGAATTGTTCACTTAGCACTCATTGCATCGGGTGATGCTCACAGGGGTGAAGAAGTGGGATTGAAACTAATGAAATGAATCACATAGCGTCAATCGTCACTTCCGAGGCTTGCACTCGGTAACCAGGACTTCCCGGGAGGTCACCCATCACAGATCTCCTCTGGCTCAAGCGCGCTTAACTGTGGAGTTTTCCCCACAATCAAGCCCACTTAGTTTGCTACCCCATTTGCAAAACCTTAGCAAGTATTATGCCTCATGGACCATTCAAGTAGAGATCCCTTCACTCTTTTTGAATTTAAGTATTAGGGGTTTACGTAGTGCATTATATTAGATATCGTTTTTGGGATTCAACTGCGTTAAGTAAGTCATTAACGTATGACCGTTTCCATGAGAGGTAGTCGTAATTGACTAATTTCTCATGATTTTTGAATTGTTCACTTGCATCGGGTGATGCTCATAGGGGTGAAGAAGTGGGATTGAAACTAGTGAAATGAATCACATAGTGTCAATCGTCACTTACGGGGCTTGCACCCGGTAACCAGGACTTCCCGGGAGGTCACCCATCCCAGATCTCCTCTGGCTCAAGCGCGCTTAAATGTGGAGTTTTCCCCACAATCAAGCCCACTTAGCGTGCTACCCCATTTGCAAAACCTTAGCAAGTATTATGTCTCATGAACCATTCAAGTAGAGATACCTTCATTCTTTTTGAATTTAAGCATTAGGGGTTTACGCAGTGCATTATATTAGATATCGTTTTTGGGATTCAACTGCGTTAAGTAAGTCATTAACGTATGACCATTTCCATGAGAGGTAGTCGTAATTGACTAATTTCTCATGATTTTTGAATTGTTCACTTAGCGCTCATTGCATCGGGTGATACTCACAGGGGTGAAGAAGTGGGATTGAAACTAGTGAAATGAATCACATAGCGTCAATCGTCACTTCCGGGGCTTGCACCCGGTAACCAGGACTTCCCAGGAGGTCACCCATCCCAGATCTCCTCTGGCTCAAGCGCGCTTAACTATGGAGTTTTCCCCATAATCAAGCCCACTTAGCTTGCTATCCCATTTGCAAAACCTTAGCAAGTATTACGCCTCATGAACCATTCAAGTAGAGATCCCTTCACTCTTTTTGAATTTAAGTATTAGGGGTTTACGCAGTGCATTATATTAGATATCGTTTTTGGGATTCAACCGCGTTAAGTAAGTCATTAATGTATGACCATTTCCATGAGAGGTAGTCATAATTGACTAATTTCTCATGATTTTTGAATTGTTCACTTAGCACTCATTGCATCGGGTGATGCTCACAGGGGTGAAGAAGTGGGATTGAAACTAGTGAAACGAATCACATAACATCAATCGTCACTTTCGGGGCTTGCACGTGGTAACCAGGACTTCCCAAGAGGTCACCCATCCCACATCTCCTCTGGCTCAAGCGCGCTTAACTGTGGAGTTTTCCCCACAATCAAGCCCACTTAGCTTGCTACCCCATTTGCAAAACCTTAGCAAGTATTATGCCTCATGAACCATTCAATTAGAGATCCCTTCACTCTTTTTGAATTTAAGTATTAGGGGTTTACGTAGTGCATTATATTAGATATCGTTTTTGGGATTCAACTGCGTTAAGTAAGTCATTAACGTATGACCATTTCCATGAGAGGTAGTCGTAATTGACTAATTTCTCATGATTTTTGAATTGTTCACTTAACACTCATTGCATCGGGTGATGCTCACAAGGGTGAAGAAGTGGGATTCGAACTAGTGAAATGAATCACATAGCGTCAATCGTCACTTCCGGGGCTTGCACCCGGTAACCAGGACTTCCCGGGAGGTCACGCATCCCAGATCGCCTCTGGCTCAAGTACGCTTAACTGTGGAGTTTTCCCCACAATCAAGCCCACTTAGCTTGCTACCACATTTGCAAAACCTTAGCAAGTATTATGCCTCATGAACCATTCAAGTAGAGATCCCTTCACTCTTTCTGAATTTAAGTATTAGGGGTTTACGCAGTGCATTATATTAGATATCATTTTTGGGATTCAACTGCGTTAAGTAAGTCATTAACGTATGACCATTTCCATGAGAGGTAGTCGTAATTGACTAATTTCTCATGATTTTTGAATTGTTCACTTAGCACTCATTGCATCGGGTGATGCTCACAGGGGTGAAGAAGTGGGATTGAAACTAGTGAAATGAATCACATAGTGTCAATAGTCATTTTCCAGGTTATGGGTATTTATAGTCGAATATCTCATAAAAACCTTTCTCATGATATAAGGTCATTTCAAATAGGATTTCAGTCTTAATTACTTGATATCGTCTACACTGATATCTTGTCTATTTCAGGCAAGTGACAACAGACATGTCCTTAAGAAAGGTGATGCAAAAGAAAACTAAGAAGATCGTTGTTGAGACAGAGGATACAAAGATGGCTCCTATCTTTGCTGATATAGTCTGTGATGCAGATGGAGGTGCAACAACTTGGGAAGTAATTTACAATAGATTGGAGGAATAGTTTCCTAAAATCACTGATACGAGAGCAACAACTGGGTCAGCAAAACCTTCAGGACCTTAATGCAGGGATGCCTCTTGTTCTTCCCTCCATAGGATAGGAGCAAGAGCAAAAATCCTCCCCTACACAGATATGATCAGATGGGTCGTTGAAAACCTTATCATTGAAGATAGACAGTTCAAGAATTCAAGGATGGAGCTCATAGGATCATTCAGGGCAGAAGACTTGAAGGCAATGTATCACATACCTGACCCACAGGAAATACATGACAACACATTTGTGGCTAACTTCGCAAAGAATAATCCAGACCCCTTCAAGTTAATACAAACTTGGAGAATGTTAGACAACAAATTCAAGTATGACAAATTGGGTATGTATGCAATAGCCTCTTTGGTAAACCCCTACAATTATGCAGCAACAATGTCACGTAGACTGTATGGACTGCCAAATAAAATTAAGTTTTCAATAGAATGGATTCCCTTGATCGATGCTTGTGTTAATTCCTATATCATGAATTGGCCTTCTATCCTATCTAAAAACTTAGCCACCTCCATTACTGAATACCGACAAAAGAAATCCTCCTCTTCAAATAACCTCCCTCCCTTCTATTTTTGTGCTTATATTATGGATGCTATCTGTTTTTGCATGGCATTTCCAACCATGGGTTGGAAATGGGCCATAAAAGATCCTTACCTAATCCATCTCAGTCATAAACAAATATGGGAATTGCATTACATACCTCACTTCTATAAGATATTTCATTCTATCGTGTTGCCCTTCCACCAAATGATTTTCAATAAGAAAGCCCCTAGGTTTTCCCAAGAAGCTGCAATACACCTGCTTGTTGTAGGTAAGTATTTCATTGAGGAATGGTTCACCTACATTAGGGTTTTTGGTAGCACTACCAATCCACACGTCCTTCCTTTATATGTTTTTGATAAGATATTAGCAAGGGAGATTGCCTACCAGACTGTAGGAAAGAGCCTGACTAAATTTCTTAAAGATGACAAGAAGTCATTATGGCTTACTTTCCCCATCAAATTCGGCTCTTTTAATTTAGCTAATGCTACTAAGGAATCAGTACAAATGGAAGCCCTTAGGCTTCATACATTTCCTACAAGGAAATTCAACCCAAACAAAGTGGCATACAATGTCACTACAGGACTAAAGCTCAAAGCGTACAATCATGGAGATAATTACATTGAGGATTTGTTACAATTAGTAGTTTATTTAAAGAAATCACTTGAATGGGAAAAGGCCAACCTAAAAGCTGAAGACTTTCAAAGATTTCAAGAATTCATGAATGAGAGGCTTTGGGTCATTCCAATGCATCTATTAAAGCCCAAAGATAAGCCTACCACAAGTAACATTGTCGATAGAGCAACCCCTTGCTCTCAAAAGGACTCTTAGGTAAACACTGAAAATACACCAAACACATGGAAAATCTAGGATATAGACAACACGGCTGAGTCTAGCAGGAAGCCAGCCGAAAAACAGGTAATGGACACCCTGGCCACAAAGACAAGTTCAGAGGCCAAAGGCACTAGTTTGGAGCAGGAATGGGATAAATTAATTAAGAAATGGCAAGACACTCCCAAAGCTCCAAATACTCATGAAACATAGGAATTCAAGACTCCTTTGAAAATTCATCAAGATACAGAGCCCAAGTCTGTTGGCGAACAGTCTACACCTATGGATCAAGAAACAACAACATCCCAGCATGTCGAAATTATACCTACTCTGCCCACATTAGAAATTGTTCTGAAAGTGACCGAGATACTACCACTTGATGTATTCTATATCACTCTCCACAAGGCTATAGTCAGAAGGCAAAGGAAAAGGAGAAGGGTAGATGCACCCGAATTCTCACCTGGAGATGAGCTAATGGACGTTGTTTGGAAGGACATGCCTTTCAATCCAGCCAAGAACTTGACTAGACTATCATAGTTCACAGGAGCATACACATCAGCCACTATAGATAAGGCTACTAAGGTGTCTACTATGCTAAAGGAAAACGAGGAAAGAATCGCGTAGCTCGAACAAGATCTCGAGACAAAAAAAAGCAAGCACAAACAAGCAGGCAGCCGAGCAGTGCGCACAATTGCAGCAGGACATGGAAGTCTTGAAAATAAGCCATGAAGCCGACTTATTGGCCAAAAACATGCAGCTCCAAGAATTACAACAATCTATGGATAGGTACAAGGATGTTCCCACTACTGAGGAATTCATTAAAGAGGCTCTAGAACTAAATTCTCTTCTAGTCAAGCAGCAAGAGTATTTCTTCCAGAAGATGTCACACGTCACTCCCTACTTGATTACTAGCGACCAGCTCACAGACAAAGCCATTGACTGGAGAATAGAGTTTAATGATTTAAACACCAAAATCTATGATTTCATTGAATGGCAAGAATCAGAAGATGGAAAGAAGGCCAATCTACTCGAGATTGAGGAAACTCACAAAGACATTCTCTTCACTGATTGGGATGCTAGGATAAAACAGGTCAAGTTGGTAGTCGCGAGGGCAACTGGAGTATCAAAGAACATCATTAAGGCAATAAATCATACCCTGTTCACTACCAATCTCATGAAGGAGGGTAATACGAAATAAATTCCTGACTTAATTGCTTTGAGTAAAAGTTGGCAAGAAAAAGCAGGCAATCAAATAGATGCAATTACAAAACTGACTACGACCAAGTGGGAGTCGTATTGGCAGTATCTGGTCAAGCCACATAGATAGATTATGACCCTCAACTGTTCCCTTCATGCGACTCAAAGGATGCTGCCACCTCTTGCCGATGCAATATTTACAAGACAGCTCAAATCTCATTTCGAGCCGCCTCCTCAAATTCAACCGATGATCGAGATATGCGATTTAAAAGACAAGATGGCAGACATCAAGTCATCCTCTTAGTTTTGATTAGTTGATATTTGTTTATTTTTAGATTTAGTTACCTATGTAGGGGGAAGGTTGTTTGAAACCTCAAAATTTTGTATAATCTATTTTTGCACACTTAGCTAGAATAGTATTTATACCCTTCTCATGAATTTAGAGAAGGGTCTAGAATTTTATCAAAAACATTTGCAAAAAATGCATTATTGTAATTTTGTGAATGCTTTGGTGAAATGATGGAACGTGATCTTTTCTTTTAGATATCAGAATAATTTCCTTTGTTGATTCACTTCTTTATTCTTGGGAGATAATTTAATTTGAAGGAAGAAGTTGGTCTATGTCATTTGTGAAATGAGCAAGACTTCATACATCTGGTACTATTATCGTGTATTCATAATTTTTTCTACATCTAATTAGTGGCAAAACTTTATTTTCATGAATTATATGTGAGATTTATTGTTTCTATGAAGCATTAATTGCACTTTTGTATGATGCCATAACTGAAGTTTTGACTTTCATATATAACTCATTAAACATACGATATATTTTATAAATTTCTTTGACTAACTATTTGGTTAAAGGAATTATCTTTTACGTTATCATCTCCATTTAATCGTGTTCAAACTTTATTATCACATGTTAAAAGGATATCTTTATCGATCACATACCATACAAGAACACCTGGGTTTATATTAGAATAAGTTAAGTTAGAGAAATTGCATCAACAGAATACGTTAATTAGATTATCATTATTTTATTGCAAAAGACTCATGAGCCACCCACTCTCATCTTAAAACCCACATTGGGAAACTGGTCCCATTATCCCCAGGTGGAGCCACCACTTTAAATGGAAAAGAAGTTGTCTTAAGGTCCAGACCGGGTGGTTATCCCCCATGTTTCGACAGCATAATTTTGAGGCTGCAACATTTTAGCGCTAGAAGGAGGGCCTTTAGCTATGAATGGCATATAAAACTAAATACCACTCAAAAAGCATTTAGAAGAGTCGAAACCCCTCCACCACTTCGATACCTTCTAGATCTCATTCAGGATCCCTTGACCAGAAATCTGAAGTTGTAGAAACATCTCCCTCGTCTCCTAAAGTGGTAAGGCAACCACCATCTCCAAATTATATTCCCGAATCTCCCGAAGTTCATTCTTTGATACAGAAACTAGAAAAAATATCTATTTTTGTTGAGAAGCCAGAGAGACCCCAATTATCTGAAGAAAGTGTTACCTCCTTATTACAACAAACTGGTGTATTGATTAGACTGCAAAGTAAGAAAATTGGGGTCACTCCTTTCAAGTTCCCTATCCCTCCACAACATAGGAAAATCACTTCATCAATATCTAAATCAGATACTAGCGAGATCACTTCACCTTTCCAACTATCTGTTCCTTCATCCACTTCTACTCAATCCACTACTTCTCAAATATCCACTTCCCCCATTAGTACTACAATTATCGGTACTAACCCAGTAGTAACTTCTTCACCATCTATACCTACTTTTGGATCGACCTTCCCATTTTCTCAATCCTCAACACAAGTTATGGCCAACCTACCTACTCAACCTTGGAAAAATCCTGGTGCTATCCTGGTTGTAAATCCAAATGCACTCCTAGCAAATCCAGAAAAAATGGCTGCCTAAGTATAATCCTGACGATGCTCTCCCGGTCGAATAACATCTGTTATAGCTCCAAATCTCACTCTTATGGTTTGTGATGCTGTACTCATGGCCTAGGGCAACCCCTCCTTCCAGACCTGGTCCTAAAATTTAAAAAACAGTGTTTTATCCCTTATACGTGACATTGCCCTGAGTTAAACGCGTGTATACGCGGGTTTGTGTATATCCAACCCGCGTATATGTATTAAAACACTTAAAAAGATATAAAATTCCTTATTTTCAGGCAGAGATCGTGGGTTTTACCTGCTGATCACCTGTTAGTGCCCGTGGCCCAACTGTTCCCAACCAACTCCCAACTAAAAAACTACTTTGGGAGAGGTATAAAAAGACCTCAAAGGGAAGGCCTAAGGGAGGAGAGAAGAGAGAGAAAGGTTATTATGCTGAGATTTTTCCCCTGACCAGGTCTGAAGTCCCTTGTGCCTTCTGCACTTCCCCCATTTGTCTAGGAAACCTTTGTTTCCTTGTGTGTTGATGTTCATCCACCATTTATGACATCATGGAGAGAGTCATGGAAGGAGTTTGTTAAAGGCTTGAGGCTAGAATAGATCCGGAAGGAAGCTTTGCTTGGAGCCTATTGAAGGTGATTCAGGTGAAAATATTCCTTTTTATGTACTTTATTTGTCTATAATAAAAGAAACACATGTCTTGGTTCTCGAAATGAATCTTCTTTATGTTAACGATAACCATGTTTAGAATTCATATGTAAATGGTTGTTTGGATTTCATAACTAACTACCTTTATTTATAACATGAAGATGGTTTCTTTATAAGGTTTTGTCCATATACTGTTGTGTTCTTTGAATTGGTTGTTTTGCAGGACAAAAGAGAAGAAGGGAACTCCAAGAAGGGTTTGGACCCTAAAGGCCTTCTCAAACGTAGGACCTAAGGTACGTACCCTTTATAATAGAATTTGCTTATAATAGCATAATGGCTGTGTGAATGTGTGCTTCCTTGAATAGACAACTTTCAGTCTGCTAGGGTTTCAACCCAAAAATCCCTAGGGGAACATTTCCCTCCATCAGAATTGGCGACTCCACTGGGGACAACACTCTTGTTGTTCCTATTTTGGGTGTTTTTCAAGCCAATCAGGGCTCAGCTTCCTGTTTGTTTGTTGTTGCTATTTGGTCTGTTTTTGAACTTTAAGTTTTGCCAGTTTCTTCAGTTTGTTTTTTATTTTTCTTGAAACCTTTTATATACGCTGTTTTTCTTAGTTACAGAGGCGTATGTACGCATGTTTCTTTAAGTGAACCTGCGTATACGCAGGTTTCCTTAGTTACAGTAGCGTATACACGCATTCTGTACATAAGTACAGTCGCGTATATCTTGCAATTTTCAAGATTTGTAAATCTTTTTGTCTCTGAAGGTCTGTCTGGTAGTTTGAGTTAGTCTGAAACAATCATTTTCCAGTATCAGTTATTTGTTTTACAGTGAGCATCTTGTTCTGAATTCTCTCTGAGTATAAGAAGTATTGGTCTTGTTTTTCGTTGATTGCAAGCGTCATCGTTTTTGCTAAAGCACGCAAGATTTCTTGCTAGGAATCTTGGCTGCTCTGATTCATCAGGGTAGGAAGATTGATCTCAATCTTTGTGTTAACCTTGCTTTTGGTGAATTTCTGTTTGCTTGACAAAAACCGCTTTTTGTGACCATCCACTTCTTTGTTTCATGAAAAGTTGTTGATTGACACTTTCTTGGAATTTGTCTTTTTGATCTTTTTGGTTTTCATTGCCAAAACTTTCATTGCTGCTTTTGATTGTTAAGAGCACTTTTAAACACATTTATTGTTGTTGAGTTTTCATCCATTGTGTGGTGTCAACTTGCAAAAGTGTTTGATTGCCTATTATTCAATCACAAGTTTCAGTGTTGTTGAGAGCATTTTTTGAAAAGACTCTTTTGTTGTTGCTTTTGAAGAAAATCTTTTGAAAAACTTAGTTTTGCTTTCTTGAACTTGGTTTTCATTTGGTTTATCTTTTGAAAAACTTAGTTTTGCTTTCTTGAACTTGGTTTTCATTTGGTTTCCTTTTAGTGAGTGAAAGTGCTTTATGTTTGTCTTAGAACTTGTTTTTAGTGTTTATACGAAATGAATAGTAGCATCTCATATTCCATCTAGACATTTTAAGTGGCAAGATAAAGATTGATAAGCAAGCAACTTTCATTTTTTGTTTTTAGAGTAGTTTTAAATCTTGCATCCGCATATATTTGTTGCATTAGGATAGATTTGCATACCTTTTTAGGCATACATAGAGTTGTTAAATTTTGTGAGTGTGAAGCGTGAATTAATGAAAAGAAAAGAAAATTCTGTTTTATTAGAAGTTCCTCTGAACCCTATAGAAATTGCTCTTCATCGAAAAACGAAAAAGTGCATGTGCATGTAGTTAAATTTTTATTAATTTTTTTTTTGTGTCAAAAAACACCACTAGTTTCACTTCCGTTACCTTGTGACTTAAAGCACAACCTATTTTAAAATCAAGCGCTAATTAAAATCCACTAGAACATTTTTTTTTAGTCAGTTACACCAACAAGTTTAGGATTTTAGGGCCTTGGATTAGGCGAGTGGAGAGTTAACTCTCCAGGGCCATATAAATGTCAAACGTAGGAGTCTAAATAACGAGAGAAAATCCAATAGCGTTAGGAAGACCAGGAAAGCTCCAGATCTGGGAGTTAAGCACGAGGGTCTGTGAAGACATGGAAGAGAGATACCCCCTCTCCTACTTGTCTGAACTTACCTCACGACTGTTCTGCCTGGCTTCTGCGACGAGTTGGTATCCATAGTTGCTACTCCTAGGGATCTACACAGGTGGCTGTGGAGGGGAATCCCGTGGCACCTGAGGTCGACGTTGCATCACTCTTGACAATACTACTGGAGGGCACCCTTGCGAAGCTTGGGGGCTTGCATCGGCGCAGGCTGTTGTTAGGAGGTCAGTGTAACTTCCTCTGATACCTTCGCTGATAGGACTAGGCCCTCATCATCCCAAACTATCTTCGGAAGGCCCCTTAATTCACTTTCATATATTTTGGTGCCCGGTTCTAATCACCCGGAGTGGAAATACTTGGAAGTTGTTTGACTGGCTGTTATCTTTAGGGACTTTATAGTGTGTGCTTTGTGCTCTTAGTTGGCCTAGCTTTCAATTTTTTGAGTCTTTAGTTAGATCATAACAAAAAATTCAAAGTGGCTGACCGATCTCCCAGACGGTCTCGAAGACTTCGTGGTCTTTCACCACCAAGTTTAGAGCCTTCTCCTAGAAGGCGCAGAGGTAATACTACCGGTGGGTTTCGTCCCACGCCGGTTGACACATCGGGGATTGATCCTCCTCTCGGGGGCATTAGTGTTCAAGCAAGGCCTGGCACTTCTGAACAAGAGAGGGACACTCCAGTCCTTTCTCGAGTTCTCTTTCAAGCAGAGAATAACATAGAGGTAGAAGAACTCTCAGAGTCGTTAGCGGCTCCGAATTCTCCACTACCATCTAGTCATCCAGACGTATTACAATACGTTGGGACTCCGATGCATAGACCGTCAAGTCCAGGTTACGCTACGCGCTTACCATCGATGACCACTACTGGAAGCATGGCTTCTACAAGTGCTACGACTATGCAAACTCCAACATTGGTGCAAGGAGGAGGAACGATTTCCATCTCCTCTGCTTCCTTGTTTGGATCTTTTGCTAGCACATCTTTAGTTGGGTCTACCTCCATTTTGTCCACGAGTGGAAATGCCCAAACCAATGCTTTTGGTACTGGATTCTTCCCATTTGGCACCCACTCACAGGGTATTCCATCGGTTCCATTTAGTGCCACTATGTCCATGATGGGCGGATCGGCTTCATTCCAGGGTTTTCCTTTCGGAAGTGGTCATATACCACATTCCAACCCGACGATAGGATCCATGCCTTTTTCTTCTGTAGGACAAAGTAGCAATCCTTTCCAAGGTTGGAATAACCCTCGGGTTAGTGGCGCGGGAACTGGGAATTCGTTTATTGGCCAACAAGGGAATAGGCCGTACTCCATGGTTAGTTCGTTTCAAAGTATTCCTCCCCTATCTTCGGCTTGGAATCCTTATCAGGGGTTATCAACCCCTTATAATCCTTTAGGAGGAAACTTTGTTGGTTATGGAGGTTTTGCGGCCGGAGTTGGTCAAACTCCAAATTTTGCTGGATCGCAAGGCTTTCCTTTTGGTTCAGCCAGTTCTACGGGTTACTTCGAGTAGCCTGGTGCCTCCCAAAATCGAGGACAATCTTTTCATAACTTTGGGAGTTCTGCCCAGTCTGGGTGGAATCCCCAAAGTCCTCCTAGGCTTCTCTCTCTGGCAACGTTGAACTTGCCAGATATCACTAAGTTAACAAATGACCCAATCAAATACAATCCGGCCTGGCCTCCGGTCCCAACCAAACTCCCTTCAGACATTCCAAAATTCGAAGGGAAGAGCGGTGAAGACCCAGGCGACCATGTAACCACATTCCATTTGTGGTGCTGATCTAACTCCCTTATCGATGACTCGATTAGGTTGAGAATCTTTCAGCGCACCTTGACTGGTAATGCGGCCAAATGGTATATAGAGTTTCCAGGGGGCAACTTTACATCTTTCGCTGACTTAGCCAATATTTTCTTAAATCATTTCCAGTTGCCTGTCTGTTATGATGCCGGAACTGAACTTCTGGCCACTTTTCGTCAGGATAAGGCAACTCACATTTCTGACCATATTCAGGAATGGAGACAGAGAAAGAGGCTCATTAAAGCCAAAATCCCTCCGGAGTACCGTCTCAAGTGGTTTTTGAAATCTTTACAACCCGAGATCTCCAAGGATGTCTCCATGTCTGGAGTCTATTCTGAGGAGCAAGCCATTTTTAGGGCCCAACAATTAGAATTGATCTACTCTCAGTTTAGGATCCTACAAAAATACTTGCCAGATGCTCCTGGGTCTAAGGTTGATGTAGCTAAGTCGAATCCAGGTCCCCACGCGGATGGTATCGTTGGGTCAGTAGACATAACTACCTTGAGCTTGTTGAATCAATTGTAGCAGTTGTCCTTACAAACTGCTTCTAACAACCAAGTCACATCGTCTAATCCCCCGGCTTCCCAAACTTCTTCAATTAATGCCATCTAATCTGATAACCCCAAAGGAAATCAAAATTCCAATGGGAAAAAGAAAGGAAGAGGTAAGAAAAAGAACCAGGATGGGAAGCTTGATGCAAATAAATCCGGCAACAACGCTGGTGGTGGTAGAAATGAGTCGAGAAAGAAAGTCAAGTTTCCATGCAAGTTGTGCAGTGGAGACCACTTAACTCATCTCTGCCCTAAGATTGAAGATGCTCAGCGCTTGTTAGGATAGCAAGGGACTTCTAGTTCTCAAGTTGTGTTAACTAACCCGTTTCCCCAAGGGCAGCAACTTCTTGCTGGCGCGAGTTCAAACCCTGGAACCTCCACAGGGGGAAACCAGGAAGGGGAAAAATCATTGAATGTTTTCATGATGGGTTCTAACATCCATGTGGCTACTTGGTCACATGATTATGGTGAAGCTGAAACTTCCAAGGACAAGACTATTCCCGGAAATACGGACCTTCATATTCAGCGACCCCCTGTTGAGACTATACCAAGGATACCGAAAGGTTCCGCTAAACGCGCGACTGTTAATCCTAATGCCAGGGCCACCCAGAATTACTCCATTGTGGAGGATCTAGCTCAGAGTCCATGCGCCATGTCCGCTTTAGAGGTTCTCCAGTCGTGTCTAGCTCAGCGAAGTGCTTTACTTTCCGTGATTGGAGCAGTCGATCTAGCTAATTCTTTAGTGCTCACTTTTGACATGTTAAATGTCAAAAAGCGACTCCCTCATCATATGGCTTTCCAAATAAAGTCTACATACTGGAAAATCAATATTTTTCATACCGTTATAGATGAAGGAGCTTCCACGTGCATCATGTCGATGTCATGTTGGAAAGCTATTGGATCGCCTTTGGCTGTTCCTTCACCCACAGTCTTGACTGCATTTGATGGTAATTCTCATAAGCCGCATGGGATTATCCCGGCCCTTCCTATATGTGTTGGGGGGAAGGTTGTCAATATTGAAGTAGAGGTCATAGATGCTAACCTAGACTATAATCTCCTATTAGGAAGGAACTGGGTATACGAAATGGACGCCGTTGTTTCGACTCTGTTTCATGTCATTTGCTTTCCTCATGAGGGGAAAATCGTTAAGGTTGATCAAATGGATTATTGTCCAGTCGATCCTCAAGCAAGCTTTGACTCTACTGTTCCTTTAGTGGATAACCCTCGCTCGCCTATTGAGAATTTAGGAGTGGGAATGTATTCCTCATTGATTGGTACCTTTGATCTTCCCTCTCCTTTTGCTAAAATCAATGTCATTTCATCATCTAAGGAGTCCCCTCGAGAAGAGTCCTTTCGAACTCATTATCTTTCAGACCCTTGGACCTTGCCTTCACCTACGACCACATTAGTTGAAGGACAAGTAAATGGAATGACATTCCCTATATCTGCAGCTGAGCTTAGATATCAATCTATCGTAGACTTTGCAGACAACCACCCTGCTCCTTTTTCCGAAGAGGAGTTAGATGGTGATGTGGCCCCGGCTTGGAGCCTTGATTCTACCTCTGCCTTGGACTGCTTAAATAAAGTTTTACCTTCTAAAGAAGCAATCCTCGAAACAATGATGGGTATAGATCGACCTTGGGAAGAATTACACCATCGTTCATACTTTCTTCCTCCATTGCAGGAAGTAGAATCTAGATTCTCCGAGCTCTTTACTAGTGATGTTTGTACGGTGTCAAATCCTTTGGCTCCAGCACACATTCGTGCCGAAGGTAATATGTCGGTAATTTCAAAAATGATACCTATAAACATCTCTAGGGACCCTAACGTCATCTAGAATCTCTTCATCGAAATTGAGTGTTCCCCTGAAGAAATTCAAATTTACACCGACCTATTTAAGGAATTTCGAGATGTATTTGCTTGGTCTTATGAGGAAATGCCTAGCATCGATCCTTCTATAGTTCAACATGAGATCAAGACGTATGAGAACACCAAACTAGTTCGTCAAAGGCTTCAGCCGGTTAACCCTAGGAAAGTAGCAGCTATCAAAGCTGAAGTTGAGAAGCTGCTAAAGGCAGGTTTCATATACCCTGTTCCTCTTACTGATTGGGTTTCTAATCCAGTACCTATGGATAAAAGCAAGGAACAATACGAGTATGCATCGATTTTAGGGACCTAAACAAAGCTTGTCCGAAAGATAATTAACCCATGCCATTCATTGATCAGATTATCGATGAGTGTGCGGGTAATGAGATTTTTTCCTTCATGGATGGTTTTTCGGGTTATAATCAAATTTCTATCCGTCCTGAAGATCAACATAAGACAGCCTTTATATGTCCTTGGGGTACCTTTTCATATAGAAAGATGCCTTTTGGTCTTAAAAATGCTGGGGCCACTTTTCAGCGGGCCATGTCATATGCTTTCTGTTATGCTCTTAACCTGCAAAGCGATACCCAAACAGAGAATTTGCGAAGAAAAGATACCGAGAACACAAAATATGCGAAGAAAATATACCCAGAGCACAGAATAGCAATGATTTTATTATCCAGAGAGAAATGTTCACAGGCCTCTTCGAGGGGGCAACCTCCAATAGAGCAGAGCTCGATTACAAAACAAGACACACTCCTCCTCGCAGGGAGTCTCTATCCTTTATATATGACTAATACATGCAATACCACGAGCCAATATCGTGGATTTTATTAATACCATCTATCTAATACTACCGCCCATTTACCATCTAACTAATACTTCTGCCCATTTGCAACTAACTGTGGTCCCGTCATTAATTGCGGGTGAACCACTTACAATTATTAATATGGGCTTTATTGACTCTTGACTATGACGTGATCCCATGACATAAATAAGGGGGTTAGGGTGGGACCCTAACATGCCCTCCCCCTTAAGACTAGCCTTGTCCTCAAGGCTGAAGCTGTGGAAACTGCTGAAGAATAGCGGCTGGTTCCCAAGTTGCATCTTCCGGCGAGGTGTCTTTCCATTTGATTAGGACCTCCGTAATCACGCGGCCACGCAGGTGCTTGTCTCGTGTGTCTAGAACCTGTTCAGGTTGAAGCCAGATTGATCCTTCTTCATCCAATTCAGGTAGACTGGTTTGAACTCTGCAATTGTTCCCAATCACTTTCTTGAGGCACGATACATGGAAAACTGGGTGGATTTTTGCTGTAGGTGGCAAAGCCAGCTTGTAAGCCACTTCTCCAATGCGCTGAAGTACTTGATATGGTCCGTAGAATTTTGGAGAGAGCTTTTGACAGCCCTTGTCTTTGAGTGATGTTTGCTTATATGGTTGCAGCTTCAAAAAGACCTGATCCCCTTCTTGAAATTGGCGCTCTGAGCGATGTTGGTCAGCCTGTTGCTTCATACGGTTCTGAGCTTGATGAAGATTCTCGCGCAAGTGGGCCAGCATGGTTGCACGGTGTTGTAAGAGTTGATCCACTGCTTGTACTTTGGAGCACCCCGTGAGATAAGAAGTAGGGGACGGCGGAAGTTGTCCATAGACTGCTTCATAGGGAGTCATTTTGGTGGTGGCATGATAGTTGGTGTTATACCACCATTCCGCCAGAGGTAACCACTGTGCCCAAAGGTGTTGTTTTTCTGAAGTGAAACACCTAAGGTAGGTTTCTAGGCATTTGTTGACGGCTTCGGTTTGACCATCTGTTTGCGGATGATATGAAGTACTGAGTTTGAGTTGAGTGCCTTGTATTCTGAAGAGCTCCTGCCAAAAATTACTGGTGAAGATTGGGTCGCGGTCGGACACAATCGAAGTGGGCATGCCATGCAATTTGAAGATTTGATCCATGAAAGTTTGAGCAACCAAAGTAGGTGTGAATGGTTGGGGTAGAGCGCAGAAATGAGCATACTTCGATAGTCGGTCCACAACCACCATGATGACTGATTTGTTCCCAGACTTTGGAAGACCTGTAATGAAATCCATGGAGACCTCCATCCAAATTGACGCTGGAATGGGCAATGGTTGTAATGTGCCTGGTGTGTTGATGGTTTCCCCCTTGTGGCGTTGACAGACGTCACATTCTGCTACAAAAGTAAGGATGTCCTGTTTCATGCCGGTCCAAAAAAATGATCTTCTGGTGCAAGCGTATGTCTTCTGAAAGCCCGAATGTCCTGCAATGGGAGAGGAGTGCAATTCTGCCAAAATGCGACTTTTGAGGGTGGATGTTGGTGATATGACGACTCTGTCCTTGTAGCGAAGAATATCATTATGCCACGAGTAGCCCTTGCTGGAATTAGGATCTGCCTGTAATTGAGAAATGAGTTGGGAGAGCTCAGGATGTGAAAACCATTCCCCGCGAGCCTCTTCAATCCAGTCTAAAATGGGGAGGGATATTGCGAGCAGAGTACTTTCCTCCTCAAATTGGCGTGACAATGCATCTGCTACCCTGTTGTCTTTCCCTTTCTTGTAAATGATCTCATAATCATAACCCAGCATTTTGGCTAACCATTTATTTTGTTGGGGGGAAGATAGGCGTTGCTCCAAAAAATATTTAAGACTGTGATGATCTGTGTGGATTTGGAAACGTCGCCCCAACAAGTAGGGTCGCCAGATCTCAACTGCATGTAAGATGGCCATCATTTCCTTCTCATAGGTAGATTGGCCCAAGTTCTTCCCACTTAGTTGTTGGCTGGTGAAGGCCAATGGTCGCCCTTCTTGCATTAAGACTGCTCCAATACCTGTTCCCGAAGCATCAGATTCAATGACAAATGTTTTGGTGAAGTCCGGTAGGGCTAAGACCGGAGTGGAACACATGGCTGTTTTGAGAGCGGTAAATGCCTGTTGTGCTTCTGCATTCCAGAAGAAGGAATTTTTCTTGAGAAGTTGCGTCAGGGGCTTCGCTATGCAGCCATAGTTGCGGACAAATTTACGATAATAGCCTGTGAGACCCAAAAATCCTCTCAAGCTTTTCAAGGTCTTAGGTTGAGGCCATTCTTGCATTGCCTGGATCTTTTTGGGATCAACCTTGACACCTTCACGGCCCACAATGTGGCCTAAATACTCAACTTCTTCCATGCCAAATGCACACTTAGACATTTTGACAAATAGTTTATGCCTGTCGAGCAGTTGCAAGAGGATATCTACATGCTTAAGATGTGCCGCCCAAGTGCCACTATAGATGAGGATGTCATCGAAGAAGACCAGGACAAATTTTCTGAGATATGGTCCGAGGAGGTGATTCATAAGGCTCTGAAAAGTAGAGGGGGCATTACAGAGGCCAAATGGCATGACCAAGAACTCATAATGGCCTTCATGAGTTCTGAAAGCTGTCTTGGGAATGTCAACTTCCTTCATGCGAATTTGGTGGTAGCCTGAGCGAAGATCCAATTTAGTGAAGAATTGAGCCCCATTGAGTTCATCCAGCAAATCGTCAACCACTGGGATGGGAAATTTATCTTTGACTGTTAACTTATTGAGGGCCCTGAAGTCTAGACACATCCGCCACTCCCCATCTTTCTTGAGGACCATGACGACTGGAGATGAGTAAGGACTAATACTAGGACGAATGACACCTGCTTCCAACAATTCCTTGATGATTTTTTCTATTTCATTCTTTTGGGTGAATGGATGTCTGTATGGCCGCACATTTGGGGGTTGGGCCCCTGGGACCAATGTGATGCTATGATCATGTTCTCCTCGCGAGGGTGGAAGTTCATGAGGTTTGTCAAAGACCGTCCGATGTTTATTCAAAATCTGTTGCATCTCAGGATGAATTGGCGAAGACATGGTATCTACTACCTGGATGGCATTAAATTGAGCTACTACTCCATGATGGCCCTTTTTTAACAATTTTTCCATTCGATGCGAGCTTATGATAGAAGGGGCTCCCGCTTGTAGCCCACGGAGGGTATGTGTGTAGTCGTTCTGCTTAAAACTCATATATAACTCCTGGAAATCCATTGTGATTGGCCCAAGAGTGCGGAGCCATTCCGCACCTAGGACAATGTCGCAACCCCCCATGTGTATTGCAAACATGTGGGTTTTCAATTGATAATCCCCCATTTGAAGTTTGACATTTTCACAGCGACCTTCACATTTCATTGTGCCTCCATCTGCAATCTGGACTTGGAAGTTAGAAACTGCTCGGACATAACAATGTGCTGCTTCAGCGATCTTTTGGTGGATGAAATTATGGGTACTTCCACTATCAATCAAAACTATTACTGGCCGATGTTTAATAAAACCCCTGATTTTGAGAGTTTGAGGTGAAGAAATTCCTGCCAATGCATGTAGCGAAATCATGGGTTCATCAGATACCATCTCCTGTTGGTTATCTTCTTCGGTCGCCTCTGGTTCCCCAAGTGGTGGATCTTCCTCGGTGGAGCTGTAGTCAGTGGCATCTATTTGAAAAAACTTGTGCTCTTTGCATTTATGACCCGGGGAATATTTTTCATCACAGTAGTAACATAGTCCTTGCTTCCTTCTTTCGGCCATTTCTGCAGGTGACACCTTTTGAACCTTAAGTGTTTGGGTCATATTGGGAGCCTGTGAGGGACGACCTTTAGCAGTAAAGTTGGGGCGGCTGGATTGAGCTGCTAATGCCCTTTCCACCTTACGGGCTACCTGGCAAGCCTCGTTCCATGTGGGGGGGTGGTGGAGTAGAACCTGAGCTTTGATGGCTTCTTTAAGACCGCTGATAAAGCATTCCATGTAGAATTCATCTGTGAGACCCTTAGTGCGGAAGGCTAAGGCTTCAAAAGTGGTAATATATTCATCCACTGTACCCGTCTGTCGGAGCTTAGTGAGACGCCCCAAAAAAGAGTCTTCCTGTTCAAAGCGATTTCGAAGAGCTTTGGTAAATTGGCCCCAATTCTGAAATTCTCCATTGCAACGCTGATACCATTCCTTCCATTGCCATCGTTCACTGTCCAAGTACATGGTGCCCACCATAAGCTTAGTCCCCTCATCTCTGATATGATTCAATTGAAAATACTGCTCCATTTGTGCTAGCCATGTGGACGTGTGAGAACCGTCAAATTTCTGCATATCCAACTTGGGAGGTCTCTGATTGGGTGGTGGATGGGTGTGCCAGACGTGAGGAGAGTGGCTAGACTCTCCCTCATGGTATTCATGACCCTTATACGCCTCCTCGTGGGCTGGCTCCTTGCCCTTGTCCTGTATTAGGCACTCTAATCCTTTAAGATGTTTTTCGACCCTTTCCACCACAGAGTGGAGGGAGTGCACCTCTTCTTCTATTTTTTCTATCCTTTCATTGGCCATTGCTTGAGCCCTTTCATTGGCCATTGCTTGAGCGCGAGTTTCTACCATACACCCGTCTGACTAAAATTTGGGACCGCCGAATTTTTTTTTTTTTTTTTTTTTGCCAAGAATTGAATGGTACCACCTTGCTCAGCTCGTCGTCCTGATTCTGATGGGATAGGTCACCAATAAGCGCCCTGGAAGATTTTTTTTTTTTTGGAAAACTCCTAACGGAGTTTTACTCCTTTCTAATCAATACTGCAGTCGCCAAACCCTCAAAATGTCAATGCCACCATAAGTCCTGCGAAAATTATATCCAGGTACAGGAACCCTTTCCAACTACTCCGATCTGGCTAATCTGGGAGATCTGACTGGTGGAACAACTGCTGCTATCAGATCTGGGAGATCTGAATGGTGGAACAACTGCTGCTGCTGATCTAATGGAGTGGCGGGACTGATGTCTGCTGCTGCGGCACTTCTTTGCACACGCTGATCTGGAATAGATGATGTGTGATCCCCTGATAGAAAAGGGAACTATGGTCTTGAGGAGTGTCAGGTGCTACAGATCGCAATATACATAAGGGTCTGACAGTAGTACTCGGCCCAATGTTTCAGGGCTCTAACTAAGGAGGATCGACCGTACCCTTAGCCGTACAACCCGACTACCCTATCGTACGGGCGAGTAATCTCTCCGAGTGTTGTTCTCGGTGTACTGTAGCAACAAGACGGCCGAAGGTTTATCTATGGCGAGGTTTCAAGGGAGCTAGGGGGATTCCTATATACCCAGAGGGTACGTGGAAGACAGTCCGTGCGCGGTTCTGTCTAATGCGCTACTACTCAAAGGGGTACCCACAGGGGTTACAAGGGAGTCCAACAGACGTGACCACCTCTTGTATTTCCTGCGTGCATGCCTCCCCAAATCCACAGGTTTATGCGCTTAACGACAGATCCCGTGGTTTAAAGACGCCGGAACACGTCTCTAGCCTAAAAAATTTTGCTAAAATTTGGAGATCCCACCGGGCCCTGGAAAGTGCTCTGATACCACTTGTTATGCTCTTAACCTGCAAAGAGATACCCAAACAGAGAATTTGCGAAGAAAAGATACCAAGAACACAAAATATGCGAAGAAAATATACCCAGAGCACAGAATAGCAATGATTTTATTATCCAGAGAGAAATGTTCACAGGCCTCTTCGAGGGGGCAACCTCCAATAGAGCAGAGCTCGATTACAAAACAAGACACACTCCTCCTCGCAGGGAGTCTCTATCCTTTATATATGACTAATACATGCAATACCACGAGCCAATATCGTGGATTTTATTAATACCATCTATCTAATACTACCGTCCATTTACCCTCTAACTAATACTTCCGCCCATTTGCAACTAACTGTGGTCCCGTCATTAATTGCGGGTTAACCACTTACAATTATTAATATGGGCTTTATTGACTCTTGACTATGACGTGATCCCATGACATAAATAAGGGGGTTAGGGTGGGACCCTAACACTTTCCACGACATCAAACATGTCATCGAGGCATACTTGGATGATCTCACTGCTCGTTCTTGAAAGAGAACTGATCACCCTAGTCATCTTCGATTGGTTTTCGAGCGATGTCGTTTTTATAAAATCCGGTTGAATCCCAACAAGTGCGTTTTCGCGGTTACGTCCGGTCGGTTGTTAGGGTTCATCGTGTCCAATGAATGGATTCGGGTTGATCCCTTCAAGGTTGAGGCGATAGTTCAGTTGCCTTCCCCGTCCTCAATTCGACAACTTCAAAGTCTTCAAGGGAAGGCTAATTTCTTAAGATGGTTTATAGCAAACTATGCCGAGATCACTAAAGGGTTCATGCATTTGCTACGGAAAGGAGTTCCATTTGTGTGGGACGACTTTGCGCAGTGGTCGTTTGATGCTTTGAAAAAGGCATTAGTCTCTGCCCCGCTTTTGAGTCCACGGATTATGGTAGAGACTTCCTTTTATATCTCGCTGCAGCAGAATCAACCATTGGTATGGTTCTCGTTCAGGCAGACGATGCTCTCGCCGAGCATGTGATTTATTATTTGAGCCGAGGTTTAATAGGTCCTAAACTTTGCTATTCTCCGGTTGAGAAGTTGGCCTTGGCAGCTGTCCATGTTGTCCAGAGGCTCCGTCATTATATCATGCTACGCAAAACTTTTGTCTTAGCGGAAGTCAATCCATTTCAATTTTTCCTCAGTAGGCGAGTGATTGGGGGCAAATATAATCGATGGATAGTCATTTTTCAAGAATTTGATCTCGAGTTCTTGTCTGCCAAGTCTAAGAAATCCATGGTTTTCGCGGAGCTAATTTCTGAGCTACCATGTGGAGAGGATACTGTTTATGAGGAAAGTTTTCCCGATGAACATTTATTCCTCATCTCTTCACTCGACCCTTGGTATGGAGATATCATTGTCTATCTCCAGACTTCGAAGTTTCCCTCTACTTTCTCCAAGGATGAACGTCGAAAATTACGTCACCTGGCTAAAAACTATGTTATCAGTGGTGACACACTATATCGTCGAGGGGTTGATTCAATCCTTTGGCACTATTTAACCTTAGAGGAAGCAGAGTCAGTGCTCAATGACTACCACAGTGGAGCTTGTGGTGGTCATCTATCAGGGCTTGCTACAACCCAGCGCATCTTACGTGCTGGCTATTTTTGGCCTTCACTCTTTAAAGACTGTGTGGAAGTGGTCAAACGCTGTCACCCGTGTCAAATTTTTACTCGGAAAATGCGCGCGCATCCAACTTCTCATTTTCCCGTTGTCATTGTCAGTCCCTTTACTAAGTGGGGTATTGATTTTACGACTTGTAATCCGCCTTCAGCGACGAATCACATGTACATTATCGTGGCTGTAGACTACATTACGAAGTGGGTTGAGGCCATGCCTACATATAAGAATGACAGTGACACGATAGTATTGTTTCTTTTCAATCAGGTTATCTCAAGATTCGGTATCCCGAGAGAGATTGTCACTGACCATGGCAGTCATTTTCAGAATCAACTGATGTCCGAATTGGCTCTCAAATTGGGTTTCTGCCAAGAGCATTTGTCTCCTTATTATCCTCAGGCCAATGGACAGGTCGAGGCAGTCAATAAAACTCTTAAGACGATACTCCAACGGAAAATCGATAAAAATTGGTCCAATTGGCACGTTATGTTGTATTCAGCTCTTTGGGCATACCGAACCTCTGTGAAAACGGCTACTGGTTTTACACCTTTTCAGTTGGTTTATGGGATGGAATCTATCTTTCCGGTTGAATGTGAAATTCCATCTCTTAAATTGGCTGTTGAGCTCCTTCTAGAGACTTCGAGTCTCGAAGAGCACCTACTTCACTTGGAAAATTTCGATGAGCAGCGTCGAGATGCTGCCACGATGAATGAGGCTCATAAGAAAAGGGTTAAAATGCAGTATGATAAATCTGTCTGTCCTCGAGTCTTTTCTGAAGGTGACCTTGTCCTAAACTATGACCAAGATAAAGACACCTTGGTGGCAGGCAAATTTAAGCCTATGTGGTACGGTCCTTTCATTATTAAATGAGTTTTATAAAAAGGGTCGTATGAGTTAATCAATTTTGAGGGAAACAAGCTGGCGGAGCCCCGAAATGGGCTCTACTTAAAGAAGTACTTTGCTTAGTTTTGGCCAGGCAATGGCTTCTTTGTACTTTATGTATATTTGTACATATATCGTTGAGAGTTTTCTAATATCAACACTTTTTGGTCTGCTGTGGCAGGTGTTGATGGATGATTTGGTCTATTTTGGGTTCACCGATGGTGCTAGTCAGCACACTCGGAATCTCGCTTCCACAGCTTGGGTACTCTATTATCCAACTGGTCAATTGATGGCATCAAGAGGCATGTACATCGGTCCCGATTCAAACAATATGGCTGAGTATACTGCCGTTATTAATTTATTATCCGAGGTAATCTCTCATGGGATCGACTCGTTGGTAGTATATCTTGATGCTCAATTGATAGTGTCTCAATTAAATAACATTTATCGGGTACGGGATCCATCTTTATATCGCCAGTATTTAAGGGTGAGGTTGTTGCAAAGATCATTTACTTATATTAATTATTTGCATATTCCAAGATCTCATAATTGGTTAGCTGATTCTATCGCTAATCAGGCATTAGATTGGCACATCAATCATTCATCATAATAAAATCAAGCATCAAAAAGTCAAACTGTATATATATAGATATATATATATATATATAGATATATATATATATATATATAGATATATATATATATATATATAGATATATATATATATATATATATATATAGATATATATATATATATATAGATATATATATATATATATATAGATATATATATATATATATATATAGATATATATATATATATATATATATATATATATATATATATATATATATAGATATATATATATATATATATATATATATATCGTAAAGTGTCTTGAGTGTACATATGTGTGTCCAAAAATATACAAATTTTGGGACTTAAATGCCCATAATCATGTCCGGCATATCTAATGCCTCGGCTCATGATGAGCGTCTAAGTATGTAACTATCGCATTGGCCACACGCCGAAAAGTGCGAACCCAGTCACGTGGCATGCCAACCACATGACACTGCATATCCTCAGGAAGGTCCTCTATGGCGGCCATCGGGACTCGGCAGCTCAACCTCGCCAAGTGTCGCTAGACGTTGTTTAGAGTCTGTTCTGTATCTGCAGCCACCTCTTTGGCTCCTCGGTCACGCCGTCCATGCCATGGAAACCCATCTGGTCGTACCAGCCCAATGCCTGGAACATGATCATCATATCAGTCATTTGAATCTCATCAAAAATATTTTTCAAAATGCATCATTATATTTGAAAAATCCAAAAAAAATCATAAAATCATAAAATTCTTACCAATCTCGCCCCATGCTGCGTTCGGTGGTAACACTAGATCAGGATCTCCTCGGAAATCCAGCCCAGCATAGGGGTAGTCATCCACGGCAATGATCTGCTGATCCCACCAGGTGAAGAAATCATCGTCGAAGGCAGTCCTTGGGACCTCCCCACCCCTAGGCGTTTCATCAGATCGGCTCACCGGCCCATGCGTGGATCGCGTGGGGTGCTGATGGAAACTGCTACCCTAGGGCGGAGTGCGGGAACCTTCTTGAAAAAGAAAGTACACAAGATAGTCCCATATCCAAAGTTCTTGGTCTATCCCCTCCTGATAGAAGTGAGCTGGCTCTTCATGTTGGCCAGGAGAGGAGTACACTAGTCGAACACAGTAGTGAGACAGTCAACTGCCACGCTCATGATGACCCGTGACGCCTGATGCAGAGAGGATGATCCGTTCACTCGAGCTATGGTGAACAAGATTATCCTAAGTGACAAACTCGCCACACGTGTGATGGAAATCTGGCTCTAAACCTTCTTGGGATGTCTCAGGCAGTATATCTGTACATAGTCCTCTGTCGTGAGGCTACTCCGTGTCCTGCCCCGGGAATGTACTACCTCTCCCCTTCGGGAAAGGCCTGTGATAAAATAGATATCCTCCACTTCTACACCGAGCGGCATCTGATCGATCTTAAAAGCTTCCTCCTCGATGTCCCAATAATCAATGAGCATCTCAAGTAGACGCGTGTTCGCTTTCATATTTGGCAGTTTGAAAAACTTAAGCAAACCGCATCCCCGTAGGGCATCTAATGCTTCAAGATTGTTCATAACTTCATTATCTACTGTTGTGTGCTCTCTTTCACGCCACGTGACAGGCAGCCTGAGAAAAAATCGATTTAAAACCGTTAGTTTTTGTTTAAAAATGGTTCTTGGCGTATACGCGGGTCCCTGTGCACACAGTCGCGTATAGGGCCCGCGTGTATGCGGGTTCAATATTACCAACCCGTGTATATGCCGTGGGGAAATTTTTGACAAAAGTTCAACGGTGAAACATCAATCAAAAATCTTAAAACCTGTCAAATCAATTGCAAGCTAAGTATAAGAGTTACCTGGAGGTCTTTGACGAATTTGAACGGTTGAATTTGGTTGTGGGAAGTTTGCTCCTTTTGCTCCAAATCCTTTGCTCTCAAACTCAAATGGTAAAAATGGTGAGTCCAAAATGATTTTCATAAGTTTTGAAAATGCAAAAATTTTTCAAAATTTTATTTTGTTTGGCCTCATGTGACTTTTAACTTGGGAGCTTGGAGTGTCGAGAATGGTTTGTTTTTCAGGACATTTTGGACGTTTTTCAGTTTCGAGACGGTTCCATGACTGCTGACCCGTCATGGCAGGTATTGTTTTCTCACTGGCATATAGGTTAGGGGCACCATTTTTCCATTGCATTATGCATACTAGCCTCCATTTTCCGATACATCTACCATAGGGTCGATCCCATCGTGTTATGGTTCATAAGCCATCTTCACTCACCGATTCTTTAAATCATGACACGATGGTAGAGCCATCCTTTACATGGGCATCATAGTTAGCACCTCACTGACATTTGTTGCACATGCTGCTCCACTGAGTAGGCTCGGGAGTCCTCTGTAGTTCCGTCATGACTTATGCGTTGAAGACTCATTCCTCTTAGCTTCTCCGCTTTGTTCTGGCCTGTTGTGGTCACCAACAACCCCCCTTCTTCACTTGACATTAGCAATAACGTCAAGCAAAGAGGGGACCCTGAACAAAAATCCCCAAAAAATATTTTTCTAAAGTTTTTATATTTCTCTCCCTAAGGCTTAAATCGCATCGCAAAGAAAGGCCGAAGCATTGCTCGAGCACGAAAAGCAAGACCGCGAATGAGCGATGCGAAGTTCATCGCATCGCATACATCACACGCGCCCCTTTAAAAGAAGACCTTTGAAAACCGCCGACCGCCGATATGCGAAATCGCAAATCGCAAGCATCACGCTATACGGCATAACCATTAAGCAAAATTTGCGATGGCAGCGATTTGCGATTTGCGATGACAGCGATTTGCGATCTGCGATATCTGCGATTTGCGATATGCGATATCTGCGATTTGCGATCTGCGATATCTGCGATTTGCGATATGCGATATCTGCGATTTGCGATCTGCGATGGCAGCGTTTTGCGATCTGTGATCTGAAAAGACTTATCACACGACAAACCCAAGATTAAGTGCGCGCCTTGAAGGAATTTAATGACTTCATGCTTGAGTATCAAGGAATGATTGCATCGCATTTATCGAAGAGTCAAGTCATGATGCATGTCAGGATTACGCATTCATTAGAGTTTAATGCTTTCATGTCAATCTTTTCATTTCCCTTCTTCTTTGCGTAGACTGCAAGACACGCAACTGATATAAATCTATATGCAGGAAACATTTGAGAGAAAGGGGAAAGCGCCAATCAAACAGCAGAGAGAAGATGCCTCTGCAAATGAATGCCACATGCAGCAGGACCGCGGATTCCAGACTATTAGACAACCGGCACTGATGAAATTAGACTATCCAGGACTCAGAGTCAAAGGCGCACAAAAGCAGCGTGTTCAGAAAAGATCCTGAAGCTCAGACTTGGTAAAGCAGAGAAAGAAGCGCATGAGAAGGAAGACGCTTCAGGAAAACCTAGAACAAAGAACGGAAACAATTCTTAAAACAGGGGGATGTCCATACAACACGACTCCTAACCCACTCAGTCATTCTCACAACCGGAAACCAAAACAGCAACAGCAAAATCAGTTCGAGAAGAACCTGGGTTGTGCTAAGTATACACGCGGCGAATACACCCAGCTAGAGAAAGGTTTTCAAAAATATCTTCCGGTCTGTCAGAAGGAAGTGCCAGCTCCTATTATTTCCACTTTTATCTCCCGACCAAAAGAAGAAGGTAGTCAGCCGACTCTTCCCAGGAAAACGTTGCGCTATTGACAGCACTAAAGAGAATATACAGAAATGGTCAGAAATTAGATTTAAAGTTTTAGAAATAAATTTGCTTTTAGTAAAGGGTGGTCATTTGAAGCCGATTCCCTAGATTCGTGTAATTAATATCAATTAGCTAGTAGTATTTAACCCTTCTCATGGTTTTTGGAGAAGGGTCCGGAAATCTGTCAAAAAACTTATCCTCAGAACATGCACTTCTGCACCCTCAGAGGAGGTTTTTGATGAATAGATGGATCAAGATTTATTTATGTTTGCATTTTAATATCTGTTACTGATGTTGCACTTCTGTACTCTTAGCAGATGTTAGAACAAGTAGAAATAAATCATTATTACTTGAAGTTTATTGGTGAAATTAGTCATAAATGGTACTTTTATCTCTTGACTAAATTCTGCTAGTATCCCTAAAGCGATATGTAGCTGAGTTATTTATATGTTATTGTATGAATGTCTGCATTACCATTTGGCACTTCTGTACGGTGGGATCATTTAATCATGCTTAACATATAGAAAACTGATTATGCGATATGCTTTTCACAACTACTCTGCCTAACTTCTTATGCAGAACGGTTTATCTTTATTGGTTTATATTCTGATATCAGTTGAATGATCTTTATTACCAGCTACTGTTAGAAATCTTTCTAGATCGCATAAACAAAAGAAAAACACCCCGGGTTAGCATAGATCAGATGTATTTCTCTTCATTAGATTACATTAGCATAGAGTTAGTTTAGCAGTTAAAATCAAGACTAGTTTAGAAAAACCTCTAGATTAATATCATCAGACTCTATGCACACACACACACCCATCACATTGGGAAACTGGTCCCATTACCCCCAGTCGGACCCGCTACTCCAAACGGGCAAGGAGCCGCCAACCAGGTTCCGGACCGGGTGGGTATCCCCCTTGTTGTTGACCCGACTTCGGGGCCCTCAACATTTCTGGTGCTAGAAGGAGGGCCGAGCTATGAATGGCGCATAATTCAAAATCCAAATACCATTCTAAGAGCAAGTCACCCTCACCAACTTCCCTGACTTCCCCGGTACGACTAAACTCGGAACTGGAAGTCGCTCGGACATCCACCGCTGCTATACATCCCGATATATCAGAACAACTTATTGTCTATCCCCCTGAAGTTCAAACCTTGATCCGTAAACTCCAGGGATTCTCTATTTTTAACCAGAAATCTGATAAATCTAAAGGCAGCTTGACTTCGCAATACAACCCTGCTCATCCCCTGACTCGATTGAAGAGTGAAAAGTTCGGCATTCAGCCAACTGAAATCCCTCTCCCCACTAGGAAAAGAGCAAGGAAAGCACTTCAAGAGTCTGCCAGAGAGACTCTTTCATCCACCTCGTCCATTTCAACTCCCTCTCCGCGAAGTCAACCACCCACATCTCCACCTCAAATCACTCATCCAGCTTCCGCAACCCTTCCTCCACAATCGTCAAAAATCGTAACATCTCTATCTTCTCAACCTCGAAGATCATCTTCTACACTTTTATTAACCAGCAACTCAGCGATGGCACAATCTCCATGGAACAACCCTGGGGCGGTTTTAATGCCTCCACCCCTGAGTCCAATACCTGCCCATCCTGAGAAGTGGTTACCAAAGTTCAATCCAGAAACTGGAATGCTAGCTGAAGAACATATCAATAATTTCATGCTTTCCGTTAATCTCAACGGGGTCACCAACGAAGATGCCGTGGTCCGACTCTTCCCCTATACGATGCAAGGGACAACCGGGTCATGGTACTTTTCGCTACCCTCCGGATCTATCACCAGCTGGGATATTTTTCAAAATCAATTTCTCACCAAATTCGGCGATGATAGATCGACAGCGACACTGATCAACGATCTGTCCAATATTAAAGCTGAGGCTAGGGAACCCATTAAAGATTTTAACTTACGGTTCAACAAGATCCTCAATAAAATCTCCGCTGCTTCCCAGCCCAGCGAGGAAGTAAGATACGAATGGTACATCACGGCCTTACCTTCAAACTTGGCCATCTTCGTAGATAGGGCAAGCAAGACAACCTTATTCGAAAACTTGGCTGAGGCATTGGCAGTCGAAAGACGCGTAGTAGCCCTAGAAAAGAGATCTACAATCGAAGAGCGTAAATCTAAGAAAATCTCTTTCAAAGAAGAAACCAAGAAGAAGCAAACGAAGGATCCTTTCGACATGGAAGGATTACAAAAAGTCTTGAAAGCCATGTCTAATGAGATGATTGACATAAGAAAGCAAGTAGCAAAATCGTCCCCAAGAAAGCCTTTTAGGAATTTCAAAAGAAATTCCCCTATGGAGACGAAGCCACCCAACGTGGTCTCAAATGTGGAATCTGAAGAAGAAGAAGAAGAGAGCACCATCGAAACGCAGACCGACGACGAAGAAGTAGTGGAACTGCAAGGAATGTGGGATTTCATCCTCCCACAAGAGGAAGATCAAGAAGCACTTCCTATTAGCACACGAAGCAGAAACCAACTTGATCCTCCCCAGACTACCCCAAAACAGAAGGGCGCAAGCCCTCCAGCGAAAGAAAAGGTCGCAACAAAGAAGACAACCTCTAAAGCGACCTCATTTAGTCCAGTCCAATCAGAGCAATTGCCTCCATCAAAGACACTAATAGTGTCGGATGAAATGGAGTATAACATCATCGACGACATGAAGAAGACTAGGGCTAATATCACCCTGTACGAGTTGAGCAAATTGAAACACCAACAGAAGATCATGATGAAAGAGTTACACGCCGTACCTACTGCACCTCTACCTACAGCTATAGCTTCCCATAATATAGGAAGACCCCCAATCAACGCGATCAATAAAATCGATCCAAATGACATCACTTTGATTGGAGGGAGGTCTAGATCTCACACTCCTCCTTTCCTCCTCACTTATGAGATCTTTAACAGAAACATGCATAACTGCTTGGTTGATTCTGGTGCTTCAACCAATATTTTACCCAAGTCAATATGTGCCAAACTTAATGTTCAACCGCAAAAATCCGCAGTGCGCATAGTTCAACTTGATCGATCACAAGTCGAAGTGATAAGCAAACTTAATCAAGTGAACATAAGACTGTCGTCCAACCCCAAGGTATGCCAGGTCATCGATATTCTAGTTGCTGACATCCCTGAATTTTATGGTCTAATTCTTAGCAGGGATTGGTCCGAGAAGCTCCACGGATATTTTTCGACTGACTGGTCACACATGTGGTTACCCTTCAATGGGAAGCCAAATCAAATAAAGGTTGAACGAGAACTGCACCAAAAGTACATAGTGACGGATTTGGAGGGAGAGAACGAAGCCATAGCATACAACAACAGCATCATAGGCAACTACTCGATAGACTCTTTCCTTGGAAATTTCAATGCTCACATATCACCATATTTAGAAAATTCAGTCGTGTCCCAAGTAGAAAACTTTTCCCAGACTGATGATTCAAAATGTGTTAGTTTCTTAGATAACCTTGTAAATACTTCTTTATTTTGGAAATTATATTTTGATGGCTCTAAGTCCAATGAGGGAGCGGGAGTAGGATGCGTCTTGATTAGCCCCGATGGAAATAAGACCATGCTCACATGCAGGCTGGAGTTCGATTGCATGAACAACACAGCGGAATACGAAGCCTTGGTGCAAGGCCTATACAAAGCAATCGGCTGCAACGTCAAATATCTTCAAGTCTTTGGAGATTCCGAGATTGTCGTCAAACAGGTACGTAACACCATACACTGCCTGTCTAGTCATTTAAAGCACTATCAGTCTTTAGTGCAAGATCTCACTGCGCATTTTACAGCATTCAATATTTCATCAATCCCAAGACTTCACAATGCAAGCGCAGACCTGCTAGCAAATGTAGCCTCCAGACTCATCCCCTCCAAAGACTTTAGTCTAGATAGGTTTTCCATAGAGTTAATTTTTAAGCCGTCTATCCTTGACAACATCACCAACTGGAGAGTATTCAACGACGACCCAGACATCGTAAGTTTCCTTACCTCTGAAGGATCCTACTCAAACCAGATAATCAACGAGGACTGTCATGACCACCAAATACAACAAAATAGCGCGGATAATGCTATACCCAAATCAGTGGTCAAATTAGAAGATTTGTATGACTTAAAAAGTTGGTTCAAAAGATCAGCTAACGCCAAACTTTACAGTTCAACTCTGAACTACGAATCAGTGAACTCAGGAACCGAAGAGAAACCCAAAAACGTTAATCTAGGCCAAGGCCTAGCTCTTGAAGAAAAGTCAACATACATCCGTCTTCTACGACAGTACAAAAACGTATTTGCCTGGAACTACGATGAGCTGAAAGCTTATAACACTTCTATCATTCAGCACACTATCCCTATGATTGACAACGAGAAACCCGTACAACAGAAGCTCAGGAAAATCCACCCCAACCTGGAAAATCAGATAAAAACTGAGCTGAATAAGTTGTTGAGAGCCAGAATAATTTTCCCGGTCAGACATTCCAAATGGGTATCCAACATGGTACCTGTTAGGAAGAAAAATGGAGATATTAGAATCTGCATCGACTTCCGGAATCTCAACAAAGCCTGTCAGAAAGACAATTTTCCCCTCCCACCTATGGAGCAAATACTACAGGCTGTAGCAGGCTCAGAATTGATGTCTTTCCTGGATGGATTTTCAGGATATAATCAAGTGCTGGTACACCCAGACGATCAGCTAAAAACCACCTTCCGAACTAAATGGGGTACCTACGCGTATCGGAAGATGCCGTTCGGTCTGATCAACGCCGGCGCTACTTTTCAAAGGGATATGGACATTGCGTTCAAAGGGTTAGTCAATAAATCAGTAGTGATTTACCTGGATGATATAACTGCGTACTCCAAGAACCGAAGCGACCATCTCAAAGATTTGAAGCAAATCTTTCAAAGATGTTTAAGGTATGGAATCTCGCTTAACCCGAAGAAATCTTTTTTCGCGTTGAGTGAAGGAAAATTGCTAGGGTTCATAGTGTCCAAATCGGGCATTCACATTGAACCTGATAGAATCAAAGAAATTTCTGAGATATCCATGCCCCATAACAAAAAGACCATGCAATCTGTTATCACTGAAAATGCTGTTGTCAAAATTTTTTAGTCTAGCTTAAAGTCAGGGTGTTTTCGCAGCGCCTGAATTCTGTTTAGCAGTTTCGCAGCGCCAGAATTCTTTTTAGCAGTTTCGCAGCACTACCTGTTTGAGTGGTTTCGTAGCGTGCTACGAAACTGGGGATTTGTTCGAGTTTTCAGTGGAGGCCCGAATCATAGCATGCCTATTGTACACTGGCTACAACTGCTGTAGATGAGGTTGATCTGCTTAAAAGGTTTGATGTCAGATTTTTCAGATGAGATTGAAGATATCAAGGTTTACAAGGTTGTTCGTGTATTAGTTCTTCCGTGTGATTGTATTTGCCAGAGGCAAAGCAACGGTTACTTCTGGCAAGTTGAAGGTACATAACCATTGCCACACTAGCAGATATGAACTGGGGAATATAGGATGTTTGGTTTTTGAAAAGGTTGCAGAATCTCTGGAACTTCCTTGCAGACATCAAAAGCTTGGTTGTCACGACATATTCCCATATTGTAGCAAGTTAAAGCATGAACAACAATGTATGTTCAGACCTTACAGTTGCCCTTACGTGGATTCTGAATGCTCAGTTGCTGGAGACATTTCAGCGCTTGTGACTCATTTGAGAAATGATCACAAGGTAAATATGCACTTTGGCTGCACCTTCAATCATCAATATGTAAAACCTAATCCTTATAAGGTGGAAAATGCAACATGAATGCTGAAAGTTTTCAGCTGTTTTGGTCAACAATTCTGTCTTCTCTTTGTAGCATTCCAGCTTAGAATAACCCATGTGTATATGGCCTTTTTGCGCTTTATGGGTGATGATAATGAAGGAAAAATTTGGCGTGGGGGCAAATGGACAAAAGCTGTGTTGGTGATGGAAGGGCCAGCCTATTGATTCCAGTTAAAGGGAATGTTAAGGAGCGCATTTCCTGGAGTTGATGTAGAACTTTCAAATTATCCCTCCACCATTATCGAAGTGCGTGTTCAGCAAGTTGTGCCAGTGTTACAAATAGGCAGCGTTGTTTTTATTTCTGCAGGGGATCACGTTTTTCTTAGACTGGGATACACAGCACCTCCTTCTTGGTATTATTCTCTGAAATAAAAAATGTTTTGGAGCTATTGTAACCACTTGGCTTATGCGAAATGCATTGCAGTCGTTTCTTCAAGGCACACGGGCTTTTAAAGTGACTGATATAAATGAAAATGTCGTGAATATTATCAACCACGTTGGTTCATTATTAATGCACATATTGAAGACATGAAAGTGCTCTTATGAAATGCAGCGATTAATGCCAAGTGTCAAGTAGTTTTATAAAGATTTGATTGCCACAAGGCCGCCATGGTTAGTGACACTGGGATAGAAATGTGGCACAAAGGCTGGAATGATATTGACTGATGTCGTTAAAAGAAGAGTGCGCATTGAATAAACACAGAAGGAAGGTTGGATTTGGAGGAGAGATAGAATGGCGCTTTTATAGTTTGCAAGGATTAGTTCAGGGTTTTCCAGAATCCGTCTTTCGGGAAAACTGTTAATATTGATGAATATTTGACAGATAAGAGAGTATCATAAAATCGCTGCTTTCGTGGTGTTGCTCAGGTGCGCGCTGTACATTCCATTCTGTGGAAGTTAATCAGATCAGAGGGTTTTTGTTAAGGTCCTTCGATCTTGTAAAACGCCTATGATTAGAGTTCTTTCAGATATGGAAAAATAAAGCTCGTTTTTGGGGGTTTCAATTGTGGATTGAATCGTGCAGAAGTTGTGAATTTTGATCTTGTAGATTGGCTACCACATGGTGGGTTTGCAGTGGAAATGCTTCTGACATTTACAATAAAGATTTGGATCGTTGGTCAGTGAGCAGGAACCCAAACGCTCCCAAGGGAACAGAAGGCTAGAGTTTGCATGGTTAAATTGTTGAAGCCATGAAGCCACATTTAATTGGAATGACAGGTCTCGGGGAAATCCATTACCGTTGTACCATTCCCCTATTTCTGCATTGAGCTGCCATATTCACTGGTATGCTTGGGAATAAGTTGGGAAGGTACAACATTTATGAAGGAATAACTTCAACTTATGGAATGGAAGGTCACCGTGCTAGGATATGATTTAGAACTTTCATCTTTCTTATTCCTTGATTGAGAGGGTGTCATCTTCACAAATTTGTTTGCTAACCAATCTGCAATCTGTAACATGTTTGCAATCTTCATAGTACTGTCATGGAATGTTGCTTCCTATCCTGGGATGGGATTCAAATCGTGCTGTTAAGAAATCTCGTATTTCAGAGGATGAAGTACATTTCTATATTGCAGAGATTGTGGATGTCCTTGAGTACCTTCACAAAGTAGGACTGATACACCGAGATGTAAAGAGAATATACTTCTTACTGTAGATGGACATGTGAAACTAGCAGATTTTGGCAGTGTAAAACCAATGGAAAACACCTCAATTTCAATTATTCCGACTACGTCAAACGAGAAGGCCTGCACATTTGTTGGTACAGCTGCCTATGTTCCGCCAGAGGTCCTTAAGCATGCACCTCCAACAATTGGAAACGATTTATGGGCACTGGGTTGCACTTTGTATCAGATGCTGTCTGACATATCACCCTTTAAAGATGGCAGTGAGTGGTTCACATTCCAAAGGATCATGGATAGAGATTTCAAATTTCCTGAATATTTTTCTTCTGAAGCACGGCACCTTATTGATTGTTTGCTGGATATGGACCCGTCTAAAAAATTGGCTTCTGGCCCTGAAGGGTATGCTTCTCTCAAGAGCCATCCTTTCTTCAAGGGAGTTGACTGGAATAATGTTAGGGGTATGCTGGCTCCAAAGTTAGCCCCACCATTAACTGTTGACAAGGAAGATGAAGCTGAAGATGCTGGGTGGCTTCTTTCACATGCTGGATGTGGTTCTACTAATGATGAAGCACCTCCCAAAGAGAAAGAGTTGGCCTCATCATCAGTGGCAGTAGAGAATAAGGAGCACAAGGCTAAATTTTCTACTATCGATGCTTTTGACTCTAAATGGGAGAAATTTCTAGATCCAGGGGAGTTCATTGTGATGGTTTCATTGGTTAAGAAAATTCGGAAACTTTACAACAAAAAGATGCAGATGATTCTGACAAACAAGCCGAAGTTGATATATGTAGACCCAGTCAAATTGGTACAGAAGGGTGAGATAGTTTGGTCTGATAATCCTAAGGAGCTTAATGTCCAAGTGTTGAATTCTTCCAACTTTAAGATCTGTACTTTGAAAGAGACCACCTCATTTGAAGATTTGAAGACAACAAGGAATACTACAGTGACTTTATGTTCCAGTTGGGATTTATGAAGCTTTTTATTGGTTTGATGCTAATCAAGTTTGCTGTGATATGTAATGACAGAAGCAAGCTTCATCTTCTTAAAACTATTTAGGTTCCTAATAGCTGTACAAATGTCTGAAGAGATCATGAATCTAAGCAGAAAACGCTTCAAAGATACATAGGTTCTGTTTTGACATCTACAGCAGTTTCGTAGCGCGCTACGAAACTGCTGTAGAATGCTGTTTTGTGGAAAAACAATGAATTTTGATGATGAGGTCAGCGAATGTTTAAAAGAAGGTCTCAAACACAGGAGGGAGATCATACATGGATTTCATAACAGCTCAAACAGTGACAGGTGTAGGTCTTGAAGGGAAAATAAAATATTTTGTTTATTTTCATAAAGTTTTCTCAAAGGCACTTTATGACCGAGCTACTAGAGTATTGATAGGGTAACCAGAATGTTCAGTTGATACACCTGTTTGGTCCATGAAGCATTCAGATCATATGGCATATGGTGATTATGCGTTGTCATTAAAGGTTTAAAGAGTTTGGAGCGTGGTATTTAAATGATGAAGGAAAATGGGAGACAGAGACCGTTAAAATAGGAGCACATCTTTTGGTCAATTAATGAGCCATCAGCGCTTTCAAGCATCCAAAATCAGTATTCATTGTATCTATAGCTCAGCCTTCTCAACTCAATCAGCAAAAGGACATGTGTCAGCATCCAAGAAGAATCATATTACGAGGAGAAAGGAATTAGTATTTTAGTTTGATTAGGACTTTATGTAATCATAACTCAGCACTTTTGTAATTAATGAGTTGGTTTAGAAATAGATAAGGGTAATTAATGGTAGATCATCGAGTTCTCCCTTCATGCTTGTTGAGGAGACTCAAGGTAGGGATAGTTTTTGTTTTTTCCTATATATGGATGAAATTAGAATGTAGAAAGGGTTGGACATTTTATAGAAAAACAGAGTTGTTTTGGGCCATTGTAAGACTTGTGACAGTAATAGTAAAACAGTATTGATTTCTTCTCAAGATTCTCGATGGATTATTGTGGTCAAATATAAGGATGGTGTTTTATATTTTATGTTCTTTTACAGCCTTGTTGTAACACAATCACTCAGAATTCATAATCTTATGCTCTGACTTCCTGTGTGTTTGGCAAGCTGTGGTTTTGATGGAGTATGTTTGACACTTAATGCAAAGAGCCTTGACTTCTATGAAATGATTATGTTTTTCTTGTTTACTTAGTGTATGAGACTCCATAGCCCAATGAGAACCAGTTTGACATGTATCCAACCAGCTTTTGCTTTCATGAATAAGTAAAGAGTTAGCCATCTTTTGTAGTGAATGATTTTTATCAAGAGTTTGTGAGAGAGCCCTCTCTGATCAAAGAGGCTAAGCTTTGATCTAAAGCTAGGTTGAAAGAGTTACATGAAATCTTGCTTGGTTGCAGCCCTCAGTAGTGATTTTGTGATAACATTTTGGTGCGTCTGCCGGGAGCTTAAGATTGAATTTCTGAAGGTAGCAGGAGTTCAAATGATTTTCAAGGCTGCAAAACTACCTTGGCGACTCCACACATCAAAGAATAAATTAGAAGGTGACTCCACTGCTAGAAGATCAGTAGCTTGATGAAGTTTCAAGATGGATTCCACTGCAAGAAAGAATGCCAGGTATGCTCCTATGAATCGGTCTCATATCCCTGGTTTTCCAAATCCTATGCCAAAGGTTGATTGGTTACATGATCTTCCAATATTCAAAGATGAAAAGAAGGATGATGCTGCTCTCCATTTGGTTAAGTTTCACATACATGTACGCAGTCTTAAGGTTCATTTCCCTGAAGATTGTCTCATGAGGATGTTTATGGCTACTTTAGAAGGAGAAGCATGGTCTTGGTATAAAAGTTTGGAAAATGGTTCATTATCTTCTCTTGCTGATTTCCATGATGTGTTCTGTGAAATGTATAAAGAATATTATCCTTCTTTGTTGCTGCTCAAAGATTGCTGTAGGCATTCTTTAAATCTTATTCAGTACTTGGAGGATTGTTATGGTGATGATGAATTTACAGATGAAGAAATTTTAGAGGCTCTTCATAACAATGTTTTTCAGCACCAAGGAGAAGGTATAACACTCCATGAAGCACAGCATGAAGAGCAGCAAGAGTTTACCTGTGAAAACCATGTTTTATCCTTAGATATTCATGTAGAGATGCAGCAGATTTGTCAGGTTTCAGATCATGATGGAGATGAAATTGATTGCACTCAGCAAGAAGAAATATTGGAGGAAATTTTCTATGACCCTCAGGCAGAGGAAAAGCTTGCTCAATTTTGTAATTCCTTGCAGCAGCTTACTCCAAATAATAATCATAATAGTGAGGAAAATTCCATTGTTTGTTGGAGTGATTCGGAAAAGCAGCTGAATAGCTTGTCAAATAGAAAAGTGGATAGCACATCAGAGGGGTCTTGTGTGGTTGAAGATCAGTCTGCACAACTGGAAAGTTTCAAGGAAGGACAAGCTGATCATGTGTTCTGGGATCCTATAGTTGATTACATGGAAGAGTTTTACTCTCCAGTGTTTCAGTTTTCCTATGAAGATCAGAGACTATTTCAGTGGCAGCGGTCTTTACAATATCACATTGGCTCTGAAATCCGATACAGTCAGAGAAGATTTCAGTGGCAGCGGTCATTACACTGTCATATTGGATCTGAACTCCGGGACAGTCAAAGAAATCAAATGTCAGATAAAACAAATGATTGGCTGCATTGGAAGTTTCATATTGATTGAGCTGAGGGAAGTTTAAATTGTTAGGGTAGGTAGGTAGGTAATTGCAAATAAGCTCAAGGTCAACTGAGCATTTTTCAGTAGATGTAGCTTTCATTCTCCTACAGTCATGCTTGTCAAGCAAATTTCAGTTTGTCAAAATAGATAAGGCACTGGAGCTGCATGTTCTTAGTGCACCACAAGGGCACACTATCCCAAGTGGAGCCACTGTTATCACTGAAAATGCTGTTGTCAAAATTTTTTAGTCTAGCTTAAAGTCAGGGTGTTTTCGCAGCGCCTGAATTCTGTTTAGCAGTTTCGCAGCGCCAGAATTCTTTTTAGCAGTTTCACAGCGCTACTTGTTTGAGTGGTTTCGTAGCGTGCTACGAAACTGGGGATTTGTTCGAGTTTTCAGTGGAGGCCCGAATCATAGCATGCCTATTGTACACTGGCTACAACTGCTGTAGATGAGGTTGATCTGCTTAAAAGGTTTGATGTCAGATTTTTCAGATGAGATTGAAGATATCAAGGTTTACAAGGTTGTTCGTGTATTAGTTCTTCCGTGTGATTGTATTTGCCAGAGGCAAAGCAACGGTTACTTCTGGCAAGTTGAAGGTACATAACCATTGCCACACTAGCAGATATGAACTGGGGAATATAGGATGTTTGGTTTTTGAAAAGGTTGCAGAATATCTGGAACTTCCTTGCAGACATCAAAAGCTTGGTTGTCACGACATATTCCCATATTGTAGCAAGTTAAAGCATGAACAACAATGTATGTTCAGACCTTACAGTTGCCCTTACGTGGATTCTGAATGCTCAGTTGCTGGAGACATTTCAGCGCTTGTGACTCATTTGAGAAATGATCACAAGGTAAATATGCACTTTGGCTGCACCTTCAATCATCAATATGTAAAACCTAATCCTTATAAGGTGGAAAATGCAACATGAATGCTGAAGGTTTTCAGCTGTTTTGGTCAACAATTCTGTCTTCTCTTTGTAGCATTCCAGCTTAGAATAACCCCTGTGTATATGGCCTTTTTGCGCTTTATGGGTGATGATAATGAAGGAAAAATTTGGCGTGGGGGCAAATGGACAAAAGCTGTGTTGGTGATGGAAGGGCCAGCCTATTGATTCCAGTTAAAGGGAATGTTAAGGAGCGCATTTCCTGGAGTTGATGTAGAACTTTCAAATTATCCCTCCACCATTATCGAAGTGCGTGTTCAGCAAGTTGTGCCAGTGTTACAAATAGGCAGCGTTGTGTTTATTTCTGCAGGGGATCACGTTTTTCTTAGACTGGGATACACAGCACCTCCTTCTTGGTATTATTCTCTGAAATAAAAATGTTTTGGAGCTATTGTAACTACTTGGCTTATGCGAAATGCATTGCAGTCGTTTCTTCAAGGCACACGGGCTTTTAAAGTGACTGATATAAATGAAAATGTCGTGAATATTATCAACCACGTTGGTTCATTATTAATGCACATATTGAAGACATGAAAGTGCTCTTATGAAATGCAGCGATTAATGCCAAGTGTCAAGTAGTTTTATAAAGATTTGATTGCCACAAGGCCGCCATGGTTAGTGACACTGGGATAGAAATGTGGCACAAAGGCTGGAATGATATTGACTGATGTCGGTAAAAGATGAGTGCGCATTGAATAAACACAGAAGGAAGGTTGGATTTGGAGGAGAGATAGAATGGCGCTTTTATAGTTTGCAAGGATTAGTTCAGGGTTTTCCAGAATCCGTCTTTCGGGAAAACTGTTAATATTGATGAATATTTGACAGATAAGAGAGTATCATAAAATCGCTGCTTTCGTGGTGTTGCTCAGGTGCGCGCTGTACATTCCATTCTGTGGAAGTTAATCAGATCAGAGGGTTTTTGTTAAGGTCCTTCGATCTTGTAAAACGCCTATGATTAGAGTTCTTTCAGATATGGAAAAATAAAGCTCGTTTTTGGGGGTTTCAATTGTGGATTGAATCGTGCAGAAGTTGTGAATTTTGATCTTGTAGATTGGCTACCACATGGTGGGTTTGCAGTGGAAATGCTTCTGACATTTACAATAAAGATTTGGATCGTTGGTCAGTGAGCAGGAACCCAAACGCTCCCAAGGGAACAGAAGGCTAGAGTTTGCATGGTTAAATTGTTGAAGCCATGAAGCCACATTTAATTGGAATGACAGGTCTCGGGGAAATCCATTGCCGTTGTACCATTCCCCTATTTCTGCATTGAGCTGCCATATTCACTGGTATGCTTGGGAATAAGTTGGGAAGGTACAACATTTATGAAGGAATAACTTCAACTTATGGAATGGAAGGTCACCGTGCTAGGATATGATTTAGAACTTTCATCTTTCTTATTCCTTGATTGAGAGGGTGTCATCTTCACAAATTTGTTTGCTAACCAATCTGCAATCTGTAACATGTTTGCAATCTTCATAGTACTGTCATGGAATGTTGCTTCCTATCCTGGGATGGGATTCAAATCGTGCTGTTAAGAAATCTCGTATTTCAGAGGATGAAGTACGTTTCTATATTGCAGAGATTGTGGATGTCCTTGAGTACCTTCACAAAGTAGGACTGATACACCGAGATGTAAAGAGAATATACTTCTTACTGCAGATGGACATGTGAAACTAGCAGATTTTGGCAGTGTAAAACCAATGGAAAACACCTCAATTTCAATTATTCCGACTACGTCAAACGAGAAGGCCTACACATTTGTTGGTACAGCTGCCTATGTTCTGCCAGAGGTCCTTAAGCATGCACCTCCAACAATTGGAAACGATTTATGGGCACTGGGTTGCACTTTGTATCAGATGCTGTCTGACATATCACCCTTTAAAGATGGCAGTGAGTGGTTCACATTCCAAAGGATCATGGATAGAGATTTCAAATTTCCTGAATATTTTTCTTCTGAAGCATGGCACCTTATTGATTGTTTGCTGGATATGGACCCGTCTAAAAAATTGGCTTTTGGCCCTGAAGGGTATGCTTCTCTCAAGAGCCATCCTTTCTTCAAGGGAGTTGACTGGAATAATGTTAGGGGTATGCTGGCTCCAAAGTTAGCCCCACCATTAACTGTTGACAAGGAAGATGAAGCTGAAGATGCTGGGTGGCTTCTTTCACATGCTGGATGTGGTTCTACTAATGATGAAGCACCTCCCAAAGAGAAAGAGTTGGCCTCATCATCAGTGGCAGTAGAGAATAAGGAGCACAAGGCTAAATTTTCTACTATCGATGCTTTTGACTCTAAATGGGAGAAATTTCTAGATCCAGGGGAGTTCATTGTGATGGTTTCATTGGTTAAGAAAATTCGGAAACTTTACAACAAAAAGATGCAGCTGATTCTGACAGACAAGCCGAAGTTGATATATGTAGACCCAGTCAAATTGGTACAGAAGGGTGAGATAGTTTGGTCTGATAATCCTAAGGAGCTTAATGTCCAAGTGTTGAATTCTTCCAACTTTAAGATCTGTACTTTGAAAAAGACCACCTCATTTGAAGATTTGAAGACAGCAAGGAATACTACAGTGACTTTATGTTCCAGTTGGGATTTATGAAGCTTTTTATTGGTTTGATGCTAATCAAGTTTGCTGTGATATGTAATGACAGAAGCAAGCTTCATCTTCTTAAAACTATTTAGGTTCCTAATAGCTGTACAAATGTCTGAAGAGATCATGAATCTAAGCAGAAAACGCTTCAAAGATACATAGGTTCTGTTTTGACATCTACAGCAGTTTCGTAGCGCGCTACGAAACTGCTGTAGAATGCTGTTTTGTGGAAAAACAATGAATTTTGATGATGAGGTCAGCGAATGTTAAAAGAAGGTCTCAAACACAGGAGGGAGATCATACATGGATTTCATAACAGCTCAAACAGTGACAGGTGTAGGTCTTGAAGGGAAAATAAAATATTTTGTTTATTTTCATAAAGTTTTCTCAAAGGCACTTTATGACCGAGCTACTAGAGTATTGATAGGGTAACCAGAATGTTCAGTTGATACACCTGTTTGGTCCATGAAGCATTCAGATCATATGGCATATAGTGATTATGCGTTGTCATTAAAGGTTTAAAGAGTTTGGAGCGTGGTATTTAAATGATGTAGGAAAATGGGAGACAGAGACCGTTAAAATAGGAGCACATCCTTTGGTCAATTAATGAGCCATCAGCGCTTTCAAGCATCCAAAATCAGTATTCATTGTATCTATAGCTCAGCCTTCTAAACTCAATCAGCAAAAGGACATGTGTCAGCATCCAAGAAGAATCATATTACGAGGAGAAAGGAATTAGTATTTTAGTTTGATTAGAACTTTATGTAATCATAACTCAGCACTTTTGTAATTAATGAGTTGGTTTAGAAATAGATAAGGGTAATTAATGGTAGATCATCGAGTTCTCCCTTCATGCTTGTTGAGGAGACTCAAGGTAGGGATAGTTTTTGTTTTTTCCTATATATGGATGAAATTAGAATGTAGAAAGGGTTGGACATTTTATAGAAAAACAGAGTTGTTTTGGGCCATTGTAAGACTTGTGACAGTAATAGTAAAACAGTATTGATTTCTTCTCAAGATTCTCGATGGATTATTGTGGTCAAATATAAGGATGGTGTTTTATATTTTATGTTCTTTTACAGCCTTGTTGTAACACAATCACTCAGAATTCATAATCTTATGCTCTGACTTCCTGTGTGTTTGGCAAGCTGTGGTTTTGATGGAGTATGTTTGACACTTAATGCAAAGAGCCTTGACTTCTATGAAATGATTATGTTTTTCTTGTTTACTTAGTGTATGAGACTCCATAGCCCAATGAGAACCAGTTTGACATGTATCCAACCATCTTTTGCTTTCATGAATAAGTAAAGAGTTAGCCATCTTTTGTAGTGAATGATTTTTATCAAGAGTTTGTGAGAGAGCCCTCTCTGATCAAAGAGGCTAAGCTTTGATCTAAAGCTAGGTTGAAAGAGTTACATGAAATCTTGCTTGGTTGCAGCCCTCAGTAGTGATTTTGTGATAACACAATCTTTCCTAGGACAGATCAATTTTGTGAAAATATTTGTCCCAGATTTTTCACGCATTATTTCTCCTTTACAAAAAATGATAAAAAATAATTCAAACTTTAAATGGGGTCTAGACGAGCACGAAGCGTTTAACTTAATCAAACAAGCCATCATCAACGCTCCATCCCTAGCAACCCCAAATTTTTCAGAACCATTCATCTTATACACGTTTGCCTCAGAAATTTCTTATGCTGCGATCTTGACCCAGGCAAACCAAGAAAAGGCAGAAGCCCCAATCGAATTCTTTAGTTCAAACTTACAAGGTGCTGAGCTGAAATATTCGGACGTAGAGAAACAGGCGTATGCCGTTTTCAAAGCGGTCAAATATTTCAGACCCTTCTTGCTAAAGGCCCATACCAAGGTCATAGTACCATTCCCAGCAGTAAGAAACCTCCTGATTCAGAAAGACGTGGGCGAGAAGAGAGCGAATTGGATCACCGCCTTGCAAGAATACGACCTGGAAATCAAGCCGGCACACATCGTAAGAGGCCAAGGCTTCTGCAAGATGTTAGCTGGAGCATCGCAAATCCCTGAAGAATCGCCTGAAGAGGTACACACGTATGAGGTAAGCCTAAACAACGCAGAATCATTTTATGCCGACATCATTTATTTCCTGAAAAATGGATATGCTCCATTTCACCTGGATCACATCAAGAAGAGAGCCCTGAGGTTAAAAGCCAAACAATATCAGCTTGTAGATGATGTCTTATTTAAAAGAAACTATGATTCTGTGCTTCTTAGATGTCTTGAGAAAACTGAAGCCAAAAAGGTTTTGCAGGAACTCCACGATGGACCAGCAGGTGGACACTATGCTGGAGAAGCCACCGCACACAAAATCTTACGTGCAGGATACTATTGGCCCACGCTGTTCAAAGACTCGTACAATCACGTAAGAAAATGCCAAGTCTGCCAAACGGCTGCAGGGAAACAAAAGAAGTCATCCATGCCACTGCAGCCGGTTAGCATCGAACAGCCGTTCAGCCAATGGGGTCTGGACATAATAGGTGAGATCGTTCCTCACTCCTCTAAACAGCATAGATATATCCTCACTGCAACTGACTATTTTACTAAATGGGTAGAGGCAGTTCCTCTCAAGACAGCTAATTCTGAAAATATTATTGAATTCATAGATCATTTTATCATTACTAGGTTTGGATTGCCAACGGCCTTAATATTCGATAACGCTTCATATTTTTCTGGAAATACCATGACTGAGTTCGCACTCAAAAGAGGGTTCAAACTAAAGTATTCTGACAACTACTATCCGCAAGGTAATGGGTTGGCTGAATCAACGAACAAGAACCTAATTAGGATTATCAAAAATACAGTCGACCAAAGCCAAAAGAATTGGCATAAAGTGCTAGTAAACGCCCTATGGGCAGACAGAATTACAAAGAAACCCTCTATCGGCACTTCTCCCTTTAATTTAGTTTACGGGAGAGAAGCAGTTCTTCCTACTCACCTAGTCATTCCCTCCTTGTCCTTAGTACAATACATTGATGAAGTATCCACTTCTCCCTTACAACTAAGGCAAACGGAAATAATCAAGCTAGAAGAACAACGAGAACAGGCCAAGAAAACCCACGCTCACCACCAAGCGCTGATAAAATCCTCTTTTGATTCGAACATAATGACCAGAAAAAACTTTCAGATGGGAGATTTAGTTTTGAAGTGGGATAAGGCTCACGAAGAGAAGGGCAAACATACGAAATTCCAGAAGCTATGGCTTGGTCCTTTTCAAATCGTAGAAGTCATAGGCCCATCGACTTTTGTGTTGCAGGACTTGACAGGCAGGAGAGATTCTCTGCCTGTGAACGGACAAATCCTCAAAATGTATTTTCCATAGAAGGTTATCCTTCTATTTTTTGTAGGATAATTTTAGTTTTATTTTAGTTTTATTTTTTAAATATAAATAAGGTTGGTTGTGAGTGATCATAAATTGTATTTATGAAGTATATACCATTTCTCTATCAGATTTTGATTTCACTTGTATAAATAGTAAAACTTTTCGAAAAATCTGACTTTTATTATTGACAAGTAGAGTTAACTTTAGCCTGAATGTGATGTTATTTTCAACTTTACAAAGAAATCTGGGATGAAGGTAACTTTTGGCAAAAATTGTTCTATGCCAACGCAATGAAAAGTATCATCAATAGCAAAATAAGTATTCTCTGCAAAAAACTGCTGTTCTTAAACTCTATTATTGTCGTCCAGAGCTTTCTTAAGGAAAAACAATGATTTCCTCCCTGTTAAGGAAAATCGCAGCATCCAGAGAAACAATCCAAGAAAACACTATCTCTCAAAGAATAAGAGGTCTCATCACGAGGCGGATTATCATGATCACAGATATTATAACTTGCTGACTTTGCCACTACTGTCTATCAAAACAGGGCAATGACTCAAGATTTTTGCAATCAAAAGACAAGGGGTCTCATCGCGAACCAGCTTGTTCAGCAAAAGTGTAAATCAAGTGAATGACTGTGTCATAATTTGGCCACCAAACCAAGACATTGTTCTTTAGAGAATAAAAAAAAAAAAAAAATTAAAAAGGAAAGAAAAAGTGTCAAAAAGGTTTTTCTCTGGAATGTTGTAAATAACCTCAAGCAGGAAAAAGGATCATTGCTGGATAATATGGTAAACCTGTCGAGGCTATGGACGCTTGCGGGCAGCAGAGGCTCTACCTACGACAAATGAGCATACTTTACAAATGCCAGTACGCAGAGAAGACCTTATTTTGTCTTTGAAAAGACTAAGTAATGTCTAGGTCTAAATAAAAGAAATAACCCAGAGGAAGCAAACAATCGGAATGAAATAAAAAGTTGTGACGAAACATCATTGACAGGATAAGGGGTAATACTCTATCTGTTCATAACAAAATTTAGGCGTAAGAAAACTTTTCTGTTTTGGAAGTGAAAATGCAATAGAACAAGCAGAGATAATTGGTTCTTCACAGTGAATCGCCATTGTTGTGGTCACCAACAACCCCCCTTCTTCACTTGACATTAGCAATAACGTCAAGCAAAGAGGGGACCCTGAACAAAAATCCCAAAATAATATTTTTCTAAAGTTTTTATATTTCTCTCCCTAAGGCTTAAATCGCATCGCAAAGAAAGGCCGAAGCATTGCTCGAGCGCGAAAAGCAGAACCGCGAATGAGCGATGCGAAGTTCATCGCGTCGCATACATCACACGCACCCCTTTAAAAGAAGACCTTCGAAAACCGCCGACCGCCGATATGCGAAATCGCAAATCGCAAGCATCACGCTATACGGCATAACCATTAAGCAAAATTTGCGATGGTAGCGATTTGCGATTTGCGATGACAGCGATTTGCGATCTGCGATATCTGCGATTTGCGATATGCGATATCTGCGATTTGCGATCTGCGATATCTGCGATTTGCGATATGCGATATCTACGATTTGCGATCTGCGATGGCAGTGATTTGCGATCTGCGATCTGAAAAGACTTATCACACGACAAACCCAAGATTAAGTGCGCGCCTTGAAGGAATTTAATGACTTCATGCTTGAGTATCAAGGAATGATTGCATCGCATTTATCGAAGAGTCAAGTCATGATGCATGTCAGGATTACGCATTCATTAGAGTTTAATGCTTTCATGTCAATCTTTTCATTTCCCTTCTTCTTTGCGTAGACTCCAAGACACACAACTGATATAAATCTATATGCAGGAAACATCTGAGAGAAAGGGGAAAGCGCCAATCAAACAGCAGAGAGAAGATGCCTCCGCAAATGAATGCCGCATGCAGCAGGACCGCGGATTCCAGACTATCAGACAACTGGCACTGATGAAATTAGACTATCCAGGACTCAGAGTCAAAGGCGCACAAAAGCAGCGTGTTCAGAAAAGATCCTGAAGCTCAGACTTGGTAAAGCAGAGAAAGAAGCGCATGAGAAGGAAGACGCTTCAGGAAAACCTGGAACAAAGAACGGAAACAATTCTTAAAACAGGGGAATGTCCATACAGCACGACTCCTAACCCACTCAGTCATTCTCACAACCGGAAACCAAAACAGCAACAGCAAAATCAGTTCGAGAAGAACCTGGGTTGTGCTAAGTATACACGCGGCGAATACACCCAGCTAGAGAAAGGTTTTCAAAAATATCTTCCGGTCTGTCAGAAGGAAGTGCCAGCTCCTGTTATTTCCACTTTTATCTCCCGAGCAAAAGAAGAAGGCAGTCAGCCGACTCTTCCCAGGAAAACGTTGCACTATTGACAGCACTAAAGAGAATATACAGAAACGGTCAGAAATTAGATTTAAAGTTTTAGAAATAAATTTTCTTTTAGTAAAGGGCGGTCATTTGAAGCCGATTCCCTAGATTCGTGTAATTAATATCAATTAGCTAGTAGTATTTAACCCTTCTCATGGTTTTTGGAGAAGGGTCCGGAAATCTGTCAAAAAACTTATCCTCAGAACATGCACTTCTGCACCCTCAGAGGAGGTTTTTGATGAATAGATGGATCAAGATTTATTTATGTTTGCATTTTAATATCTGTTACTGATGTTGCACTTCTGTACTCTTAGCACATGTTAGAACAAGTAGAAATAAATCATTATTACTTGAAGTTTATTGGTGAAATTAGTCATAAATGGTACTTTTATCTCTTGACTAGATTCTGCTAGTATCCCTAAAGCGATATGTAGCTGAGTTCTTTATATGTTATTGTATGAATGTCTGCATTACCATTTGGCACTTCTGTACGGTGGGATCATTTAATCATGCTTAACATATAGAAAACTGATTATGCGATATGCTTTTCACAACTACTCTGCCTAACTTCTTATGCAGAACGGTTTATCTTTATTGGTTTATATTCTGATATCAGTTGAATGATCTTTATTACCAGCTGCTGTTAGAAATCTTTCTAGATCGCATAAACAAAAGAAAAACACCCCGGGTTAGCATAGATCAGATGTATTTCTCTTCATTAGATTACATTAGCATATAGTTAGTTTAGCAGTTAAAATCAAGGCTAGTTTAGAAAAACCTCTAGATTAATATCATCAGACTCTATGCACACACACACACCCATCACATTGGGAAACTAGTCCCATTACCCCCAGTCGGACCCGCTACTCCAAACGGGCAAGGAGACGCCAACCAGGTTCCGGACCGGGTGGGTATCCCCCTTGTTGTTGACCCGACTTCGGGGCCCTCAACATGGCCTTATACCCTAGAGGTTCCTTTGTGTTGATTTGTACTACTGCATTGCATGTTGACCACTTGCACCTTTTGGCCTAGAGCTGGCTTCACTTGGACTCGTGTTTATGCCAACTTTTGACCATGACGACTGCAAAATCAACCTTGCATACCTTTGAATTCTGCAGCTTGACACACCTTGACCTGTGGAAGGAACACACCTTTGAGTGTCACTGACCAGTTTTCACCTCCCTACATTGAGCATAGGAACGTTCCATTCCTAGGAACTAGATCATCTATTTCACCGACACTTGTTCTTTCCACTGTACCATAGCATTCTTTTATTCTTTTTCCAGCTTAACAAAAAAAGACAAAAAAATTAAATATTCCAAAAAAGAGCGGGAACGGGACAATATTTCCATTTATTGTTGGCAGCTAGAGTTAGTCGTGTCGCCCTTGAACAAAGCACTCAAAACAAAGTCTCCTCCGCATGGGTGGGATTTAGTTTGACTTAGGTACGCCATAACCTTGTTATTGATTCAGTTCTCCTCCAATTGGTTATCTCTTCCAATCATATGGAGGGTTCGTTCGTGCCTCCTGCATGACAAACTTATACAGAGTCATCATATGCTGCCACATAGTCACATTGAGTCGTGCTTTTGTTCAAGGGAAGTTAGCCTTAGTCGGCCTCTCTGTGGTGTCTCTTGACTCATTTTTCAGTCGGCCATCCCTGGTTGTCAGTGTCATGTCTATCATCACATCAGCTATATTGGTCCTTTACTCATGCCAATTTGAGAAGGTCCCCATTGACTTCTTGCTGGCAGGTCTTGTCCTTATCGACGACGACACCTTGCTCTGAGGACAGGCCTAGAGTTGCACCCTGGCCCTATTTTCATTATTGATAGGTCACCTTGTGCTCAGCATCGATTAGTATCATGGGTCTTTGATCCCTTGTGTTTGACATCAGCTTACATTATCACACATTGGGATTCGTGCAATACCTTGGTTTCCATTTGACCCTATTGGTGGATACCTCGCCTCTGTGTCAGCTTTCATTATTGGTTGGTTCAGAGGGTTTCTGTCGTGCGCTAGCCACATCTTGTGTATGCCGGAAACGTACTTCGGTTGGGTTACTACATCTTTTTCGTCTGATTCCTTCCACATTATTGGCCTACGGGTTACATTCGCGCTAGATTGATGAAGGATGCCTTAATGCCTTCCTTCTAGCGGATCTTTCCCTATCAACTCCGACTCATTGCTCTGGGGCAAAGATCTAGAGTCCATTTGGCAGTACCTTGGGGTTTACAGTCATTAGTGGCAGATCCTTCGCTATCAATAGTGGGAAATCATCATTGTCTCCTGACTGATAGATTCTTACAGGTGTTCGACTCCAGCTCATCTATTCACACTTGTTAGATTGTACTGGGTACCTTGACGCTCATTATCATTATCGGTGAGTAGTCTCGCGTTTGTTAACGATATACATCAATGACCAGTAATCAAACAATTTCTCACATGGTCGACTTCAGATCATTTATTCCCATGGTGTAGAAATTTACCACAGCAGTCGGTGAAGAACTCAGGTTGTATCAGCATTCATTGGTTCACTTGACAGTTGCTCCTGTTGCTGCTAGTTGATACCACTCCACTCTGTATGTTGCAGTCAGTCATGGCGACATTCTATATGCTGGCACCTATGTTTGCAGTGCAGTACCATCCTATTCCATCATGTTCAGTTGGTACCTTTTGGGATCATTCTTTGATATCAGTGATCCGTTGCATCTTTCAGCATCATTGACAGTCTTATATGTGATATTTAGACATGTACTTGTTCATTATGATCAGATGATCCATTATGTATCTTTTAGTCATTTATACTTGTATACTTAGTGGATCTGCTTGTACTTGATATGCGGACATGCTTTACTTTTTCTGAGCATGGGTATGCGCGCCTCAGACAGTGTTTCTTTCTAATCTCCTTTGGTGGCTTGGCAGGTTGAATTTTGGTGAAGTCCTCCTCGGTTTTTGACAGACTTCCTTTCCATGTACTCGTATAATATATTTCGGCCATCATGTACCCCTTCTGACCTCATATATTAGGGGGCATCTGTTATAGCTCCAAATCTCACTCTTATGGTTTGTGATGCTGTACTCATGGCCTAAGGCAACCCCTCCTTCTAGACCTGGTCCTAAAATTTAAAAAACTGTGTTTTATCCCTTATACGCGACATTGCCCTAAGTTAAATGCGTGTATACGCGGGTTTGTGTATATCCAACCTGCATATATGTATTAAAACACTTAAAAAAATATAAAATTCCTTATTTTCGGGTGGAGATCGCGGGTTTTACCTGCTGATCACCTGTTAGTGCCCATGGCCCAATTGTTCCCAACCAACTCCCAACTAAAAAACCACTTTGCGAGAGGTATAAAAAGACTTCAAAGGGAAGGCCTAAGGGAGGAGAGAAGAGAGAGAAAGGTTATTATGCTGATATTTTTCCCCTAACCAGGTTTGAAGTCCCTTGTGCCTTCTGCACTTCCCCCATTTGTCTAGGAAACCTTTGTTTCCTTGTGTGTTGATGTTCATCCACCATTTATGACATCATGGAGAGAGTCATGGAAGGAGTTTGTTAAAGGCTTGAGGCTGGAACATTCCGGAAGGAAGCTTTGCTTGGAGCCTGCTGAAGGTGATTCAGGTGAAAATATTCCTTTTTATGTACTTTATTTGTCTATAATAAAAGAAACACATGTCTTGGTTCCTGAAATGAATCTTCTTTATGTTAATGATAGTCATGTTTAGAATTCATATGTAAATGGTTGTTTGGATTTCATAACTAACTACCTTTATTTATAACATGAAGATGGTTTCTTTATAAGGTTTTTTCCATATATTGTTGTGTTCTTTGAATTGGTTGTTTTGCAGGACAAAAGAGAAGAAGGGAACTCCAAGAAGGGTTTGGACCCTAAAGGCCTTCTCAAACGTAGGACCTAAGGTATGTACCCTTTACAATAGAATTTGCTTATAATAGCATAATGGCTGTGTTGGGTCCTTATAATACTAGTGATTACCCCATTACTAGTGTAGTTATACCCCTTATTTATATTTTTGTGCCCCCATATTGTTATTAATGTGCCCATAGAATCCCTCTATTGTTATTTTTGTGGCTTTATATTATTATTGTTAGGTCGGCTGGATTATATTGTGACTCCTTAGACTCCTATATATAGAAAGGAGGTTTTGTCATTTGTATCATCCAAGAATTGTTCATTTATGTAATGTAAAGGAGGTTTCCCCCTCAAAGAGGCTGAATTCTAAGGCGTTGATTTATCTTTTCTATCTTTTCTTGAGCTGGTTTCATAACATTTGGTATCAGAGCTTTGGATTCTAGGGTTTCGCTGCTCCAAACAAGTCATCGTGGAATTTTCGCTATAACTTTTTTTCTATGACGTTTCAGAAGTCACAAAAAAAACCCATTTGAGAAGAAATCGCACTGAACCTTGGGTCCAAATTTCAGAGCTTTTTGCGCGATATTTTTGGAGATATGATCTGAGGAAGTTGGTCTTTTTGCAGACTCCTGAATTACACTCAAAACAGGTGACCTGGGGAAAATCGTCATAACTTTCTTTCTAAGCATCGGATTGAAATTTCGTAAGAAGGTACAGAAAGAGGACAGACTGTAGTTTTCTTTTATGTATTTTTCAGAGTCAAAGGTTGAAACAGTGACATGTGGCACTTCATACAAGTTCGCTCTACTGAACTAGTCTATAATCAGGTCACTGCGGGAGATTGTGCATAACTCTTTCTTGGAGAATCCAATTTGGATCAGACTAGTGGCATTGGAAAGAGGACATAGAAGGCTACTACAGGTCACAATTTCAAAACTGGATGATTCGAAATTACAGAGATACATCAGATTCAATATCAGGCTTCTACAAAGTAGAAAAAGGTGTGTAGTTTTTTTTTTAATTTTTGCATAAGCTTGGTTTGAAGGAATTCAAAGGGCATAGTAAAGCATTATTATCGGTAACTGATGCCCCGAGGAAAGAAAATGCAAACACCTAGTAAGGAACCTGAAAGCTCTAGCATGACTCATGAAGAAGAGGAAGAAATGCTACATGATATATCAAAATTACAAGAACAAGTGCAACAAATGTCACGCTCACAAAAGCTAACTAATGCTAAGATAAATGGCGTGGAATTTAAGATAAAGGGCATGGAAGCTAAGATGGATGATCTGAAGACAGATTTGAGGACAGATTTGAAGACAGACATGGCAGATTTGAAGACAGATTTGACAAATTTTCTACAAGAAATACTTACTAATGGTGAAAAGGTTGTAAAGGAAACTCATGATGTGAACAAAAGAAATGTTAATCATGATTCCATAGACTCTAATGTTGGATCGAAGACCCACCATATTCCAAAAATCGATATGAGGAAGTTTGATGGCAAGGATCCCGCCACATGGATATTACAGATGGAGCAATTCTTCGATCTCAATAATGTGCAAAACACACAAAAGGTACGTATGGCAACTTTATATTTGGAACCAAATCAGTTTGTATGGTATCAATGGCTTTGCTCTCGTAAAAAATTTATCACTTGGGCAATTTTTACGGAAGAATTGATAGCACATTATGAGGATACAAAAAGCAACACTTTTTTTAGCCAATTGATAAGTCTCAAACAAAAGGGTTCAATAATGGAGCACATTGAGGAGTTCCAAAAATTGAACATAAGGGTAAAAGATATTCCAGAGGAGCATAGGATTGATGTGTTCATAGGGTCTTTAAAGGATAATATCCAACATGATGTTCGCCTTTGGGAACCTGATTCATTAGAGAAGGCATTCAGGTTAGCAAGAAAAATGGAAAGCAAAATTATGGCAACCAGGAAGCATACCACTCACAACTATAAAGACGGAAGTTTGTTGCCCCTAGTCTTCCACAACCTATAAGGTTGACACCACAACAATTGGAAGAAAAAAGAGCAAAAGGGCTTTGTTACAGTTGTGATAGCAAATACACTAAAGGTCATAAGTGTGCTGAGAAGAAATTATTCTACATAGATTGTGAAGAGGAAGAAGAAAAGGAGCAAGAAAGGTCAAAAGAAGAGGATATACTCCAGGAACAAAGCCTAGATGAAGAACAAATAAATCCGACCATATCTTGTAATGCATTGGCAGGAATTACCACTCCTCAAACCATCAAGATAGAAGGACAAATCAAGAAGAAAAAGGTAATAGTGTTGATTGATTCAGGAAGCACCCACAATTTTATTCATTGTAGGGTAGCAAAAGAATTGAATTGCTTCCTATATCCAGCACCAGAGTGTCAAGTGATGATTGCAAATGGAGGAACAATAAATTGCTCTGGAAAGTGCCATAATATCAAGCTATCCATGGGAGAATATGTATTGACTAGCCAATGCTTTCCATTCCAATGGGAGGTGCTGATGTTGTACTAGGAGTCCAATGGCTACAATCCTTGGGTACAATAGCTTTTAATTTTCAAGAACTTTTCATCAAATTTTCTACGGAAGGAAAGGAAGTTGAATTAAGGGGTATTGCAGGGAAACCAGGAAAGATAATCAGCTCTAATGGTATGACAAAGCTTCTAAAAAAGGAGCAAAGAGGTGTAATTGCACAATTATGTTCGCTAGATGTTTCCACATTAGAATCATCTATTTCTCCAGATCTCCAAAAAGTCCTGGACAATCATTCCAAGGTATTTGAGACTCCCAAAGGTCTCCCACCTATGCGTGATCATGATCATGCTATTCATCTGATTCCAGGAAGTGTTCCTCCAAACATCAGGCCGTACAGATATCCCTATGTCCAAAAAAGTGAAATTGAACGTATGGTTGCAGAAATGCTAGAGGCTGGTATAATTCAACCGAGTCAAAGTTCTTTCTCTGCTCCAGTAGTATTGGTGCACAAGAAGGATGGATCATGGCGCATGTGTCCGGATTATAGGGAGCTCAACAAGCTCACTATTAAAGATAAGTTCCCCATTCCTGTCATTGATGAATTACTGGATGAATTGCATGGATCAATTTACTTCACCAAGTTGGATCTTCGTTCAGGATATCATCAAATCAGAATGAAGATTGAAGACATTCCGAAAACAGCATTTAGAACTCATGAGGGTCATTATGAATTTTTGGTCATGCCTTTTGGCCTTACCAATGCACCTTCAACATTTCAAGGTTTGATGAATTCAATTTTCAAACCATTCCTTAGAAAATTTGTGTTAGTATTTTTTGATGATATACTAATCTACAGCAAGTCTTGGAAGGATCATGTTGAACATGTTGACAGGGTGCTACAACTATTGGAGGAGAAACAATTATATGCAAAAAGATCCAAATGTTTCTTTGGAGTCCAGGAGGTGGAATATTTGGGTCATATTGTATCTCATGAAGGAGTTAAGGTAGACCCTAGCAAAATTAAAGCCATTAAGGAATGGAAAATCCCCACATCCATAAAGCATCTGCGAGGATTTCTTGGGTTGACAGGGTATTATCGCAAGTTTGTTAAGAATTATGGGAGAATAGCAGCACCTCTAACAACATTATTGAAGAAAGATGCATTTTCATGGACTCCGGAAGCAACAAAGGCCTTTGAACATCTTAAAGAGGCAATGTGCCAAGCACCGGTCTTAGCTACACCGGACTTCACAAAAACCTTTATTGTGGAATGTGATGCTTCAGGAAATGGAATTGGTGTTGTTCTAATGCAAGATGAAAGACCCATTGCTTTTGAAAGTCGTCCAATCAAGGGAAAGTTTTTAAGCAAAGCTATTTATGAGAAGGAAATGTTGGCAATACTCCATGCACTTAAGAAATGGCGACCCTACCTAATGGGAAGACACTTCAAGGTAAAAACGGATCATGATAGCCTTAAATACTTTTTAGAACAAAGATTATCCTCTGAAGAGCAACAAAAGTGGGTCACAAAGATGTTGGGTTATGACTTTGAAATCATCTACAAAAAAGGGAAGCAAAATGTGGTGGCAGATGCACTCTCAAGAAAGGATGAGGATGTGGAAGCATTGTTGTGCGCCATTTCTATTATCCAACCAGATTGGATAAATGAAGCAAGGGAGGAATGGAAGAATGACGAAGAAGTGTGGGCACTTATTCGAAAGCTACAACAAGATTCCAGTACGTCTGATACATTTAGCTGGAAAAATGATTCGTTATGGTACAAAGATCGCTTATACCTCTGTAAGAATTCCCAGCTAAAACAAAAGATTCTTATGGAATTGCACACTTCTCCCTTAGGAGGGCACTCAGGATTTTTAAAAACTTACCACAGGGTTAAGAAGGAATTTTTTTGGGATGGCCTTAAATCAGATATTCAAAAGTTTGTGGCAGAATGTTTGGTTTGCCAACAAAATAAAGTTGAAACAATTAAGACACCGGGTCTATTACAACCTTTATCCATTCCAAGCCAACGTTGGGAGGAGGTTTCAATGGATTTTATCACAGGTTTACCCAAGTCTGAGGGAAAGAGTGTCATCATGGTGGTAGTTGACAGACTTACCAAGTATGCACACTTTTGTGCATTATCACATCCATTTAAAGCCAGTACAGTTTCTACTGCATTTATGGAAACAATTCAAAAGCTACATGGAAACCCAAAGATTATTGTAAGTGACAGAGATCCCATTTTCACTGGAAATTTTTGGACAGAATTATTTTCTTGTCTTGGTACTCAGTTAGCTCATAGCTCATCTTATCATCCTCAATCTGATGGGCAAACTGAGATAGTAAACAAATGTTTGGAAGGATATCTTCGTTGCTTTGTATCTGATAAACAGACACAATGGGTCAAATGGTTGCCTCTGGCTGAATGGTGGTATAACACTTCCTTCCATACAGCAACAAAAATGACCCCATTTATGGCACTTTATGGGTATCAACCACCATCCATCACATCATATTTAAGAGAAAATTCTAAGGTTCAGGCAGTGGAACATCACATCGAACATCAACAACAAGTCCTCCAACTCTTAAAGGATAACCTCGTGTTGGCACAGAATAGAATGAAACAACAGGCAGATCAACATCGCAGTGAAAGAAGTTTTGATGTAGGTGATTGGGTATTCCTACGGCTACAACCATATAAGCAAATGTCCCTCAAGCAAGCTAAGAAGGATAATAAATTATCACCAAAGTATTATGGTCCGTACAAGGTGTTGCAAAAGATTGGTACTATGGCATACAAATTGGAGCTTCCTGCAGCTTCTCGATTGCACCCAGTTTTCCATGTTTCATGTTTAAAGAAGGTTATAGGCGACAAGCTCCCAGTTCAAACAATATTGCCAGAACTTGACGAGGAAGGAAAAATTATATTGGAACCGGAAGCAGTCACAGAAACAAGAACTCGACAGCTACGAAATCGATCAATTTCAGAGTACCTTATCAAGTGGAAGAACTTATCCGCTGAAGATTCCACATGGGAGGATGAGAATTTTATGCAGAAGTATCCAGAACTACTCAAGCGTTGAGGACAACACTTTTTTGAAGGAGAGGGGCATGTTGGGTCCCTATAATACTAGTGATTACCCCATTACTATTGTAGTTATACCCCTTATTTATATTGTTGTGCCCCCATATTGTTATTAATGTGCCCATAGAATCCCTCTATTGTTATTTTTGTGGCTTTATATTATTATTGTTAGGTCGGCTGGATTATATTGTGACTCCTTAGACTCCTATATATAGAAAGGAGGTTTTGTCATTTGTATCATCCAAGAATTTTTCATTTATGTAATGTAAAGGAGGTTGCCCCCTCGAAGAGGCTGAATTCTAAGGCGTTGATCTATCTTTTCTATCTTTTCTTGCTCTAGTTTCATAACAAGCTGTATGAATGTGTGCTTACTTGAATAGACAACTTTTAGTATGCTAGGGTTTCAACCCAAAAAGCCCTAGGGGAACATTTCCCTCCATCAACATCTAAACAATTTTATGTCAGCCATGAATCTCAATGGGGTTGCACAAGAAGATGTTGTAATCAGATTGTTTCCTTATACTTTCCAAGGATCTGTTGGATCTTGGTATTTTTCCCTTCCAACGGGCTCGATTAGAGACTGGGATACTTTTCAAGAAGTATTTCTTGCAAAATTTTGTGATGACAGAACCATAGCATCCTTGATCAATTATCTTTCTAATTTAAAATCTAATACAGATGAAAAGATCAAAGATTTCAACTCTAGATTTAACAAATTGCTAAACAAAATCCCAGCTGCCTCTAAACCTGTTGTAGATGTACAAATAGAATGGTATATATCATCTCTTCCCTCTAATATTGCAATCTTTGTAGATAGAGCCAATAAAGCTACTCTTGTAGAAAACATGAAAGAAGCCATGTCTGTAGAAAGAAGAATCATATCTTTAGAAAGAAGATCACAAACATATGAGAGGAAGAACAAGAAAGTAACGTTTAAAGATGACTCTATTAGTGTCAATCTTGCCATACTGCCATTAGTGATCAAAATTTGCTCTTTTTCATTTTCATAGTAGGAGTCCCATACTGTAAATTTTCAATAATCCATTAGGTCATGGATCCACTGATGGTTGAGGTCACTGCTATTTTCCCTCATGAAACATACTTGCTGATCCTCTTTCTTATTGTTTTCAATCAAAATTCATTTTCCTTCTGCAGTTCATTCCATTAGGTTACTAGGGTTTGGTCTCATTAGGTTTTAGGGTTTTCACCATAGTTAAATTTGATGGTTGAATGCCAATAAAGATTAGCAAGGACATGAGGATGCCAAATAAACTCAAGCAAAGTATCAGAAGAATTGAAAATCATTTTTATCAAATTCAAATGTAATTTTCACCTCAAAACATGTTTTGAGGTGAAAACAGAGTATTTTGTTTCTATTCTTATTTTTTATGTAATTTCATGTTCCTATATGTAATATTGATCCTAAGCTGCCCATAAGTCACCAAACTATACTGTGAGGCTACAAAGACTACAAAGAAATCAAGGCAACATGAGCAAATCCACTTGCAAAAGAAAAAAATGAATAGGCATTAAAATCACGGTTTCTAAAAAGAAAAGAGACATTGGAAAGTAGGTTTTCAAAAAATAAAACATTAAAATGAGGTTCATATATAAACCCATTTTTTTTTCTATTTTCATTCTATTGTATCATTTGCAAATCAAAGGAGCCAAACTAGTGAAGAAAAATCAACTTTCTAAGTGTTCTTGAGCAAATAGGGGTGGCGCTACGCATAGCCAATGGGCACTGCGCTTCTGGAGGAATTTTACCCAGCGCTACGCGTAGGGAGAAGGGCACTATGCGTAGGGCCTTGTGCTGCATGTAGGCCAAATTTCTACAATGTATTTTCCAACGGGCACTGCGCTTTTGGGCAAGTGCACTGCACTTAGGGCGGAAAGCATAAAAAAATCTCCAATCCTCAAATGTTTTCCAAATCACCTCCAAATTCACCTTGAACAAGTAAGTATTGTTGCTCTACTTGGTGATTACTTTGCATATGTGATGTTTTAAATCATTTTTTCACTCCCTATATGAAACCCTAGTTTTCAATATAAAACCCTAGTCATTTTGTTTTTCCTATCACCTAGTCTCATAACTAAAACCCTTTACTTATCATTCCCTTCACTCTCATCACATTCTACCAACTGTTTATCACTCCCTAAACCTTCCCCTCCCTCTCATGGTTTGTCCATAGCTACTAAAACTCACTCACACCCATCCCTACAAACCCTAGTGCATACTATTCATCCCATACATTCTCTAAAACTATGCAAACTAAGAAAATTGATTAGACATGGATAGAGGTGATTCTAATTATGATGAGGAGACAACAGCAAGTGATATTTTAGTGGAGAGGAGAAGGCAGCAGAGAAAGCCTCATAAGGTGGGAAAAATCACAAGAGAGGAGCCAACCAGCTTAGCAGAACTTCAAGCCTCTCCATTAGCAGTTTCTTGTTTCAGATATCTTGGTTGTTTTGAGTTTTGTGAATTAGTAGAGAGAGTTCAGTTTCATCATGAGTTGGCCAGACTCTTTGTTTCCAATTTTCATAACCATGAAGTGACTTTATCTGGGGTTAATTTCACAGTGTCACTAGCTGTTATTTCAGAGGCCACTAGAATTCCTAATGTTGGTGAGAAATGGTACAAGGCTCAACACCTTGATGAGCATTACTATGAGCCTTACATCAAGCCTCAGTATAGAAACCAAGTGAAAAGGATTTTCCCCTTTAAATTTTTGGAGAACATGTATGTCCCTTTGATGAGGATTATCATCAAGTATTTCACATGTGAGGGCAGGTTTTCCAGGTTATACACTTATCATATCAGACTCCTCATGCACTTCACAAGGGTAAAAATTTTGAACCTCCCTTATTTCCTGTTTAGAAACATTGACAAGATGGCTTACCTGGTTCAGAAGAAGCCATATCCTCAACAGATGAATAATATATATCATTACTCCCTAATTAAAATTATTGTTCTTTACCATCTCAGTCTTCTCAATATTCCTTGGGAGACTTTCATAGCTCATGACATGTTTAAAGAACCTCAGATTCCTCCCTCCATGGTGCAAGAGACAACTAGGCCTTCAGCTCATGTGGGAACAAGAGATGAACACCAAGAGACAAAGACTGCTGAGATACCGGTGTTCTTGACATATCAAAGAGGGTAAAGGAAGTTGTTTGCAGCTGCCAGGCAAGTGTTTACTCCACAAGGTGTGGAAGGGACCTTGCCTTCTTCATTAGTACACAGGCAAATGTTATCTCCACAAGGTGTGGAAGGGGCTTTGCATTCTACATCTACAAAACAGGTACAGGTTGAGCAGCTGAACAAAAGGAAGGAAAAGGTACAGGAGGATAACTTGGAAGATGAGCAAGAAAGGCAGTTTGAGTTGGAAGAACATGATAAGCCCGACCAGCATGACACTGAGGTTATTGATTTAGAGGCTCAAGATCAAGAAACCATAAAAGACATCATCATAAATAAAAGGGAAGCTCAAATACAAGCTTTGGCGGTCAACCTTGAGAGAGCCAAATATGTCATCACATACTTAGAATAGGAAAACAAACAATTGAGTGACAAACAAGTCCTCATGGAGCTGGAAATGATCAAAGAAAATAGGCATATTATCAAAGAGGCTCATGTCACATTGACTCCTATTGAGCAGGAGATTGAAAATGATAGGGAGACTTGGCTTGGGAGAGTCAACATACATCTTGAAGGACTTTTTGAGAAGACCAACAGGGATAAGAAAATGCTCAGACACATGGCATACCATTACATGACCCACAACAAATTTTGTAACATGAGGATTAGAAAGTTAAAGGCTAGGATAAGGAGAGCTTTGGAAGGAAAAAAGGAGCAACATAGATTAAATATGTTGGCTGAATCCTCCCTAGCCCAGCAGTTGATGGTGGTGTCTCATGCCAAATTTGGACAGATTTTGAAGAAATTTTTTCATTTTGAAATTTTGGAAATTTAAAACACAGAAAATCTTCCAGTGGCACTGCACTTTTTCTAGGGGCATCCAATGCACAAATGGTTTGCATTTTTGGATTCGGGGCATCAAGGAGATGCACCCTACCAATTTTCATAATTTTTGAAGCACATTTAGTCCACCAGAAGGTCCAAAAACACCCAAAATTTGACCTCTCTACTAGTTTTTGAATACACAGAAGCAGCCTTGGGAGAATTGGTTTTTAAGGGAGAAAATGAGCTCCAAATGAAAACATTCTAGGTGTTCCAGAAACTAGACTTGAATACATTTCCAATGAGCTATCCTAGGGTCAATTTGGATCTTGGGAAGACCTCCAAAAGTGGACTCAAACTGGCACTGTGCGTAGGACCACTGGCGCTACGCATAGGGCATTTTTCACTCAAGATGACTTTTTTGCCTAATTTCGCCTATTTTCTTGATTTATCTCGCATGCAAGTGAATTTTCTGATGTAATTAATTCCATGGATTGCAAATGTAATAGTCAAACACTAGTAGATGGTAGATTCATAGACAAAAGTTGGTTTTGAGGGTAATGAATCTGTTTCCACTCTTGTAGAGGCAAGTTGTTTCACTGCCTAGATTCATGTTCTTAGTTTAGAAATTGTTCAAACATCTCTTCTTCTCATGGATTTGACCCCTGATGGCTAGGATGACTAGTTTAGATCTCTATATCATGTATTATCTTTTTCATTTACAAGGGTTGGATTCATCTGGATGCTCATGTAATGAACACATATCATTTTGTAGTAGTTTTGGCAGGAAACTAATAAAGTTGCAGCTATTTTTATGGATCCCTGTGGTATGACCTTTATCATGTGTTTCTTCTTCTGTTAATATGTCTTCATGTCATTTATGTGAGTCTCTTTCATATAATTGCTTCTGCTTGGTTGTTTTCAAGTCAGATAGGTGGAATACATTAGGTTTTAATGCTCTGCCTTGGGAAAACACTAGTATTTTATGTTTTCTTCTATTTAGGAAGTATTCTTGACTTTCTCAGGCCCTTCTTAGCTCCTCACCAGTCTAGCCTTTCACCCCATCAAGCTTAAGGTGTTGAAGATCCTACCTACCTTGCCCCATAGAATCCCCTGCAATTTTGACTTAGGTTCCTAGACCCAAATTGCCAAGCTCCTCCTGATTTGGAAAACACCAAAAAAATTCAATCAAAACCTTTCGAGCTACTATACTTAGCCTAAAATCTTTACCTGATTTAGTCATCCCAATTGAGATTCATAAGGAGAGATCCATCTCCCTACCTGGTAGGGCTAGCTACCAGGTTAAGCTTGGTTTGTGATTACCCTAGAATTGCCTCCATTTAGCCTAAGGTCAATTTAGGTGATAACATAGTGGCGACCATACTGGGGAAGAAAGACTAATCACCCTGGTAATATCTTTGAACCAAATTCTTGAACTTCGGATGATTAGTTTTAGAATTTGCTAGGCTAAAACAGAAAGTTGTAAAGAAAAGTAAAAATTTCAAACTTTGAACACACTGGCTTCGAGAAGGTACACGAGGTCCAATCCTGATCCAAATCCTCCCCCTGTATTTGAAAATACCAACCTCATTTGGAGAATAATAAAACAAGAAATTTCAGTAAGCCCTATACCTATTTTCAGATCCAATTCTGTCCAGTGAGTGGTTGTTTATTGAAGACCTCCCTTTTGACGAGTATTTTTATCTTTATCTATTTGAAACCAAATTTGAAACTGCACTTGATAATACAGTTCTAAATACAGAATTTGTAACAAATCTCAAGATTCAAAGGGAAAAAAGATCAATTGACGAATATATCTTAAATTCTCCTCAATCATCCATCACTGCTGCCAATATCCCTGAGCTTTCAGAATCAGCATCCACTACTCTCAGTTCATCAGTATTCCCATCAATTTCTGAAGTCCATTCTCAACCTCAGTTTATACCTACCCTTCCCCTTCAACCAATCATATCAGATCAAAAACCTATCACCCCTACTTCTCCATCAACCACTCCATTAAACCCTAGTAGTTCAACCGTTGTTTCAAATCCGCCTCGAGTCATGGCTGCCCGGTATGCACCCTTTGTTTTACCTCAGAATATGGATGATATGCCTACTGATTACCAAAGTAAAATACCTCCTTTTAATACCACTCGAAGTATTATAGCACAAAAACATGTTGATAGAATGAATGACTTCTTTGACCTTCATGAGGTAGAGGAAGAAAATGTGACTATGAGATTGTTTGTGCAAAGCTTTGGAGGTGAAGTTCGAAAATGGTTCAGAGCTTTACCAGCAGCCTCTATCAACACTTTGCTGGTTTTGCATAGACAATTCCTAGACCGATGGGAGGTAAAGAAGAACCCACTCCAAATTTTTTCTGAGTATGAAAATATCAAAAGAAATGCAAGTGAAAGTGTGCAAGATTACTGTGTGAGGTTCAACGCAGTATATAATGTTATTCCGGCTGATATTAAACCACCAATGGGGTTAGCCTTGCTCAATTTTCCAGATGGTTTCTATGCTGATATGGCATATCAGTTACGAGAAAGAGATCCTACCACACTTGAAGATATGCAGAAGAACGTTGTAGGTGTAGAAGCGAATCTGCTAGCCAAAAGAGCGAGAATGAGATCTGAAAAGAAGGTGACTATAAAAGAGGAAGCATCTTCCTCAGATGTTAAAATGGATACTTTGCTTCAAAAAGTTGATAAGATGTTTGACCAGCTGACCATCATAGATAGACCTGAAACACCAATCAGGAATCCAAACTTCAGAGGACAGCAACAACCCCAATTCTGGATTAAGCAGAGGGAGCAAAAGGCACAAGATCAAACAACACAACAACAACAGGTTAGAACTCCTTTGCAGCAGAACTATGTGCACATAATGGAGGAGGAAGATGACGATGATCAGGTAGTTGAAACAAACCATTTCTTCACCGCTGATGGTTTACCCATTTTTCTGATAGAAGACAAAGAATAAGCAGAGGTTCCAGAAACCCAAAGGGATGAAGATTACATACTAGCAAATGAGGCAGTTTTGGAGGATGAGTCAGATGATTATCAGCGAGGATATATGAATGCCTTTACAGCACAGCAGAAGCAATATTCTTTGAGAAGCCGAGATGTAGCTATCAACCCAATTCGAAAGAGAAAGGAAGCACAATCTAAAAATGATTCTTCAGGTATTCAAAAGAAAGGGAAAGAGGTCGTTGATCCAAGTTCTAGAAAAGGACCATCAACAAATAACAGTGCAAGTGAGAAGAATGATCAGCAAAGTGCAGCAAAAGAAAGAGCAAAAAAGAAGGACCCTCCTGTCAAAGAGGTAGAAAAAGTTTCAGATTTTAGTTTAGAAAATGAAATTGCTAAATTAAAAGTTTCAATTCCTTTGACTGAGTTAGTAAAGAACAATATTTATAGAAACCATGTGTCTCGAATTTTGAAAGTAGATCCTTGATTGGACATGGTCAATGTAGAAGATGATCACCCTGAGCTCATTTTTGGCCCTGCCCTAGAAGGTCAGTCCAAAGATAGTGAAGTTCCTCCATTTTATATAAGCCTTAGATTACACGAGTACGTTTTCCATAATGTCATGTTTGACTTTGGAGCTTCTCATAATTTGATTCCAAAAGCCATTATGGAGAAACTAGGCCTCAACATTACTCGAAAATATCATGACCTGTATTCTTTTGATTCTGATAGAGTCCGTTGTATTGGTCTTATCAAAGACTTGGTAGTATCTTTAGACCAAATCCCAGCCAAGAATGTTCTGATGGATGTGGTTGTTGCTGACATTCCACCACGGTTTGGTATGCTCTTGTCTAGATCATGGGGTGCAAAACTTAAGGGAACTTTACAACTTGATTTCTCTTATGCTACTATTCCCGTGTTTGGCCAATTGAGAAAACTATATAGGGAGAAGAAAATGAAATACATGATTACTAGCAAAGAGAAGCCACTTAATCATCCAATAAATGTTGTACATACAGATTTAGAATCATTTGTACTATATTCAAATAGTGGTTTGAATGATGTAGATATTCAGTTAGTAGAAGTAGATGATGTACCTGAGATTTCAGAAAATTTTAGAGAAACCCTTGATCAAGAGAGAAATAAATTAACAAGTTCTTCTGAGAATTCCACCTACCAGCAGCAAAAGGTCAGTGAACAACAGAAAAATGAAGAGATCAGTCAAGGTAATGCAGAAAAGGAAACAAAATTTCAGCATCTAGAAGAAGAGGCAGGTTTTTGGAGCATGGATTTTGACAGAGTTGTTGGTAAGGATGGTGCTAGCATAGGAATTTGGATTCGGAGCCCTGCTTTCCATCTTGATAGAGTTCCTAGTAATGTTAGAGTGTGTTCTTACAAGTTGGCTTTTGACTGCTCTAACAATGAAGCAGAGTATGAAGCTTTGATTTCAGGTCTGAAAATTTTGAAGAAGCTAAATGAAAAAATAATTTCGGTCTATGGAGATTCAATGCTAGTAATCAAACAGGTAAAGGGAGAATATTAAGCAAAACACCCGCATATGAGAGCCTACAGAAATTCAGTCCTAGACATCTTGCGAATGTTTCCTGATTATACTTTGACAACTGTACCTCAGACTCAAAATATTACCTGTAGATTCACTAACCACTGTAGCTAGCAATTTAAAGATCCCAATGAACTCCAGTAACAAGTTTGAAATTCATGTCAAACACTGGCCTACCATTCTGGATAATTTAAGGTATTGGCAAGTATTTTGGGATGATAATGAAATCAATACTTTTTTGTAGAATGAGGGATTTTCAAGGATGCTTCCATAGATGATGATTACGATACCGATGACCAAGAGATTGAAGTGAATCAGATGGAGATATTGTGGCTGAAAGATAACATTATTCCTAAAGGTCTCATACCTTTAGAAGAACTTTTTGATCAAGATGATGTTGCAAGAAAGCCGAGCTTGGTACTGACAGATAAAGGAGTTGAGGACGTCAATATTGGAACAACAGAAAAGCCCAAGTTTGTAAAATTGTCCAAAGCATTGTCTCCTGAGGTAAAGACTAAATATGTTACATTGTTATCTGAATTTTCTGATGTGTTTGCCTGGGATTATTCTAATCTAAAGGTGTATGACAAAGATATAATTCAGCATACTATTCCCATCAAGCTAGATCAGAAGCCATTTAGACAGAAGTTGAGAAGCATTAACCCAAAGTTATTGCCTTCCATCGAGAAAAGGGTAATAGATTATTCAAAGCTGGTATAATTTTTCCAATCAGATTTTTTGATTGGATTTCGAATTTGGTTCCTGTACAAAAGAAGACTGGAGAGATAAGATTGTGTATAGATTTCCAGAACCTTAACAAGGTATCTTTGAATGGAAATTACCCACTTCTAAATATGGATCATATCCTGCAAAGAGTGGTTGGAGCATCACGTATGTCACTACTTGATGGGTACTCAGGTTATAATCAGATCTTGGTGAATGAAAAAGATCAAGACAAAACTGCATTTACAACACCTTCGGGAACTTTTCGTTATGCTAAAATGCCATTCAGTTTGAAGAATGCTGGAGCCACATTTCAGTGAGCCATGGACATCGCCTTCGCTAATGAGAAGGATGTATTTTTGGTTGTATATTTAGATGATTTGATAGTGTTTTCAGGTTCCGATGATGAGCATCTACACCATTCAAATATTGTTTTTCAGACATGTAGGAAATTTGAGATATCTCTTAATCCAAAGAAAAGTCTTTTTGCTATGGATGAAGCAAAGCTGCTTGGTCATATTATCTCAAAAGAAGGAATTTGCATTGATCCTTCAAGGGTGTAGGAGATTCAGCAAATAGATTTTCCCCAGAACAAGAAGGAGATACAAGCTTTCAATGGTAAGATGAATTCCATACGCAGATTTGTACCCAATTTAGCTGAACATTTAAGAGAAATGACTAACATGTTGAGAAAGGACAACATGGTAAAATGGACAGGGGATGCCATGAAGTTATTCAATTTGGTAAATTTTTCTTTGACCACAGATCCAGTATTAATTAGTCCTAATTACACTCAAGATTTCATTATATTTTCATTTTCATCCGAGCATACCATGGCTGTAGTATTGATGCAAAAGAGAGATCAGCTGGAGAAGCCCATTGCCTTTTTTAGTAGGACTATTCGAGATGTTGCCTTGTGGTACAATATAATTGAAAAATAGCTTCTTTCTCTTGTCAAAGCATTGAAGGATTTTAGAGTGTATATTCTGCACTCAGACATCATAGCATATGTACCCAATGTAGCAGTAAAGGATGTGCTGATACAAACTGATCGGGAAGGGAGGCGAGGAAAGTGGATTGCAGCAATGTTGGAATACGATGTGGAGATTAAACCCACAAAGCTTATCAAAAGACAAGGCTTGGCAAGACTAATGGTTGAATCAAATCTGCATGCTTTAGATATCAATCTCATCGCAGCCATGTTAGAAGATGAAGAAGAAGGCTCACTTATTCAAGTGTCTAAAATGTTTCTTCAATCACCATGGTATTCAAACATAGTGTATGTACTTCAACATCTTTCGCCACCTCCAAGAATGTCTAGAAGTAAAGGTAGATCACTCAAACTCAAAGCTGCCAAATTCTGTATTTTAAATAATGCCCTTTATTGGAAAGATCCGGGAGGTGTTTTACTTAACTGTTTGGTTGAAGACGAAGCTCAGTAGGTGATGTATGACTTTCATAAAGGTGATTGTGGTGGTCACTTGTTCTGGAAGACAACGACAAATAAAGTATTGAGAGCAGGTTGTTACTGGCGAACCCTATTTTCAAATGTGTATAAAACAGTTATGAGCTGTCATGAATGTTGGGTTTTTCAAGGGAAAATAAAATTACTTCCTCTTCCACTGAAACCTGTCGAAGTTAATGCACCATTTCAATAGTGGGGACTTGATTTTATTGGGGAAATTCATCCCACATCGTCGGCACAACACAAATGGATCCTAACAGCAACTAACTATTTCACTAAGTGGATTGAAGCAATTTCGACCAGACAAGCCATAGATACGGTAATCATCCAATTTCTAGAGTCAAATATTTTATCTCGTTTCGGTTGTCCTAATAAAATAATCACAGATAATGCAGCCATATTCAAATCAAAGAGGATGATTGAATTTTGCAGTAAGTATAACATTACATTGGGTCATTCTACAACATATTACTTGCAAGGAAATGGTTTGGATGAATCATTAAATAAGTTTTTGGTAAACATAAACAAGAAGATGTTGGAAACAAATAAGAAAGGTTGGCACAGGGAGTTGGTTAATGACTTATGGGCTAATAGAGTGAGCCACAAGAAATCCATAGGTATGTCTCCATTTGAATTAGTTTATGGCATTAACACAGTTTTTCCAACATCTCTTGCAGTTATGGTTATGAGATTGTTATAGGAGCCCAATAGTGAAGAGGATGACTTTCAGCGAAGAATCAATTAGATGATTCATCTGCAGCAAACATAGGATGGAGCTTTCCAAAACACTTTCAAATTACAGGAAAAGATCAAGAAGATCTATGACCGAAAAACTAAAGTAGACAAATTTCAGCTAGAGGATGTGGTGTTGTAGTGGGATGCTCGGAATGAGGACAAAGGAAAGCACGGTAAGTTCGAAAAATTATGGAAAGGACCCTATAAGATTGTAGCATACAGAGGACAGAATGATTTTCTGCTCAAGGAGATGGATGATCAAGAGTGCCCAACATGACCAATTAATGGTAGGCTCTTGAAGAACTATTACTTTTGAGGTGATTTATGAAATTATGACATGATCATTGTACATACCATTTTCCCTTTTATTACAAGATTTCAAAGTACACAGTCATTCTAGCTTGGGGCCCGAAGTGAAGGCTATAAAGTTTGAATGATATGTGTAAGGTTTGCCAATTTTGATTTAGTTTCTAGTCACAGTTTGAGTCATGAGTCAGTTTCAGTTTGCATTGTGTTAGTTTTAAGTTTTTGAAAAGTTTTGACTTCGTTGCCCAATGGATAAGGCTACTAGGTCTACGATGTTCTTGGCACCTCCAAGGAGCTACCATCCCCATTGGAGCCAATGTTAGTGTCAGTCTTGTCATACTGCCATCAGTGATCAAAATTTTCTCTTTTGCATTTTCATAGTAGGAGTCCCATACTGTAAATTTTCAATAATCCATTAGGTCATGGATCCACTGATGGTTGAGGTCACTGTTGTTTTCCCTCATGAAACATACTTGCTGATCCTCTTTCTTATTGTTTTCAGTCAAAATTCATTTTCCTTCTACAGTTCATTCCATTAGGTTACTAGGGTTTGGTCTCATTAGGTTTTAGGGTTTTCACCGTAGTTAAATTTGATGGTTGAATGCCAATAAATATCAGCAAGGACATGAGGATGCCAAATAAACTCAAGCAAAGTATCAGAAGAATTGAAAATTATTTTTATCAAAGTCAAATGTAATTTTCACCTCAAAACATGTTTTGAGGTGAAAATAGAGTATTTTGTTTCTATTCTTATTTTTTATGTAATTTCATGTTCCTATATGTAATATTGATCCTAAACGGCCCATAAGTCACCAAACTATATTGCCAAGCTACAAAGACTACAAAGAAATCAAGGAAACATGAGCAAATCCACTTGCAAAAGAAAAAAATGAACAAGCTTTAAAATCAAGGTTTCTAAAAAGCAAAGAGACATTGGAAAGTGGGTTTTTAGAAAAACAAAAATTAAAATGAGGTTCATATATAAACCCATTTTTTTCTATTTTCATTCTATTCTATCATTTGCAAATCAAAGGAGTCAAAGGAGTGAAGAAAAATCAATTTTCTAAGTGTTCTTGAGCAAACAGGGGTAGCGCTACGCATAGCCAACAGGCGTTGTGCTTCTGGAGGAATTTTACCTGGCGCTATGCATAGGGAGAAGGGCGTTGTGCGTAGGGCCTTGCGATGTGTGTAGGCCAAATTTCTACAGTGTATTTTCCAACGGACGCTGCGCTTAGGAGCCAGCGCTGTGCTTCTGGGCAAGTGCACTGCACTTAGGGCAGAAAGCATCAAAAACTCTCCAATCCTCAAATTTTTGCCAAATCACCTCCAAATTCACCTTGAACAAGTAAGTATTGTTGCTCTACTTGGTGATTAGTTTGCATATGTGAAGTTTTAGATAATTTTTTCACTCCCTATATGAAACCCTAGTTTTCACTATAAAACCCTAGTCATTTTGTTTTTCCTATCACCTAGTCTCATAACTAAAACCATTTACTTATCATTCCCTTCACTCTCATCACATTCTACCACCTTTTTATCACTCCCTAAACCTTCCCCTCCCTCTCATGGTTTTTCCATAGCTACTAAAACTCACTCACACCCATCCCTACAAACCCTAGAGCATACTATTCATCCCATACATTGTTTGAAACTGTGCAAACTAAGAAAATTGATTAAACATGGATAGAGGTGATTCTGATTATGATGAGGAGACATCAGTAAGTGATAGTTTAGTGGAGAGAAGAAGGCAACAGAGAAAGCTTCATAACAGGGGCAAATCCACAAGAGAGGAGCCAACCAACTTAGCAGAACTTCAAGCCTCTCCATTAGCAGTTTCTTGTTTCAGATATCTTGGTTGTTTTGAATTTTGTGAATTAGTAGAGAAAGTTCAGTCTCATCATGAGTTGGCCAGACTCTTTGTTTCCAATTTGCAGAACCATGAAGTGACTTTAGCTGGGGTTAATTTCACAGTGTCACTAGCTGTTATTTCAGAGGCCACTAGAATTCCTAATGTTGGTGAGAAATGGTACAAGGCTCAACACCTTGATGAGAATTACTATGAGCCTTACATCAAGCCTTAGTATAGAAACCAGGTGAAAAGGATTTTCCCCTTTAAATTTTTGGAGAACAGGTATGTCCCTTTGATGAGGATTATCATCAAGTATTTCACGTGTGAGGGCAGGTTTTCCAGGTTATACACTTATCATATCAGACTCCTCATGCACTTCATAAGGGTAAAAATGTTGAATCTCCCTTATTTCCTGTTTAGAAACATTGACAAGATGGATTAGCTGGTTCAGAAGAAGCCATATCCTCAACAAATGAATAGTATATATCATTACTCCCTAATTAAAATTATTGTGCTTCACCATCTCAGTCTTCTCAATATTCCTTGGGAGACTTTCATAGCTCATGACATGTTTAGAGGACCTTAGATTCCTCCCTCCATGGTGCAAGAGACAGTTGGACCTTCAACTCATGTGGGAACAAGAGATGAACACCAAGAGACAAAGACTGCTGAGATACCAGTGTTCTTGACATATCAAAGAGGGTTAAGGAATTTGTTTGCAGCTGCCAAGCAAGTGTTTATTCCACAAGGTGTGGAAGGGACCTTGCCTTCTTCATCAGTCAGCAGGCAAATGTTATCTCCACAAGGTGTGGAAGGGGCTTTGCCTTCTACATCAAAAAAGTAGGTACAGGTTGAGCAGCTGAACGAAGGGAAGGAAAAGGTACAAGAGGGTAACTTGATGAGCCCGAGCAGCATGACACTGAGGTCATTGATTTAGAGGCTCAAGATCAAGAAACCATCAAAGACATCATCATAAAGGAAAGGGAAGCTCAAATACAAGCTTTGGTGGTCAACCTTGAGAGAGCCAAGTATGTCATCACATACTTAGAATAGGAAAGCAAACAATTGAGTGACAAACAAGTCCTCATGGAGCTGGAAATGATCAAAGCAAATAGGCAAATTGCCAAAGAGGCTCATGTCACATTGACTCCTATTAAGCAGGAGATTGAAAATGATAGGGAGACTTGGCTTGAGAGAGTCAACATAATTCTTGAAGGACTCATTGAGAAGGTCAACAGGGATAAGAAAATTCTTAGACACATGGCATACCATTACATGACCCACAACAAAATTTGTAACATGAGGATTAGAAAGTTCAAGGCTAGGCTAAGGAGAGCTTTGGAAGGAAAAAAGGAGCAACATAGATTAAAGATGTTGGCTAAAGGCTCCCTAGCCCATCAAAGCAGTTGATGGTGGTGTCTCATGCCAAATTTGGGTAGCTTTTGAAGAAATTTTGTCATATTGAAATTTTGGAAATTCAAAACAGAGAAAATCTGCCCAGAAGCGCAGCGCAACTGGGACTGCACTTTTTCTAGGGGCATCCAATGCAAAAATGGTTTGTATTTTTTGATTCAAGGCATCAAGGACATGCACCCTGCCAATTTTCAAAAAATTTGAAGCACATTTAGTCCACCAGAAGGTCCATAAACACCCAAAATTTGAACTCTCTGCCAGTTTTTGGACACACAGAAGTAGCCTTGGGCGAATTGGTTTTTGAGGGGGAAAATAAGCTCCAAATGAAAAAATTCTAGGTGTTCTAGAAGCTAGACTTGAAGACCTTTCCAATGAGCTATCCTGGGCTCAATTTGGATGTTGGGAAGGCCTCCAAAATGGGACTCAAAGTGGCACTACACGTAGGACCACTCGCGCTGCGCATAGGGCATTTTTCACTCAGGATGACTTTTTTGCCTAATTTCGCCTATTTTTTTGATTTCTCTCTCATGCAATTGAATTTTTTGATGTAATTAATACCATGGATTTTAAATGCAATAGTAAAACACTAGTATATGGTAGATTCATGGACAAAAGGTGGTTTTGAGGGTAATGAATCTGTTTCCACTCTTGTAGAGGCTAGTTGTTTCACTGCCTAGATTCCTGTTCTTAGTTTAGAAATGGTTGAAACAACTCCTCTTCTCTTGGATTCAACCCATTATGGCTAGGATTAGTGGTTTAGATGTATATATCATGTATTCTCTTTGTCATTTGCAAGGGTTGGATTCAGTTGGATGCTCATGTACTGAACACATATCATTTTGTAGTAGTTTTGGCAGGAAACTAATAAAGTTGCAGCTATTTTTATGGGATCCCTATGGTATGGCCTTTAGCATGTGTTTTTTAATATCCCTCCCCTTAATAATAAATAATAAATAATAATAAATCATAAATGTTAAATAATAAATTATATTAAAAATATATACAAGAAAATAAATAAAAATAATAAAAATAAAAATAGTAATAACCATACTAAAACTCTAAATAAGAATAAATAGAAATAAAACAAGAAAACTATCAGAAAGAAGAAAATAAAAACAAGAAAGCTAAAAAAAAAAATGTTGCATGTAGACACATGGAGTGTGTGCATGTGGTTCCCCTTCCAATGTTTGTTCTATTTAACAGATGGTGAGGAAGATGAGAGGCATTCTTGCATTCCATCATTCTGAGATTCTATCTTCATTCTCTTGGGAGAATGGTGTTCTAAGACTTAGGAGTCACTCGCAGTAGTATGTTGATTGAGGGATTGGGGGTGGCCAATTGTAGCAAATCCTTGTGCAATTGAGCCTACGGTTGGGTGGAGAGTCATCCCCAAACCTTGTTGTCCTATCGTAGACATCGATCACAGGTAATACAGGTAAGTGCTCATTTGTTGAATCTGATATTAATTAGGCAATTAACTTTATATTTACTTTGGACTGTTACATATGGTATCAGAGCAAGTTCAACTCTTAGGGCCTATAGACATTTCAATGTAGAAAACTTTGATCTAAATGATTTAACAAAAAAAAAAAAGAGCGAGTTTAAATCATGCACTGTTAAATAGTTTTCTGCATTGATAATCAAATGATATTATCAGATATTCTTGTACCACCGATAGAAACCATAAGGCAGCATCAGTTTATCTGAGCATTAGGTTTTTTTTTCCATTGATTTAATTAAAAATGTAGGGAGACTCGTGATTACAGACCAGAATTTATGACAGAATTTTAGAGATCTAAGCTTCGTTTCTGTAATCGAATATCTTGATTACTGCATGTTGGGTACATTGTCCTCATTTTGCGGGACAGTCTAGCACATATCTAGTTTTCCCCTTGTTGATGGATGTGGCATTGTGGTTGGCTCATGAGCTGTAAATTTCGTTCTACAAATAATCAATTGAGGCACTGCATGCAAGGGGCATAGCCATCATACATCCAGCTTGATTTCTTGTCATCTCATTTGATGTCTGGAATATATGGGATTCAGCATATTTTTTTTCGTATGCTTATCTAAGTTCATATCCATGGCATTCTGAAAATGTAGAAGATTCAGATATGCCAGTCTATTCGTAGCATCATTAATCCACGATGTTGCGCCGATCTTGTGGGGATCGACTATTATCTTAAATCCAATAGAATAGAACAGAATATTTGTATGAATGGTCTTCCCATGCCCTGTAGGATCTTATGAATGTAATCCAAACTTTAGTGGTGTTGTATTTTTGTTTTCTGTCTCTTTGTTTCCTTTGGACCCATTTTCAAGTATTCATTGCGAATTTTTGTGCATCGTTGGAATTAAAATGCAAGGCACAACGTTCCTTAAACGTAAACAGATGAAAACCTTCCAGGGTCTTTTTCCATAAATGGCCTGTTATATGCATTTTATTATAACGTATAACTTAGAAATCCAGGATGGCCGCTCTCTTTGGCATTTATTAGCACATGTACTTTGGACTGTTACATTCCAGTGTCTTTAGTTTAGTTGTATTGGCCTCTTATATCTCTTCTGCAATATACGTCCTTTTTCTTCTGTTTTCTCGGTTTCAGATTGGTGTCCTTCTTGCATCTCTATTTTATTTTATCATTTTTCACAAAGAAAAATTCAGAACTCTTTTATTGCATGGAAGAAAATGGAAAAGAGCATAATTAGCTACCTGCTTGAAGCTTAAGCACAGTTTGTAATACATCTGCAAATTGTCTTGAAAAGTTAAATATTTAAGTTCACTGATTATCCCTACTGACATGATGACAGTCCTCCTATGTATACCTTACAAAAAAAAAACATTAGCAACATTAAGTTTAGAAAACAATTCAATGTTTGAGTTTTTATTTAATGGTAATGTCACTAGCCATTTTTGAACTGCTAAACCAACATACAAGTAGTTATAAAATGTTAACTCAAGAAATTTTATTTGCAGACATATACAGTGTACTTTATTTACAAAATAGCTAGTTTTGATCTCAAGAATCAACCCGTTGTTTTTGCCATTTGCTTCTCTGAATCTTTGCAGTATCAAGTAACTTTAGCTGTAGAATAACAGTTTCTGTTTTGAGAAATGTTTTAGGTCAAGGCTCTGCTCCATCCTTACTCCATATATTTTGGACCATCATCTTTCTTATCTCATTTAGAAGATTTATTGCTTTGAATTAATGAACTTTACATATCTTTCGTTAATGTGGCGGGGAATCCTTTCTATTTTGATGCTTTCAGTCCCTACGATTACTGCCACAAATGCTTTCTTTGTGCGGATGAAACACCACCCACGATTTGAGCTTTTTGAACACTAGCTTTTCTTTTTGGCTCACCACAGTGACAATAGTATACTCTGGTGAGATTATTTTTCACTGCACTTAACCCCATCTCTTTCAGTGAAGGGTTCTTGCTGTTTGATAATTTTTGACAGTTCTGTACGAGAAGCAATATTTTCCACTAAGATCAAGATCAGTGTTTTTATTTATGGTCTTGAAGATGTTGGCTACTATGCATACATTTCTGAGCTAAGATCTTCAATGATCTGTTGCATAGGACTCGCTTCTCGTCCCAACATTAATGAATTTGAGCCTTATTGAGTTTGCTTGACACGTTAATCTCTCCAATGATTTCTCAGGTGTTGCAATGGACTTCGATTAAATTGAACCTTCACTAATTTGTGTCTTTAGTATCTTGACAAAGGTTGTTTCACTGTATTCTGTATATCAATTTCTGAAGTGAATTAAGGTCCAAACCCGATTGTGACACTTGTTTTGAAACATTGAGTATTAAAGTTTGACAAAACATTAAGACAAATGTTGTTTCCGTGTATTTTGTCTGTGTATTCGAATGTGGTGGAATATCCCCGAGCAAAACCTATATGGCAAGGATCAAATCATTGTAATCATCTCTTTTTGATACTGGAATTCCTTTAGTGTGTTTTCTCTCCAAAACAATTATACCCTTTGGCTGCATATAATTCAGGACTTATGTTTGTCTCCATAAATCTTGAGGGAGCAGCTGGTGCTATGTCAGATCCAGAAGCTCTAACACTAAATAAGAATCTCCTTGGAGCTTGAAAAATTTTGGTATCTGAACTTATCCTGTACTGCTCCATTAAAATAAATTTACTTATAGGAACTACTCTCACATGAGCCGACATTACTATAAATTCTTTCCAGAAGGAATGTGGCTACCATGATTCGAGCCCAAAAATACTCATTTATATCAGTCATAGTCAAAAGATACCCACAAAGAAATCTGAGTTTACTTGTTGGTTCACTGTGGTATTATAACAGTTAGTAGACAGTATATTATAGGTGTTCTCTTCCAAATTGTGATTAAAATAACATGCATAGTACGAAGCATACATAAAATAGATATTCGAGAACAACTAATATACACCTTGCATTAAATTTAAAAGTGCACACACCACCGAAAGTATACAGTCCAACAATAGTATGATTTTTGAGGTTCGAAATGATGATTGCTTATCAAATTTATCAAAATTTCCATTGATGGATTGCTTACTTATCTAAGACAGCTACTTTTATGGAGCATCTAAAACAAAAACAATCTAATTAGACTACTTAAACTACTGCTTTCCTGAAGTTGCATTAAATGTTATGTCTGCTTGTTGTGCCGATGAAACCGACATATTTATTGCATTCATGATGTTTTGCAATGGGAGTCACTGTCACGGGCATGGCATCCATATTAGCCATAAGCGAAGGAATCATGGCTGAAATTTTATAAATCAAACTAATTAATATTATACCTTTATACGTATACTAATTAGTTTTTAATAAAAGCTAAAGCTTTTTATTGGAATGTTAGTAAATTAAAAGTTTAAGTGATACTATATTTTCACAGTCTCTTGTCTAAATTAACAAATTAGAGATTGATTTGCCTTCATCTCCATAAATCAGGGTTTTTGAGACCTCTTATAGGTACCACACCCTTCATGGCCATTTGGGCATTTCGGAGAAGTTTCCAAGGCATTTCCGAGAGTTTCCGATACTGATATGTGGGCAATTTAGGAAGTTTCGTGCAACAGAGATTTATATTTATTTAATGACTTACACAACAATTATGTGCATGTTCAATTGGCTGTTTATTTCAAGAAATAAATTTTTAATTTATGTATCAGATTGTTTGTTTCAGCTTAAAATTCAGTTTTTTAATATGCACAATAGATTACCTGTCACAATGATTTTATCAATTTGGTTTGAGGCTTACTAACTGACAACTATGGTGGAATATCAAAATTTTAACCTTTGCCTTTACACTATTATTTTCAGAAGAGAGAGAAATCAGTTCTTCACGAGATTTCTTAGAGCATCTCAAGATTTCGTAGCTTTAATTCTGAGTTTGATTTCGTAAATGTGGCATACAAGAAAAAAATATAGTTTTCCTATAGTTTTGCAGTAAATAGGATAGCTCATTGAAGGAGAGGTCCAACCTGTCTTGCATGCTTTAAGCAGATGATGACTTATTTGTTCATGTGAAGAGTTCAGTCCCTTCGTTTCAGTAATTGTTTCAGGTGTTGGATTGTCAGAGCTCAGAGAGTAGTGACAATTTAATCTCTGAACATAGTAGCACAATGAATTCACTTTACGATTTCACATGTAGATAACTTACCTGGTGTCATTATGTTATGAAACCAGCTCAAGAAAAGATAGAAAAGATAGCTCAATGCCTTAGAATTCAGCCTCTTCGAGGAGACAACCTCCTTTACATTACATAAATGAACAATTCTTGGATGATTCAAATGACAAAACCTCCTTTCTATATATAGGAGTCTAAGGAGTCACAATATAATCCAGCCGACCTAACAATAATAATATAAAGCCACAAAAATAAAAATAGAGGGATTCTATGGGGCACAACAATATAAATAAGGGGTATAACTATAATAGTAATGGGGTAATCACTAGTATTATAGGGACCCAACATGCCCCTCTCCTTCAAAAAAGTGTTGTCCTCAACGCTTGAGTAGTTCTGGATACTTCTGCATAAAATTCTCATCCTCCCATGTGGAATCTTCAGCGGATAAGTTCTTCCACTTGATAAGATACTCTGAAATTGATCGATTTCGTAGCTGTCGAGTTCTTGTTTCTGTGACTGCTTCTGGTTCCAATATAATTTTTCCTTCCTCGTCAAGTTCTGGCAATATTGTTTGAATTGGGAGCTTGTCGCCTATAACCTTCTTTAAACATGAAACATGGAAAACTGGGTGCAATCGAGAAGCTGCAGGAAGCTCCAATTTGTATGCCATAGTACCAATCTTTTGCAACACCTTGTACGGACCATAATACTTTGGTGATAATTTATTATCCTTCTTAGCTTGCTTTAGGGACATTTGCTTATATGGTTGTAGCCGTAGGAATACCCAATCACCTACATCAAAACTTCTTTCACTGCGATGTTGATCTGCCTGTTGTTTCATTCTATTTTGTGCCAACACGAGGTTATCCTTTAAGAGTTGGAGGACTTGTTGTTGATGTTCGATGTGATGTTCCACTGCCTGAACCTTAGAATTTTCTCTTAAATATGATGTGATGGATGGTGGTTGATACCCATAAAGTGCCATAAATGGGGTCATTTTTGTTGTTGTATGGAAGGAAGTGTTATACCACCATTCAGCCAGAGGCAACCATTTGACCCATTGTGTCTGTTTATCAGATACAAAGCAACGAAGATATCCTTCCAAACATTTGTTTACTATCTCAGTTTGCCCATCAGATTGAGGATGATAAGATGAGCTATGAGCTAACTGAGTACCAAGACAAGAAAATAATTCTGTCCAAAAATTTCCAGTGAAAATGGGATCTCTGTCACTTACAATAATCTTTGGGTTTCCATGTAGCTTTTGAACTGTTTCCATAAATGCAGTAGAAACTGTACTGGCTTTAAATGGATGTGATAATGCACAAAAGTGTGCATACTTGGTAAGTCTGTCAACTACCACCATGATGACACTCTTTCCCTCAGACTTGGGTAAACCTGTGATAAAATCCATTGAAACCTCCTCCCAACGTTGGCTTGGAATGGATAAAGGTTGTAATAGACCCGGTGTCTTAATTGTTTCAACTTTATTTTGTTGGCAAACCAAACATTCCGCCACAAACTTTTGAATATCTGATTTAAGGCCATCCCAAAAAAATTCCTTCTTAACCCTGTGGTAAGTTTTTAAAAATCCTGAGTGCCCTCCTAAGGGAGAAGTGTGCAATTCCATAAGAATCTTTTGTTTTAGCTGGGAATTCTTACAGAGGTATAAGCGATCTTTGTACCATAACGAATCATTTTGCCAGCTAAATGTATCAGAAGTACTGGAATCTTGTTGTAGCTTTCGAATAAGTGCCCACACTTCTTCGTCATTCTTCCATTCCTCCCTTGCTTCGTTTATCCAATCTGGTTGGATAATAGAAATGGCACACAACAATGCTTCCACATCCTCATCCTTTCTTGAGAGTGCATCTGCCACCACATTTTGCTTCCCTTTTTTGTAGATGATTTCAAAGTCATAACCCAACATCTTTGTGACCCACTTTTGTTGCTCTTCAGAGGATAATCTTTGTTCTAAAAAGTATTTAAGGCTATCATGATCCGTTTTTACCTTGAAGTGTCTTCCCATTAGGTAGGGTCGCCATTTCTTAAGTGCATGGAGTATTGCCAACATTTCCTTCTCATAAATAGCTTTGCTTAAAAACTTTCCCTTGATTGGACGACTTTCAAAAGCAATGGGTCTTTCATCTTGCATTAAAACAGCACCAATTCCATTTCCTGAAGCATCACATTCCACAATAAAGGTTTTTGTGAAGTCCGGTGTAGCTAAGACCGGTGCTTGGCACATTGCCTCTTTAAGATGTTCAAAGGCCTTTGTTGCTTCCGGAGTCCATGAAAATGAATCTTTCTTCAATAATGTTGTTAGAGGTGCTGCTATTCTCCCATAATTCTTAACAAACTTGCGATAATACCCTGTCAACCCAAGAAATCCTCGCAGATGCTTTATGGATGTGGGGATTTTCCATTCCTTAATGGCTTTAATTTTGCTAGGGTCTACCTTAACTCCTTCATGAGATACAATATGACCCAAATATTCCACCTCCTGGACTCCAAAGAAACATTTGGATCTTTTTGCATATAATTGTTTCTCCTCCAATAGTTGTAGCACCCTGTCAACATGTTCAACATGATCCTTCCAAGACTTGCTGTAGATTAGTATATCATCAAAAAATACTAACACAAATTTTCTAAGGAATGGTTTGAAAATTGAATTCATCAAACCTTGAAATGTTGAAGGTGCATTGGTAAGGCCAAAAGGCATGACCAAAAATTCATAATGACCCTCATGAGTTCTAAATGCCATTTTCGGAATGTCTTCAATCTTCATTCTGATTTGATGATATCCCGAACGAAGATCCAACTTGGTGAAGTAAATTGATCCATGCAATTCATCCAGTAATTCATCAATGACAGGAATGGGGAACTTATCTTTAATAGTGAGCTTGTTGAGCTCCCTATAATCTGGACACATGCGCCATGATCCATCCTTCTTGTGCACCAATACTACTGGAGCTGAGAAAGAACTTTGACTCGGTTGAATTATACCAGCCTCTAGCATTTCTGCAACCATACGTTCAATTTCACTTTTTTGGACATAGGGATATCTGTACGGCCTGATGTTTGGAGGAACACTTCCTGGAATCAGATGAATAGCATGATCATGATCACGCATAGGTGGGAGACCTTTGGGAGTCTCAAATACCTTGGAATGATTGTCCAGGACTTTTTGGAGATCTGGAGAAATAGATGATTCCAATGTGGAAACATCTAGCGAACATAATTGTGCAATTACACCTCTTTGCTCCTTTTTTAGAAGCTTTGTCATGCCATTAGAGCTGATTATCTTTCTGGTTTCCCTGCAATACCCCTTAATTCAACTTCCTTTCCTTCCGTAGAAAATTTGATGAAAAGTTCTTGAAAATTAAAAGCTATTGTACCCAAGGATTGTAGCCATTGGACTCCTAGTACAACATCAGCACCTCCCATTGGAATGGAAAGCATTGGGCTAGTCAATACATATTCTCCCATGGATAGCTTGATATTATGGCACTTTCCAGAGCAATTTATTGTTCCTCCATTTGCAATCATCACTTGACACTCTGGTGCTGGATATAGGAAGCAATTCAATTCTTTTGCTACCCTACAATGAATAAAATTGTGGGTGCTTCCTGAATCAATCAACACTATTACCTTTTTCTTCTTGATTTGTCCTTCTATCTTGATGGTTTGAGGAGTGGTAATTCCCGCCAATGCATTACAAGATATGGTCGGATTTATTTGTTCTTCATCTAGGCTTTGTTCCTGGAATATATCCTCTTCTTTTGACCTTTCTTGCTCCTTTTCTTCTTCCTCTTCACAATCTATGTAGAATAATTTCTTCTCAGCACACTTATGACCTTTTGTGTATTTGCTATCACAATTGTAACAAAGCCCTTTTGCTCTTTTTTCTTCCAATTGTTGTGGTGTCAACCTTGTAGGTTGTGGAAGACTAGGGGCAACAACACTTCCGTCTTTATAGTTGTGAGTGGTATGCTTCCTAGTTGCCATAATTTTGCTTTCCATTTTTCTTGCTAACCTGAATGCCTTCTCTAATGAATCAGGTTCCCAAAGGCGAACATCATGTTGGATATTATCCTTTAAAGACCCTATGAACACATCAATCCTATGCTCCTCTGGAATATCTTTTACCCTTATGTTCAATTTTTGGAACTCCTCAATGTGCTCCATTATTGAACCCTTTTGTTTGAGACTTATCAATTGGCTAAAAAAAGTGTTGCTTTTTGTATCCTCATAATGTGCTATCAATTCTTCCGTAAAAATTGCCCAAGTGATAAATTTTTTACGAGAACAAAGCCATTGATACCATACAAACTGATTTGGTTCCAAATATACAGTTGCCATACGTACCTTTTGTGCGTTTTGCACATTATTGAGATCGAAGAATTGCTCCATCTGTAATATCCATGTGGCGGGATCCTTGCCATCAAACTTCCTCATATCGATTTTTGGAATATGGTGATTCTTCGATCCAACATTAGCGTCTATGGAATCATGATTAACATTTCTTTTGTTCTCATCATGAGTTTCCTTTACTACCTTTTCACCATTAGTAAGTATTTCTTGTAGAAAATTTGTCAAATCTGTCTTCAAATCTGCCATGCCTGTCTTCAAATTTGTGTTCAAATCTATCTTCAAATTGTCCATCTTAGCTTCCATGCCATTCATCTTAGCTTCCACACCATTTATCTTAGCTTCCACGCCATTTATCTTAGCATCTGTTAACTTTTGTGAGCGTGACATTTGTTGCACTTGTTCTTGTAATTTTGATATATCATGTAGCATTTCTTCCTCTTCTTCATGAGTCATGCTAGAGCTTTCAGGTTCCTTACTAGGTGTTTGCATTTTCTTTCCTCGGGGCATCAGTTACCGATAATAATGCTCTACTATGCCCTTTGAATTCCTTCAAAATAAATTTTCAAACCAAGCTTAAGCAAAAATTTAAAAAATCTACACACCTTTTTTCACTTTGTAGGAGCTCGATATTGCCTCTGATGTATCTCTGTACTTTCCAATCATCTAGTTCTGAATTTGTGACCTGTAGTAGCTCTCTGTGTCCTCTTTCCAATGCCACCAGTCTGATCCAAATTGGATTCTCCAAGAAAGAGTTATGCACAATCTCCCAAGATGACCTGATTATAGACCTTTCCAGAAGAGCAAAGTTGTATGAAGTGCCACGTGTACAATTTTTGATATTTGGTTCTAAAAAAGATATTAAAGAAACTACAGTCCGTCCTCTTTCTGTACCTTCTTACGAAATTTCAATCTGATTCCCAGAGAGAAAGTTATGACAATTTTCCCCAGGTCACCTGTTTTGAATGTAATTCAGGAGTCTGCAAAAAGACCAACTTCCTCAGATCATATCTCCGAAAATATCACGCGAAAAGCTCTGAAATTTGGACCCAAGGTTCATTGCGATTTCTTCTCAAATGGGTTTTTTTTTACTACTTCTGAAACGTCACAGAAAAAAAGTTATAGTGAAAATTCCACGATGACCTGTTTGGAGCAGCGAAACCCTAGAATCCAAAGCTCTGATACCAAATGTTATGAAACCAGCTCAAGAAAAGATAGAAAAGATAGATCAACGCCTTAGAATTCAGCCTCTTCGAGGGGGAAACCTCCTTTACATTACATAAATGAACAATTCTTGGATGATTCAAATGACAAAACCTCCTTTCTATATATAGGAGTCTAAGGAGTCACAATATAATCCAGCCGACCTAACAATAATAATATAAAGCCACAAAAATAACAATAGAGGGATTCTATGGGGCACAGAAATAACAATATGGGGGTAATAGGGGCACAACAATATAAATAAGGGGTATAACTACAATAGTAATGGGGTAATCACTAGTATTATAGGGACCCAACACATTATAATTGTAATAGGCACTGTTTGATGCCAGATGCACGTGAATCATTCATGTGGTGGCTTGTCAATGTCTATTATTTCAATACTTTTTGTTGAAAAGTGTGCAACAAGAAATTCTTGTTGAGAGTGCAACAAGATGATGGAGCTTAGTGAAAAGAGTCGCCTTCACTAAGTGAGCCCGCAGGCTATTTTTGGCGCAAGTCTATTTTTAGACATATGGATCATGTCTATGGATTGCAGGTTGCTGTTTATGGATGATTGGTCAAATTGGGAAAAATAGATGGACTTCTATTTTTGATCAAAGTGTGAGTGATCACAGTGTGAGTGATCAAAGTCTATTTTTAGACTGGTTGTCAAAAATAGAAAAGTCAAATATTATTGTCTCATAATAATATTTGGACTATAAACTTGATCTTATTCTCTTGGAGCACTTCAGTTTGAGCTACAGAGGTGGCACATGCAGCTGTCAGAAGGAAATACGCTTTTCTTATGAGTCAGTTGAGTGGTTGCATGCATGACTTCAGTTAGAACTCAATCAGTTGAGTTTGGTGGAGTTGATTGTGCAGTTGATGGAGTTGTGTTCAGTTTAGCTTTGTTAAACTAGCTGTATTTAGTCTAACTGATCAATAGACTAGAGATGAGTTGGGTGAATTAGTTATTAATTAATTCACAAGTTATTAACTCATAATGCAACTATAGAATACATCAGTTAACTCAGTTGCATGTCAGTGCATGTTCAGTTCAACAGGGACAGGTGGTAGAGAATCAGATTGCTGTCAGTTGTGACTATAGTTGTGCACCAGATCTTGCACAATCAAGGGATTGAGTGTGCCAATGTGTTTGCTCACGTAAGTGTGAGTGATTATTTTGAGGTGAAATACGAGTTTGGGAAGCCATTCTCATCAGTTCTTGAGTAGGTATTGAGCTGTGGAGGCAGGCAAGCAATGACGAAGATTTGGAGATCAAATCTGAGCTGTATTGTGTGTAGCATGAGGAGATAGTACTGAGTACTTGGGATGAGTATTGTACTATGTATTGTTACATGATTCAATCAATATAATATACAGATAGTTGGGGTTTTTAGCGAGATGCTTTCCCCGGGAAAATACTGTGTTGATATGTGTGATTGATGCTTCTATGTGCACCTGTGAATGTTTCTGCTTCTGTAAATTGATGATCAACGTAGAGGAGGTTATGTATTATGCATGTTCCACTTATAAGTGTATAATCAAGATAATCTCTGTGAATATGTGTCATATTATTCAAAATTTCTACATGGTATCGGAGCTAGATGATTTGTAGAAAAAGTTTCTACATGGTATCAGAGCTAGATTATTTGTAGAAAAAGTTTCTACATGGTATCGGAGCTGCTTGATTTGTAGAAGAGATTTTTACAGGATATCAAGCGAGGATTGATCATCTGATCTACTATTCAGGAAGTGTTTACATTCTATTTCTTTAGGCAGAGTCTGTAATCGGGCCAGGTAGCCTCTGGATTCATCCTTCCTTTGGAAGGTGAGATATCCGGTGAATGCCCATACAGTCAATCTCTGTACGAGAAATATTGTGTTCTCACGAATCTTAGATCCGAGGCGGTTGAGTTGGTTGCTAGTGGAATTCGAATTTGCAGCAGTGTTTTCTTGGTGACAACGTAGCAATGTCTTTCAACGGATTGCGATTGGAGTATGCTCTTGAGGGCAGCTCAAACTATATTGCATGGAAGGACAGGATGGAGGCAGTATTGGATGATAACGAGCTGAAGGAGTTCATAGATACGGATATCCCAAAACCTACTGATGCTACTCAAGCTGATGCTTAGCAAAAGAAGATCGCAAAATGTCGAAGGATTCTATTGGAGGGCGTGAAGGATCACATTGTGTCCAGCCTCCATGGAAAGGCTACTCCATATTTAATGTGGAAATCATTAACAGAATTATTCCAAAGCAAGAGCGATCAGAGGAAGCTGGCACTCAAAGATAAACTCAGAAACATCAAATGCGAGAATGGAGACAGTATGCCCCAGTATCTCACAAAGTTCACCCAATGCCGGGATGAGCTGGGAAGTGTGGGGGTGACTGTTGGATGAGGATGCTGAGTCTAGCACTCCTTGACCTTCCTAAGAGTTGGCATAGCTACCAGGACTCGGTGAATGGAAGGGAGAAACTGCCAGGATGGGAGAGACTTTGGTCAGATCTTGTGTAGGAGGAGATCAGGCAGAGCACCAGAGATGGTTCTTCATCCATGCAGGATGAGGAGAACCGTGCCTTAGCGAGTAAGGCGAAGAAGGGGAAGGGGAAGGTTTCTCTTTCCAAATCCAGTTCTTCCAGTGATGGGAAGAAGGTTGACAAGTCGAAGGTGAGATGCTTTCGTTGTCATGAGATTGGTTTACGAGTCAGGAACCTGTATGCTCTTGAGGTTCAAGATGCATGCAAAGCCTTGAGCAGCAAGGCAACTGATGGAGACTTGGTGGTTGAGAGGGAAGGTACGTTACCGTTCAACATGCAGAGCCATAAGAAGTCTCAGACGATTGTGGAGGAGCCACGATTGGTGCAGCAGCTTCAGGAGGTTGTGGAGGAGCCACAACAGGGGAAGCTGAGAGGAGATTGAGTAGAGACATCTACTCATCCAGAGACCTCCAGTAGGGGGAAACTTCAAGCCAAGTGGGCTGAGGGATCGCATGCAGCCATACCTCCAGGTAGGAGGTGGGGTGATGTGGATTGATTGTCCCAAGGAGGAGGGGCAGGATCCTTGAGGTACCCAACCTCTTGGATGAGACCTTGCTACGGGAGCCCTAGATGTGTAGTAGCAGGAATTGACTGATTGGGTAGATGTTGGTCGCTCTAATTGTTTTCACAATTCGAGCTCCACATAAATTGTCAACCCGAGAAGGTCTTTTTATTCCAAAGGTAATAGCGCACTGTATGTGCTCAATTTCAAAAGCAGTTCAATGTTGTAGTAAAAGAAAGTCACACACAATTGTTAAATTCAGTAATCTATCAATTCACAGTCTACTTAATTAAAGCTGAAGTCAATTAACTTATAGCAGACACGATTTCTCTGTTACAGCAAAAGGGAAATAAATGTATAAAGAAAGAAATCATTCAACTATAGCAGGAACAGGACCCTATTCCTTGGTGGGAACTTCAGCACCTGCTGCCTGGCACTAATCACACTGCAAAAGAAGTAACCTTAAGAGGTCAAGACCCTATTCCCAGGAACAGGAATCTTCAGCACTTGGCCTCTCTGTTCTAATCACACTGCAAGTAAAAGAAAGCAATCAATGGAGCAAGACCCTATCCCTCTGTACCGGGATCTTCAGCACATGCTCTCATCATCCACTCGTGCAATCAATACATGTAGCGCTAAGAAACAGAGTATCACAAACCATGTAACTAGTGTTTCAGCAACAGAACTAAACACAACGCAAATACATAAGAAATGAACAACTACAGGAATGAAGGGGTGAATCTTGTGAGGAAGGCGGGCCCTTTCCTTCTCACAAGATTCCCCAAGAGAAAGAATTAAACTGGAATGCTCAAAACAGGTCTTTATTCATCTGTCTAGAAAACTGGTACATACAAAAGAGGAGACTAGCTCCTGTCTCACACGATGCTGTTCTCAAAATTACAATTCGATTGATTCCTTCTAATGATGATGTCTCCTCTTTTTAAAGAGGAGGCATCATTTACAATTTTACACAAGAGCGAAGATCTCGATTCTGTTCTAAACAAAACTATTCTGTTCTTTCTTAAAAAGAGATACTGTTACAACCGAGACAACAGAAATGCTATCTTCAAGATAATTCAGGTAACCATATCTTCTGGCTGCTGCTATTATCCACAAAAAGTTCTTCCAGAATCGCAAAAACGCATAGCGGGAGTTGCGTGCTTTGACGGTTGTTTCAGCAACTGCGTTGGCTGTTTCAGCAACGGGGCCGCTGTTTCAGCAACGGAGTTGACTGTTTCAGCAATGAAGTTCAGTTGTTTCAGCAACGACCGCTCATTCCCAATAAGGCATATATTATCTGCGATCTTTGACTTGTGTTAGCAACAATGCACTTCAATAATTGATAAAATATAAGAGTATTATGGAATTAAATGTAAGACAGATTAATCATATAATAAAGAGAAGGTTTCCATATACCTTAGGATATAGTGAATGAAAAAGACATTGGAGCTTATGGTTTTGAGAGTAAAATGATATGAAAGTATATAACAAAATGATACATATTGGAGTCCTAACATCCCCCCCAGCTAAAAATGTTGCATGTCCTCAGGCAACCCCTTCGTCTGAATCAGAGTCTGAGTACTGGGACTGGCAATGCAAATTACTCAAGCAGTAGCTGGAGAAAGTGGCGTCTGTAGGAGCTCGGAATCCGCTGTTGATCTGCAACCGTTGCCATGCCGAGGCTTCCTCTTCGTCAGTCAACAGGTAATGATTTTGATATTTCTCTGACGGCAGCCATAAGATTGGAAAACGGAAATGATACCCAATCCAGTTGACTCCGCAATGCTGAATGCAATTGACATACTTAGGGACTCTATACAATGCAACGTGAAAATTGAGAGGGTTAAGAGGATGATAATCCTTTCTTTCCTTATCTGATTACTGCCAAAAGAGATCATTGGCCTTCAGTGCAGCAGGACCCTTCAGTCGAATATGCTCTTGACAATTAAAAAGGATGGAAGCCTGTAATTGTTCTATGTGCTCGCTCATACCTGGCTTCTGCAAGAATTCATAGTACTGTGCTATGAACATGGCTGGGCTTACCGGCTCTGGCCTAATCCACAGGAGTTTATTCTCCTCATTATGACTGCTTGTATTGAACGCAGTCTGCCAAGTGAGCTGATTAGACAAAAATGAAGCGAATGCCCTTATTTGTATATCACCTGCAATTGGAGTAAGATTAATTCTTCTTTCTTCAGGCATGGCTTCATTATGCAGGTAGAGTTCGCACAGCAGATGCTGGTCGCTTTCAGGGGCCTCCTTGAAGGTCTCAACAAATTTTTCTGAAGTCAGTACTTCATGTGGTCTACCATGTGCTATTGATTTAATTTGAAAGTAAGCTAATCGTTCAGCAAGAAAAAGAGCATAGTTTACAGAAGGTTTCCGTGTAACCATCAACTTTCGCACCAATGAAAACATCAGGGCTATCCGTTCCTTAGACCGTCTGGCTTCCTTCTTATATTCCCTGTGCTCTTGCAGTAATTGTTCCAAGTTCTCCCAGTTAGTGTATACAAAGTTTTGCCATTGCAACTTATGCTGTTGTAATATTATATCCTGGTTCTCGGCATGTTCCTTCTTCCATCTGTTGAATTGTTCCAATGGGTCCCATGGCCGAGTCTGTGTCTTTTTAACAGAAGTAGTAGGCTTGGGCACTATTCCCTCTGTTTGTGTGGCTGCCTCAGAAGAAATGCATTGAGGCATTATTTCTTCTGTTGGAATACTTGCACCAGTAGTGTGCTGAGGCAGTGTCTCTTCTGCCGAAACAGCTGTTTCAGTAGTAGTATGCTCTGGTGATGTTTCCTCAGCTGGAATATCTGAATCAGTAATCATGTGTTCTGGCAATGTTTCTTCTTCTGGAATATCTAAATCAATAGTGGTGTGCTCTGGCAGTGTTTCTTCTGCCGGGATTGCTGCATCTGTCCCCAAGGGATGAGATATCTCTTGTTCGGTTTCTTCTTCTTCTTCTTGCATCACAGGAGGTCCTACTGGTTCTTGTGGAGCAGTGGGGCATTCCTCCTGTGTTCCCTTTGTCATAATTGTCTCAGGGAGTGAAATTTCAACTATTTTATAGCCTGCATTCTGATAAATAATGCCACACTCTTTGCACATATATTCTATACATGTCTCCCTGTTCTGCATTGAGGCTACTTGTGCTAATGTATGGAGATTGAGTTCTTTTTCAAAAGCCTCTCGAGCCATGGCTAACTCAGCTTTGTAGGCTTCTATTTCAGACTTCAGGAATTCATTTTCCTGCAGTAGGGATGCCATCGTATGTGGGCCTTGTATGCTAGTTGTTTCTGCTGGAATATTTTGCTGGTGCACAGTGGTGGCTGGTTGTTGCACCACAATGGGTGCCTCTGGTGTGCCAGGAATGGATTCTTGTTTGTCAGAAACTAGTTCTGATACCACAGTAAATAGTCCTCGTGCTCTGTCAGGAATGAATCCTTGTTCCTCAGCTACTAGTTCTGACATTTGAATCTCTGGGCATTTCCCACTATCATCTTGCTTGTTGTGTTCTTGTGACTCAGTGACTGGTTCTTGTGGAACAGTCACTGGGCATTCTTCAGTATTGATCTGCTCTGTGAATTCTTCTGCCTCAGTGACTGGTTCTTGTGGGACAGTCACTTGGCGTTTTTCAATATCCTGCTCTGTAAATTCTGCTGCCTCAGTGACTGGTTCTTGTGGGACAGTCACTGGACATTCTTCACTAACAATCTGCTCCGTAAATTCCTCTGCTTCAGTGACTGGTTCTTGTGGGACAGTCACTGGGCATTTCCCGTCATCAACCTGCTTGGTGTATTCTTCTTCCTTAGTGACTGGTTCTTGTGTTACAGTCGCTGGGCAAGTGACTGGTTCTTGTGGAGCAGTCACTTCTTGATCCATAATCATTGTCGTATTATCCCGAGGTACTGATTTTTGTGGGACTGTGTCTTCGGATGAAGCCGGCTGAGGAGTTCGGGATGGGGATAAGGGTTTCAATACAATAGTGGCAGGGTTAGGGAAAATGGAGGTAGATTCTGCCTCAACAGTCTTTGTCCTCTTTCTTTTTGGTAGGAAGGCAGCAAAATCGCTGCCTTTCCTTTTTCTTGAATGGGAGTGCTTTTTCTTCAGGACAGGGTTTTGCGGAGAGGTAGGAATTTGGGATGTGGACCTTGTCCGTGGTTTGGAACTTGTGACTGCTGGGGTTTTCCTTTTTTTCTTGATGGGTGAAGAAGGGGGTGTTGGAGAATCGTCACTAGGGACAGGAATAATAGAGGGTGTTAGCTCTGCTAACTGTGGCGAGCTCGGGGTTGGGTTGACGGGAGAATTCAGGGTTTCCTCCTGTTGTTCTTCATGAGGATTTTCAGACAATTGGGACGTTTTCTCTTGTTGAGGAGTTTCGGGTGGGGTTTGCAAAGGGACTTCAGGTGGGGCCTGCGAAGGAATTTCAGGTAGGACCTGCAGAGGGATTTCAGGTAGGGCCTGCAGAGGAGGATTTTGCTGAGCAAAACCCCTCTGTATTAACAGCTGACATAAGCGATGATGGGTAAGGGATGTCATGGGAGTTTTGGCTTGCTTACAATAATACGACATGTTCTTAATACAACCAAGCAGATAATAAGGGATATTAACCAATCTTCCATTTCTCAAATGATTCAGCAGAACAAAGTCGTGATTGTACACTACCTGATAACGCCCTTCGCATGTGAGGTAGTGTTTGACGAATTCTGCCACTGATGGCCATGGTTGAGGAAGTGAATGCAGACTGACCCCGCGGCCTCTAGGTTCCACTTGCTCGTCCGGGCGCAAAAAGTCTTGTTGGGCGTTAAGAACGACCGTCTTCCTGCTGAACCAGCGAATGCCCTCAGCTGGCAACCCTGATACCTGAACTATGTCATCCTCTGTCACTGAAATGCGAACCCCTCGGACCACTGAGAAATTGCCTTCAAAGTTCTGTGCGAATTCTAATACTTCTTCTGCGTTAAAATCTCCCAACCTTTCAAAATATGCTGTCCACCCTGCTTGTTGGAAGATCTGATATGCTTCCGGAAAGAACTGTAGAAGACTTATGGAGCCGGGCTCACTTCTAATGGCCGCCTTTCCCATGGCTAAAGCTCTGAGTTTTTCCGCAGAGGCACAATTCAGTATTCTCAGACCCTGATCAGACTTAGTTGTTGCAACAATGGCTGCGAAGTCTAAATGACGGCAAAAATGGATACGATAACAGGCGGCAGGTTGGTGCATGCGAAATAATCATTCCATTTTTGGAATTCCCCCCCCTACGTATGGTATAATTATGATTGGACGTGGGGAGATATGCAATCATTATGAAATGAAATCCTCTCTTTTAATATGATTTAACCGAATTACATAAAAACCATATACCTTATACTTTACCTTTAATTAATAATTCGAAGTGTCGGTTGCAATAGCCTTGCGTGATCATGGAAGGGTCTGTGGATTGAAGGTGTAACTGAGTCTGGCATATGCCAAATAATTTTCACCAAGAGTATCGTGAAGAACCAGAAAGCTTCTGTAAGAACCAGAAGGGATATTACTTTGATGATAATCAATTGCTGAAACTGTTGTTTAAGCAACTGAAAAATGAACAATGCATTGCTGAGGTAAGTGTTTCAGCAATCGGAGAAATTGATAATGTATTGCTAAACCAGGTGTTTCAGCAACGAGTGGAATCAATGATATGTTGCTGAAACAGGTGTTTCAGCAACGGGAAAAATCTGGTGTTTTAGCACGGGAAAAATCTGGTGTTACGTTGCTGAAACAGGTGTTTCAGCAACGGGAAAAATCAGAGAATTGGGATAACTGACTTAGGTCTGTGAATGGTAAGGGATTATTTCAGCAGTAAGGGGTGGAAAATACTGACTGAAGGAGGATGTTTCAGGAGTGGTGGGAGTGATAGAAATAATGTGGGTATGGGGGAATATTGCTTTTTAGGAAAAAGGGGGGTAAAATGAATGGGAGAGCTTCTTGATTTAAAACTCCAGATCTTCTCAGGATGAATCTGTCCTCCTTATTGCCTTTCCAGAATCTGCAAAATTCAATTGTAATATGCCAATCCTTGACAGGGATTATTAGTGCTAAATCTAATCTACTACTAAAAATATAGTGCAGAAAATTAAGTGCTGTGAGGAGCAGAAGACTCCCCTGGAAAAAGATAATGAATATCAGTCATGCAAGCAGTCTTGAAATCTTCTTTAGAAACAGGGCGTTCGTATAAACGGAGCCTATGGCCATTGACTAGTAGAGGTGTTTTAGCATCATCAATTGTTACAAGTCTTACCGTTCCGTTTGGAAAGACATCTTCTACTTCATATGGTCCAAGCCAACGTGTACGTAGCTTTCCCTGAAAATTTTCAAACCGAGAATCATACAGCAAGGCCCAATTACCTTTTTGGAACTGCTTGTGTTTGATAATTTTGTCATGCCATTTCATTCTTTGTTGCTGAATCATGTTTGTTTGGTGAATGGCATCCAATCTCTTTTCATCCAACTCCAAAAGTTGCTGCAATCTAGCTGTCTGCACATCATTCAAATCAAGATTAACAGCTAAGGCAGTCTTTAAAGTTTTAATTTCAAATTCCACAGGAAAAATAGCATTTTTACCGTAAACCAATTCATAGGGAGAAAAACCGGTAGTGTTTCTCCAAGTAGTCCTGTAAGCCCATAATGCCTCAGGGAGCCTTTGGGACCAATCCTTTCGGTTGTCCTTGACTGTTTTAGTTAGAATGGCCTCTAAAACTTTGTTTGTGCTTTCCACCTGCCCATTGGCCTGGGGGTGGTATGGTGTGGTCATTCTATGTTGAATATGATATTTGTGAAGAGTAGATTTGAAACCATGAGAATTGAATGGAGGTCCTCCATCAGTAACTAGCTCTCTGGGGATTCCAAATCTAGTGAAAATATCTTCAAACAAGAAAGACAAAACAGCCTCTTCATTGGCTCTAATAAGTGCTTTGGCTTCCACCCACTTAGTCATATAGTCTGTGCAGACTAATATATAGGTTCTTTGATTGGATGGAGGGTTAATGGGTCCTATGAAGTCCAAGGCCCATCTTTCAAATGGTTCAGAAACTACCTGGGGGTTTAGTGGCATTTGGTCTCTATGATTGGGTTGACCCATTCTCTGGCAGCTATCACAAGCCCTTACATACTTCTTTGCATCCCTGAATAATGAGGGCCAATAGTAGCCCATCCTCAGAATTTTATGCGTTGTTCTTTTATCAGCAAAATGGCCTCCGCAAGGACCATCATGACAAGCTTTGAGTATGTCATACACTTCATCTTCTCTAATGCATCTTCGAATCTCCTGATCAAGCCCAGTATAGAAGAGACATCCGCTGATCCAGCTATACCTGGCACTTTGTTGAACAATTCTTCTTTTTTCCCTATATGACAGGTGTGCTGGTAGTTTTCCTGCAACCAAGTAGTTAGCAATATCTGCATACCATGGAGAATGAGCAGAAACTGCAAACAAATATTCGTCAGGAAAACTATCATCTACTGGAATATTATTATCAGTTTTTAACCGTGAAAGAAAGTCAGCCACCACATTTTCTTTACCAGGCCGATCTATAATTGTAATATCAAATTCCTGCAATAGTAATAGCCATCTGGTAACTCTAGCATTTGTGACAGATTTGTTCATTAAGTATTTAATAGCTGAATGATCAGTGTGCACAAACGTAGGATAACCAGTAATATAGTGTCTGAATTTATTAATGGCATAGATTACTGCAAGGAATTCTTTCTCGGTAACTGTATAGTTAAGCTCAGCAGAGGTCATGTTCTTACTGATAAAGTATATAGCATAAGGAAGATGATTTTCCTCTTGTCCCAGGACTGCTCCAATAGCACTGTCTGAAGCATCAGAGGATATGTGAAATGGAAGATTCCAGTCAGGCCCCCTCAAAATAGGAGCAGTAGACAGCTGATGCTTCAGTTCTTCAAAAGCTTTTTGACAAAGACTATTCCACTTGAATTCAGCATTTTTCATAAGCAATACAAACAATGGAGAAGCTATTTTAGAGAAATCTTTAATAAATCTCCTATAATAACCAGCATGTCCTAAAAAACTTCTCACATCAGTTTGAGTTTTAGGAACAGGAAGATTCTGAATGACTAATATTTTAGATGGATCTACCTGAATACCTAGAGCTGAAATAAAATGTCCAAGCACTATTCCCTCACTCATCATCATGTGACATTTTTCGGTACTTAAGGAAAGGTGAGCTTGAATACATCTTTCTAGTACTTTCTCAAGGTTTTGTAATCCCTCTTCAAAAGACACACCATAGGGGGTAAAATCATCCATAAATATTTCCATACAGTCATTCAGCATATCTGAGAAAATTCCTATAACAGCTCTTTGAAAGGTTGCTGGTGCATTGCATAATCCAAATGGGAGAACTCTATAGGCGAAAGTTCCCCAAGGACTGGTGAAAGTGGTCTTGTCTTGATCCTGGGGCGCAATTTTTATCTGATTATAACCACTGAATCCGTCTAGAAAAGAGAAGAATTTCTTCCCTGCAAGACTGTCCAACACCTGATCAATGAACGGTAAGGGAAAGTGATCCTTTTGGGTAGCTTTGTTTAAAGCTCTATAGTCAACACATACCCTCCATTTCCCGTTTTTCTTAGGAACAATTACTAACGGGGAAACCCATTCACTGTCAGATATGGGGTATATAAACCCTGCATTAAGCAATTTTTGAAGTTCTTCTTTAACAATTTCTCGTAAATTAGGATTCATCCGTCTTTGGGGTTGACAAACAGGTCGGCATCCTTCTTTAATGTAAATTCTATGAGTACATAATTCAGAAGAAATACCTTTCATGTCCGTGTAATCCCAGGCAAATGCCTCCTTATATTTGTGTAATAACTTCATTAGCTGCTCTGTTTCAGTGTCTGTTAAATCAGGATTTATATTTAATGTCTTACCGGGTTCAATCTCAACTATTACGCTCTTAGATGGGATCGTGTTTAAAGTTTGAGATGAATCTTCAGGTTCAATCTTTTCTTGCATATTAGTTTCAAAAATTGCAGTCAATTGGTTGTGTGTTTCAGCAATAACAGAAGAAGGTTCACAAATAAAATTATTGATTATTTCATCTTCTGTATTGTCCTTAAGAGTTAAAGCTTGTCCTATAGTTAGAATCGGCTGAACAGCATTATCATCATAATCCATCCATATAGAATCTTCATTATTAACTACTGGCGTAGCGTGAGGATAAAGAGTTAACTGTTTTGTTTCATAACCATTAGAAATTGTCATTGAACCAGATCTGCAACTTATAAATGCATCAGCTGTGGCCAACCATGGCCTTCCTAGAATTAAGGGATGTCCCCCCAGCTTTGTTTTGGTTTGCAATACAACAAAATCAGCTGGATATTTCCAGGATTCAACTGAAATGAGCAGGTCTTCGACAACCCCTTCTGGTTTAATTGTGGAACGGTCAGCTAACTCTAAAATGGTGGGTGTATCTCTGATTGTGTTATTCAGCTGTAACAATTGTGAAGTTTCCAGAGTCATTATATTAATTGTTGCACCTAAATCTACCAAAACCCGGGGGATTACTGCTTTACCAATCTGAACTGTAACAGTAGGATGGCCAGGATCACCGTATTTTACAGGAGGGGTTTTTCCAGACATTAATGCAGACAAGTCTCCCATCACATGTACTGTAAGGGGATCCTTGGTTTTCCTACCAGGTTTCTTCACACAAATATCCCTTAATGTTTTGGCATAAATTGGTACATCTTTTAATGCTTGTAAAAGTGGAATCTTAATATACAAATTTTGCAATTCCCCCATAAAATTAAAAGCAGGTGTTTCAGTTGTTTTGGTTAAAACCAAACGCTCGGGGAATGGAGGTTCTGTTGATTCAGTATTTTTGTTAGAAGGTGGTTGAGCTTCTTTTTGCTTTTCGGTTTCATTTTTATCTGAATCAGTTATATCATCAATAATAGGCTCTACTACTCTTCCAGATCTCAAATGAATATCATTACATTGCATAGTAGGGGATATAGACTGATTCTGAATTTCAATAACTTGCACAGCTTTATTGTTGGGGTTAGGATTTGGTTGCGCGGGTAGTTGGGGTCTCATTTGGTTGTTTGGTGGGGCATTTGATGGCAGAGAGAGTGATTGTTGGAATTGAGGCATCTGATTTGGGTATGGAAATGATTGATTATTCCAACTTAGGTTCCAAGGATTGAAAGGAGGTGGTTGCTGTGGAGGCCAAGGAGTCCACATTGAAGGATCAACAAAGGGAGGGTTTTGCATTTGCATGGGTGGGAAACTCATTTGATTGAAAAGTGGATATTGCATTTGGTTGAAGGAGGGGTAGCTTGTTTGGCCAAAAGCTGAATGATTATTCCAACGATTAAATGGCATACCAGAATTCGTACCTTGCCCTTTAGATGGCCATTGTCTTCTTTGAGTTAGCAGGTAGACGGCTTCAGCTTCTTCCTCTGTTGGCTGCATCGCTGCTTTTATCCCCGGTAGAGATGGACATTGTTCTGTCTCATGATCTTTCTCGCAAAGGGTGCAAACTGGTACTTTTTCTCTTGGGCACTCCCTTAGTGGATGTTTATCTCTACATTTCGGGCAGTAGACAGCCAGAGTTGCTTCTGCCTCAGCCTGCTTCTTCTTAACCTGCAAAGTGTCAATCTGCGAAGCAAAAGAACTTAGCATTTCGGTTTTAAATTCTTCAAGCAAATTACCTATCTCTGCTCTTGTTGCTCCTCCATTGGCTGATTTCTGTACCCTTGAATAGGTGGAATCTCTTATTCTGTTTCTTGCAGCTCCCCTAGAACATCTTTTAGCAAGTTCACAAATCTCATCATATGATTCTTTAGATATATCTCCCTTAGCAAGCATATTTAACATATTTAAACAATCATCCCTTAACCCTCTAAGTAATATTGTTTTACGAATTTCCTTACTTATATCTGGATGATCTGATCTCTGTATGTTGTATTGCAATCTTTCGATGTAGTCCTCCAAGCTTTCATCCGATTTTTGTGCCATATTGAATAATTCATCCTTCTTCTCTCTTGTCCGGCAGTAGTCCTGATATTTAAGCAGAAATTTTTGTTTCATTTGCTCCCATGTTGTGATTACCTGGCTCCCAAGGCTCATGAACCATCTCAAGGCATTCCCTTTTAAGGTGGCTGGAAATAGTTTCAACTTTTGAGCATTAGTAACATAATCATAGCTTCTGCATAGAATATCAAATTCAAAAAGAAATTCGTCAGGATCCTCAGTAGATAAACCATGAAAGTTAGGTAGGGCAGACAATGGGATATTTTTCATTGTTCCTGCAGGAAGATCACTGATGGGAAATCCCAAGGTAGAAAGAGAATTTTCATCCCTTCTTTCTTCTTCAGGACCTGTACGTCCTCCTCCAAAGAGGAGATTATCATTGTTGTCTTCCATTGTTGGTCCTCCTACTGCACTTTCTCGATCGTCAGAATCCTCTATTGGTTCTTCAATATTTCCTACCGGTCGTCCAGCGCTTTCTACTATCTCCTCGATATGTTCTTCTATTCTGTTACTTTCCTCTGACTCTTCAGCGCTGACTGCTGATTCTTCTGTATTTTCAGGACCCACAACTTCTTCTGTTCTGTAATCTGACTGAGGGGAACGCTGAAATTTTGACTTTCGAGAACTCAGTCTTTGTGATGATTCAGCCTTTGATACGATTTCGTCAATAAACGTTTTTCGTCCTCCCCAGCCCTTGCCACCTGCGCGGTTATTTTTCTTCTGGTTTCCTCGTCCTCTCATACAATCTGCACATTAGAAAAAAAAAAATAGATAAATGCTTTTTGAAATCTATAATTACCTTCCCCGGCAACGGCGCCAAAATGTTGGTCGCTCTAATTGTTTTCACAATTCGAGCTCCACATAAATTGTCAACCCGAGAAGGTCTTTTTATTCCAAAGGTAATAGCACACTGTATGTGCTCAATTTCAAAAGCAGTTCAATGTTGTAGTAAAAGAAAGTCACACACAATTGTTAAATTCAGTAATCTATCAATTCACAGTCTACTTAATTAAAGCTGAAGTCAATTAACTTATAGCAGACACGATTTCTCTGTTACAGCAAAAGGGAAATAAATGTATAAAGAAAGAAATCATTCAACTATAGCAGGAACAGGACCCTATTCCTTGGTGGGAACTTCAGCACCTGCTGCCTGGCACTAATCACACTGCAAAAGAAGTAACCTTAAGAGGTCAAGACCCTATTCCCAGGAACAGGAATCTTCAGCACTTGGCCTCTCTGTTCTAATCACACTGCAAGTAAAAGAAAGCAATCAATGGAGCAAGACCCTATCCCTCTGTACCGGGATCTTCAGCACATGCTCTCATCATCCACTCGTGCAATCAATACATGTAGCGCTAAGAAACAGAGTATCACAAACCATGTAACTAGTGTTTCAGCAACAGAACTAAACACAACGCAAATACATAAGAAATGAACAACTACAGGAATGAAGGGGTGAATCTTGTGAGGAAGGCGGGCCCTTTCCTTCTCACAAGATTCCCCAAGAGAAAGAATTAAACTGGAATGCTCAAAACAGGTCTTTATTCATCTGTCTAGAAAACTGGTACATACAAAAGAGGAGACTAGCTCCTGTCTCACACGATGCTGTTCTCAAAATTACAATTCGATTGATTCCTTCTAATGATGATGTCTCCTCTTTTTAAAGAGGAGGCATCATTTACAATTTTACACAAGAGCGAAGATCTCGATTCTGTTCTAAACAAAACTATTCTGTTCTTTCTTAAAAAGAGATACTGTTATAACCGAGACAACAAAAATGCTATCTTCAAGATAATTCAGGTAACCGTATCTTCTGGCTGCTGCTATTATCCACAAAAAGTTCTTCCAGAATCGCAAAAACGCATAGCGGGAGTTGCGTGCTTTGACGGTTGTTTCAGCAACTGCGTTGGCTGTTTCAGCAACGGGGCAGCTGTTTCAGCAACGGAGTTGACTGTTTCAGCAATGAAGTTCAGCTGTTTCAGCAACGACCGCTCATTCCCAATAAGGCATATATTATCTGCGATCTTTGACTTGTGTTAGCAACAATGCACTTCAATAATTGATAAAATATAAGAGTATTATGGAATTAAATGTAAGACAGATTAATCATATAATAAAGAGAAGGTTTCCATATACCTTAGGATATAGTGAATGAAAAAGACATTGGAGCTTATGGTTTTGAGAGTAAAATGATATGAAAGTATATAACAAAATGATACATATTGGAGTCCTAACAGTAGAGACAGATGCGGATAGAGCGGCAGAGAGAGCGACAGTGCAGGGAATCTGAGGACAGCGCATAACTAGCAGGTTGTAGCAATGCGAGAGGCACAAGTGTTTTGCACAATGCTAGGTGGAACAGAGAGGTGTGCAATGGTGAGAGATGCATGGAGATGTTGCAGTAGCGCAGATGTCAGAGAGGGAGCACTTGTCAGCAGCAGGTAGAGCTTCAGCATCAGAGGGTGTTTCTATCCCAACAGGGAGGTCAGTTGGGAGGTGCAATGCGGATGCAATGCTGGGAGATAGAACCAGCAGCAGCACGGATGTAGTCAGTGATCAAAGTGACAGAGGCTAGAGCAGTCAGATACTGAAGAGCACAGAGATGCAGAGTTTCAGTCGACAGAGGCAATAGCAGTCAGAGACTTTGATGACAGAGCAAGTGGACCGGCCAGTTGTGTTGCATGGAGAACATTCCAGAGTTACAGGATCGGGTTTGAGAGGAAGCCTTTCTTGTTGAGAGGGAGTGTTGAAAAGTGTGCAACAAGAAATTCTTGTTGAGAGTGCAACAAGATGATGGAGCTTAGTGAAAAGAGTCGCCTTCACTAAGTGAGCCCGCAGGCTATTTTTGGCGCAAGTCTATCTTTAGACATATGGATCATGTCTATGGATTGCAGGTTGCTGTTTATGGATGATTGGTCAAATTGGGAAAAATAGATGGACTTCTATTTTTTATCAAAGTGTGAGTGATCACAGTGTGAGTGATCAAAGTCTATTTTTAGACTGGTTGTCAAAAATAGAAAAGTCAAATATTATTGTCTCATAATAATATTTGGACTATAAACTTGATCTTATTCTCTTGGAGCACTTCAGTTTGAGCTACAGAGGTGGCACATGTAGCTGTCAGAAGGAAATACGCTTTTCTTATGAGTCAGTTGAGTGGTTGCATGCATGACTTCAGTTAGAACTCAATCAGTTGAGTTTGGTGGAGTTGATTGTGCAGTTGATGGAGTTGTGTTCAGTTTAGCTTTGTTAAACTAGTTGTATTTAGTCTAACTGATCAATAGACTAGAGATGAGTTGGGTGAATTAGTTATTAATTAATTCACAAGTTATTAACTCATAATGCAACTATAGAATACATCAGTTAACTCAATTTCATGTCAGTGCATGTTCAATTCAACAGGGACAAGTGGTAGAGAATCAGATTGCTATCAGTTGTGACTATAGTTGTGCACCAGATCTTGCACAATCAAGGGATTGAGTGTGCCAATGAGTTTGCTCACGTATTTGCCCAGTATTTTAGCCTTTGCTCACGTCCAACAAAGTGTGAGTGATTATTTTGAGGTGAAATACGAGTTTGGGAAGCCATTCTCATCAGTTCTTGAGCAGGTATTGAGCTGTGGAGGCAGGCAAGCAGCGACAGAGATTTGGAGATAAAATCTGAGCTGTATTGTGTGTAGCATGAGGAGATAGTACTGAGTACTTGGGATGAGTATTGTACTATGTATTGTTACATGATTCAATCAATATAATATACAGATAGTTTGGGTTTTTAGCGAGATGCTTTCCCCGGGAAAATACTGTGTTGATATGTGTGATTGATGCTTCTATGTGCACCTGTGAATGTTTCTGCTTCTGTAAATTGATGATCAACGTAGAGGAGGTTATGTATTATGCATGTTCTGCTTATAAGTGTATAATCAGGATAATCTCTGTGAATATGTGTCATATTATTCAAAATTTCTACACTTTTGCAAGCTAGTTCATTTGGACAAAATTTCAGTCAAATCTGGTCAAACTCACCAAGATGTAATGAGTTTTATGGGTTGACCAAGACACTACAACGTCTGATGAGTTTTACTGAATCTGACTTACTTTGACCATTTGATAGATTTGGACAGACTTTGATAGGTTTTTGCCTATTTTAAAAAATTCTTGAGTCTTACTTATTTTCCAAGTTTTTCCAATATTTCTAGTCCCGTTCATATCCTTGATTTTTGGCTTTTCTTGGGGCTCCTAAGTCTGAGTCATGTGATTATGCCCCATCTCAATATAATGGAAGCCCATGCCCTTTATCATTTTAAATTCATGTAATTTAAAAAGGCATTAGGTCTTGTAACCATTTACAAACAAATTCCACGCTCTTGTTTATGAACAAACCATCAGTTGATTTCTTGTGTAGAAAAATAATATCCAAGCAGTGCAGATGTTAACAATAAAATGGGAGACATTGTTTCCATTTTTAATATCATGAATCTTTGATCTCAGTAAGGTTATAAAATTAAATTTTGCATGGTTCATACATATCTAGTTAAAAATTCATTGCATAGTTATCACAACAATAATCTAAGTATCTTGGCTCTTATTGTATGCTTCTTCAGTGATGAATCTTGATATTGAGTGACTGATAGTATTATTATTGTGTTTGGTTGCATTATTCCAGTGGTGTTTTTTGAGCATACAAGGTCTCTACATCAACTTATTTTATTTTATTTTATTTATTTATTTATTTTTATTTTATTTTTTTTTACAGTTCATCAACTTTCTTTCTCATCACATTTTGATAACTTATCTAGCAATGGTAGACTGATATACTTGTTAAACTCGCTACAACTAGCTTATTTCTTTAGAATCATTACAAAAGTCTGATATTAAATTATGGAAGTGAGACTTGAAATTCCAAGGGTATCATCATTTGTTTTGGAGGGTCAACTGTAAGTGTGGCTATCATTGCATGCATATGCGGGTGACTTGATTTTCACTGTTAGAAATTTGATATATTTTTTTCAGAGGTCTGATATAGGTCTGATCTTGACATCACAATGATATATTACCTTTGCATTTGGCACTAAGCTTGAATCTAGATCATTAGTACTCCTTATCTTGCATTCAATGATCATTTGAGAAGTGATTTGGTGGACTGATTGGATCATCTAGTGAACACCACACATTTAAATTTTTCATGAACAATGATGATAGTAGTGTTTCCAACTGTTTCAAAATCTAAAATAAATATACTATTTAATGAACAAGAATCTCTTGTCCAACTTGAAGAAGGGTGAATTTATAATAAAGCAACAAAATGGTATTGAGATAGGAACTTGACGAGATAATAAAATATTTTTTGTGGATGAAAATGATAATTGTTAAGTGATGAATGTATAAAGTCAACATGGATAAAAAAAACCTCATGCAAGTAAATTAAGCATGATATAAAATTAAATCATGATGACCTAGTGTTTGCATATAGCGATATTGGAATCGGTAAGCCAAAGGGTAAATGGATGTAAAACCAAGGGATTTTAATTCTGGTAGATGATTTAAATAATGATTGTATAACTAGTAATATCTTAAACAATGAATTTCGCCAGAATTTCCTTGGGAAAGGAAGAATATATGGCGAGAGATTAAGACTCAAGATGATGAGGTTCATGTGAAATTTAACGATGTACTTAGATGATTATACCGATGGTGTAAATGATCAACTTCCTAGTTGAAAGAAGTGGAAATGATTATTGAAAAGTAATTGACAACTTGGAAAACATGACACTAATAAGATAGGTAAGATAACCTAGATCCTAGGGATACATTGAATAATCTTATTTCATAGTTGGTATTCAATGTTTGTACAAGTAAATGAAATTGATTTTTCTGATGAATCATGATAAGAATTCTTATAGAGTATTATTATATATTCGATAAGTATTGAGATGTTTCTCATATTGACGATGTTTCATGATATGATGGTAGGAGGATAATGATGTAAATGTGGTTCTTATAGTGATGATGTATCCTTATGATGATAGTAATATGCATAGATGTTATGTCAAGGTATATTGACATATTCATTTACTACATGATGATAGGTATTTAATGTTGAATACGCATGATGGATATGATATGAAAAATGTGGCATAGGAATTATGATGCTATAATATGAGGTTATTGACATGTGGTTCATTTATTATGTGAAGTCATGATATATCTTTGATGCAATATGTTCATGTTATAACCTATGATGGTATTTCATGAGGTGAAGCATGTAATAGTTGCATACAAATTTATGATATGCATGAGCACGCAGTTCACAATGATGAATGTTCTCATAATGAAATGCAAGAATTGGCATGTGGATTATTTTCTATGATACTATGATGGTATAGCTAATGCATTGTTGCATGTCGAGGTGTGATGATTGAAAGGATTCCACAATGGGCTGTGAGGGCTGGTTTATTTGATGATCTCATGCGAGCCCATACGCACGAGGGAGAATAAGTAACACCATATGCGCTAGGGACAAACTCAATCAACACTACATATGCTAGTGGTTTCTTTGTCTTGTGTAGCTCTTGATGGATAGCTCTTGTAAGGCTATGGGACCATCTTGAGGAGGTCAAGTGCCTGATGTTCTAGGCTAGGTGCTTGTTATTGGATTGGGATGCCGAAGTCTGGAAGGGATGTAAAGGACTTCGATGCCTGGGGCTGTGCGCCTTAGTAGTTGTGGAGGGAGTGGGCTAGCCTTGTGAGATGCCCAGGGTCATTGAGTACCGGACTGGATGCTTTCCTTGGGGCAAATGAGGTCTGAGTTAGGTGCGAGCCTTGGGGCCAACCTTGGACTAGGATATAGACCGGGTCAGACTTATGCCTGGTGCCGAAAGTGGGAAAAAGGATAGAGATTCCTTGAGATTTCCCAGGGTGGTTGGGACTTTCGATGCCTACTGGTTATACTAGCTCAGCAATGGGTGTTGGCAACATGAAGTAAATAAAATAATAAATAATACAAAAATAATAATTAATAATATAAATAATAAATAATAATAAATAAATCACTTAATAATAATAAATCATAAATGTTAAATAATAAATGATATTAAAAATATATACAAGAAAATAAATAAAAATAATAAAAATAAAAATAGTAATCACCATACTAAAACTCTAAATAAGAATAAATAGAAATAAAACAAGAAAACTATCAGAAAGAATAAAATAAAAACAAAAAAGCTAAAAAAAAAGAAAAAAAGAAAGTTGCATGTAGAAACATGGAGTGTGTGCATGTGGTTCCCCTTCCAATGTTTTCTCTATTTAATAGATGGTGAGGAAGATGAGAGGCATTCTTGCATTCCATCATTCAAAGATTCTATCTTCATTCTCTTGGGAGAATGGTGTTCGAAGACTTAGGAGTCACTGGTAGTAGTACGTTGATTGAGGGCTCGGGGGTGGCCAGTTGTAGCAAATCCTTGTGCAATTGAGCCTATGGTTGGGTGGAGAGTCGTCCCCAAACCTTGTTGTCCTCTCGCAAACATCGATCACCGGTAATACAGGTAAGTGCTCATTTTTTGAATCTGATATTAATTAGGCAATTAACTTTATATTTACTTTGGACTGTTACATGTGTCTTCTTATGTTAATATGTTTTCATGTCATTTATGTATGCCTATTTCATATAACTTATTCTGATTAGTTGTTTTCAAGTTAGATAGGTGGAATACATTAGGTTTTAATGCTCTACCTTGGGAAAACAGTAGTATTTTATGTTTTCTTCTATTTAGGAAGGATTCTTGACTTGCTCAAGCCCTTCTTAGCTCCTCACTAGTCTAGCCTTTCACCCCATCAAGCTGAAGGTGTTGAAGATCCTACCTACCTTGCCCCATAGAATCCCCTGCAATTTTGACTTAGTTTCCCAAATCCAAATTGCCAAGATCCTCCTGATTTGGAAAACACCAAAAAAATTCAATCAAAACCTTTTGAGCTACTATACCTAGCCTAAAATATTTACCTGATTCAATCATCCCGACTGAGATTCATAAGGAGAGAGCCCTCTCCCGGCCTGGTAGGGCTAGCTACCAGGTTAAGTTTGGTTTGTGGTTACCCTAGAATTGCCTCCATTCAACCTGATGTCAATTTAGGCGATAAAAGACTCTAAGAAGAAAACTTCAAAGGACCCTTTCGATCTGGAATGCCTTCAGAAAGTGTTAAAAACAATGTCTAATGAAATGGTAGAAATTAAAAAATAGGTCGCAGAATCTTCTGCTCCTAAAAGACCTTTTCGATCATTCAAAAATAACTCCTCTTCTGTATCACAACCTCCAAACACCATTTCAAATGCTTAATATGACCAAGAATCAGGAGAAGATTCACCAAACGATGAAGAAGTTGAAATAGAAGAAGAAATTGAACTAAATGGGATGTGGGATTTTATTCTCCCAACTGAAGAAGAAGCACAAGCAATTCCAGTACCTACCAAAAGAAAAAATTCTCCTGATAAATCTACCACAAATCAGAAACAAAAAGCTACTACTCCTGCAAAAGAGAATATAGTAACTAAGAAATCTAAGACCAGCCAAACTGAGCCTATTCCTCCAGACTCCCTGAATGCCTCAAAAACATTGGTAATCTCAGATACGGTCGAATACAATATAGTGGAAGACATGAAAAAGATCAAAGCTAATATCACATTGCATGAGCTTACTAAACTCAAATAGCAACAGAAAATCCTATAAAGTGAATTGAAAGCAGTAACAATATTTCCCTTGCCATCTGTTGTAGTTACTCAAGCTGCCTACAATATGGGAAGACCTCCTTCATCCTCAAATAAAGTAGATCCCTCAGATCTAGTTTTTATTCGTGATAGGTCTATTTCTCATGTTCCTCCCTTTCTGCTTACTTATGTAATTTTCAATAGGAATGTTAATAACTGCCTTGTTGATTCAGGAGCCTCCTCAAACATAATTCCAAGGGCTGTGTGTACTAAATTGAACATTACACCTCAAAAATTTGCAGTACACATAGTTTAGTTAGACAGGACGAAAGTAGAAGTACTTGGAGAAATAATATCAGTTTCAATTAGGCTTTCCTCTATTACAAAAGTTTCGCAAATAATTGATATATTGGTGGCTGATATCCCTGGATTTTATGGTTTGATTCTTAGCAGGGATTGGTCTGAAAAGTTGCATGGTTATTTTGCAACTGACTGGTCTCACATGTTGTTGGCACACAACGGTAAAACAAACCAATTCAGGGTAGACCGAGAAAAATTCATGAAATGTACAGTCACAAACCTTGAGGGAAGCAATGAACCTATTGCATTCAATAATAACATTATTGGAAACTATTCAGTGGAGTCCTCTTTAGGATCCTTTAATACTCAGAAGTCTCCCTTTTTAGATAATGTTGTAGTTTCTCAAATTGAGAATTTCTCACAAACAAATGCTTCCAAGTGTTTAAATTTAGTTGATAAAGTTTATAATGACTCTCTGTTCTGGACTCTCTATTTTGATGGTTCTAAATCAGAAGACAGTGCAGGTGCAAGATGCATTTTGATCAATCCACAAGGAGAGAAAATTATGCTGGCCTGCAGACTTGAATTTCAGTGTACTAATAATATCACTGAATATGAAGCACTGATCCAAGGACTGTATAAAGCCATCGATCTTAATCTCAAATACCTTCAAGTCTATGGTGAATCTGAAATAATTGTGAAACAGGTGAGAAATAAGATTCACTACATTTATGGGCATCTTAAACACTATCAATCTTTAGCTCAGAAATTGACTTCTCATTTTTCTGCTTTCAACATTTCTTCAATCCCTAGACTCCAGAACGCAAGTGCTAACTTACTTGCCAATGTGGCATCTAGACTTATACCATCAGAAGACTTTAGTCCAGACAAATTTTCAATAGAATTAATATTTAGGCCATCTATTCCCGACAATATAACAAATTGGAGAGTATTCAATAATGATGCAGATATAGTAAATTTCCTTACATCAGAAGGATCATATGAAGAGCAGATCATAGACGAGCATGAGCATGATATAGAAATAAAAAATAATCTTGATCTAAACCCAATTCCTAAGTCCGTGGTTAAGATGGAAGATCTTTATGATTTGAAGGATATATTTAAGAAAATTACTAACTCCAAAACTCAAAGTTCTACTATGAGATTTGAAGTAGTAAACCTAGGATCAAATGAGAAACCTCAAAATATCAACCTAGGTCTTGACATAACATCTCAAGAAAGAGTATCATTCATTAGGTTGTTGAAAACATATAAAGATTTCTTCACTTGGGATTATGTAGATCTCAAAACCTATGAAATCTCTATAATTCAACATACCATACCTATGACATCAAATGAAAAACCAGATCAACAGAAGCTTCGAAAAATGCACCTGAACCATGAAATTCAAATTAAATCAAAATTAAACAAGATTCTCAAGGTCAAGATAATATTCCCTATCAGGCATTCTAAATGGGTATCGAATATGGTACCTATGAGGAAAAATAACGGTGATATTAGGATTTGCATTGATTTTAGAAACCTAAACAAATCTTGCCAAAAGGATAATTTTCCTTTGCCTACTATGGAACAGGTATTGCAATCAGTTGCAGGTTCCAAATTAATGTCTTTTCTAGATGGATTCTCAGGATATAATCAAATCCTTCTGCATCTAGATGACAAATTAAAGACAACATTTAGGACCAAGTGGAGAACATATGCCTATCAGAAAATGCCTTTTGGACTCATAAATGTTGGTGCCACATTTCAACGTGCTATAGACATTTCCCTTAGAGGTATAATCAATAAATCGTTTGTTATTTACTTGGATGATATCATAGTATATTCCAGGGATAGGAACAATCATTTAAGTTACCTCAAGTACATCTTTGAAAGATGCATGAAATATGGCATTTCCTTAAACCCCAAGAAATCTTATTTTTCTTTACTAGAAGGCAAACTCCTTGGGTTTGTAGTATCCAAGAAAGGAATTTACATCGATCCTGATAGAGTCCAAGAAATAGAAAAAATTCCCCTCCCACACAATAAGAAAACCATGCAATCATTCCTAGGCCAAATAAATTTTGGTAGATGATTTGTACCAGATTTTTCATAAATATTCTTACCCCTTCAAGAAATGATAAGAAAAAATGTAGTTTTCAGATTGAACAAGGATGAAAGAGAATAATTTGAGTTGATAAAGAAAGCTGTTATTAATGCCCCTTCATTAAAAACTCATGACTTTCTCAAACACTTTGTATTATATACTTTTTTCATCTGATACTTCGTACGTTGCAATTTTGACACAACTGAACAATGAAAATGTCAAGGCACCCATCTCCTTTTTCAGTTCTAACTTGCAAGGAACCAAATTAAATTATTCAGCTGTAGAGAAACAAGCATTTGTTGTCTTTAAACTCTGAAGCATTTCAGACCTTTTCTTCTTAAAACCCATACAAACATAGTTGTACCCTACCCTACAGTAAGACAACTACTGATTCAAAGAGAAGTAGGGGAAAAAAGTGCTAATTGGGTAACTGCACTCCAAGAATATGATGTAGAAATCTAGCCAGCTAAAATTGTCAGGGGCCAAGGTTTTTGCAGGATGTTAAGAGGAGCTTCACAATTGCCATTAGAAGAGGATCAAAGTAATAAAGTGGAAATATCAGATGTAAGCCTCAATGATACACAATCACAATATGTTGATTTGAAATTTTATCTTAAAAACGGATATGCTCCTATGCACCTTAATTATAAAACAAAGCGAGCTTTAAGATTGAAGTCAAATCAGTATGAGCTAGTCAATGACGTATTGTTTAGGAAGAATTATGATTCAATATTGCTAAGATACTTAATGAAACCTGAAGCTGAGAAGGTCATGTAAGAATTACATGATGGACCAGTTGGAGGACATTTTGGAGGAAATACCACTGCTCACAAAATCTTGCATGCAGGATATTATTGGCCAATGGTATTTAAAGATGCACATGAATATGCAAGGAAGTGAAAAACTTGTCAAACCATGGTCGGAAGAGAAAGAAAGCCAACATTCCCTTTACAACCAATTAACATCCAACAACCATTTGAACAATGGGGATTAGATATAATTGGTGAGATTATTCCTAACTCTTCCAAGCAACATAGGTACATCCTTACAACTACTGATTACTTTACTAAGTGGGTAGAAGCTGTCCCATTAAAGATAGCTAATATAGAAAACATCATAGATTTCATTGATCAGTACATAATTACCCGGTTTGGCTTACCCTCAGCTTTAATGTTTGATAATGCATCTTACTTTTCTGGAAATACAATGGTAGAATTTGCTCTTAAGCGAGGTTTCAAGTTAAAATATTCAACTAATTATTATCCTCAAGGTAATGGATTAGCAGAATCAACAAACAAAAACCTCATCAGAATTATCAAAATAACTATTGATCAAAATCACAGGAATTGGCATAAAGCATTAACATTTGCTCTATGGGCAGACATGATTACTTAGAAAGCATCTATTGGTTCTTCTCATTTTGCTTTAGTTTATGGAAAAGAAGCCTTTCTTCCCACAAATGTAGCAATCCCATCTCTTTCCCTAGTACAATTTATCAATGAAAGCCCTTCATCTTCTCTCCAGGCTAGACAATTTCAAATTCTCAAACTCGAAAAAGAAAGAGAAAAGGCTAAAGCAACCCACTTCCATCATCAACAAATAGTAAAATATTCTTTTGATACAACTTCTGCCAGTAAAAAATCCCTTGAAGTAGGTGAATTAGTTCTGAAATGGGACAAGGCACATGAGGAAAAAGGTAGACATACCAAATTCCAAAGACTATGGCTTGGCCCTTTTCAAATTATTGAAAAAATTGGACAATAAACGTTTCTTTTACAAGACTTGTCCAGTAGGAAAGATTATTTGCCCATTAATGGGAAAATATTGAAAAGGCATTTTTCTTCAGAGATAACCTCTTCCAATTTTGTAATATATTGCTTTTTAGGAAAATAATGGTTAACTAGTATTTACTCTTGGCTTTTCAAAATAAGTCTTTGATAACATTTCTGATTTTTCACTTTTATAAGAAAATAGGAGTTAAAAGGAACAATTAGGACATTTGAGTACTAAAATAAACTTCATCCCTTTGGAAAAACTTGATCTTGCTTAAAAACATTTATTTTATGAAAAACTCTTATCTTTATAGGATATGAAGGTTTTGTTATCAGTCAAGAAGAGAATCTTTAACCTAGAAAGGACTTCCTGCAAATCAGTATCTTAAAAAACTCTATCATTATCACCCAAAACCTTTAAAAAGGCCAATGGCCCACCCAATATGTTAAAATTTTCCTTTTTCAGAGTGTAATTCTAAAAAATAAAAAACTTAAAAGATAAAGAGTCTCATTACAAGCTTGTTTACCATGTTCATAGGGAAGTAATTAAAACTGATATTACCAATACTGCATATGAAAACAGGGTAATAGCTAATGATCTTCTTGATCACAAGATGAGGGGTCTCATCAAGAGCCAACTTGTTCAATTTATTTACAACCAGTGAATGGCATTGTCATTAGTAGGTTACCATGCCTAGACAATGTATTTTAAGAAAAAGATTACACTCAAAAGGTAAAAAAAGGGGACAAAGTCCAAGTGAGATTCAATTCAAATGAATATCATTTTGAAATCTGAAAATTCATATAGATGGGATAATGGATCATTTTTTGTTAAAAGGTAACCCTTTCGAGGCTATGAACACCTGCTGGCAGTAGAGGCTCTATCTGTGATAAATGAGTAAAAAAACCAAAAAAAAAACTAATATGTAGGAGGTACCTACTATATTACTTTAAACCTTATTATTGGCTAATGCTAACATTTATATTTATATCATTACAAGGGTGAAATAATTAAGAAGATGGGCCTGAGCAAGTAATGGTGGTTCAAAAGAAATGTTGTTTACCTTATAACTCATGAAATCATTATTCTTATAACTCCAATTACTTTGAAATTTTTTAGAAATTTCAGAAAATTACTCAGAGATAATTGGTTCTCCCAAGTGAATCGCCAATTGTTGTACTACGAAACAACCCCCCCATTTTTAACTAACAATAGCTAGCATTTGAGTTATAAATGGGGACCCTTTTTAAAATTTTAAGCCTAGAATAATAATGCCTAACTCTAAAGAGAAAACTTAGCAAAACCTTGCAAAATAAGCTAAGGAGGAAACTTATATCGCAAATCGCATATCACGCTTTTCCACATCACTATTTTATAAAACCTTTACAAAATTGCGATATGCGAAAAGGTCTCCCACTGCGATAACCTCATCTTGTCATTACGCAATCGCATTTCGCAATTCGCAAAAAACTTGAACATGCCTTAGGACAAATGTTAGCGATTTGCGAAATGCGATATTGCGATTTTCGCAATCGCATTTCACTCAATATATCTGATAAGTGTTATACGGTACCCCTTTAAAGACCATAATCTGCAATTAAGGAGGTAAAGTGTGTGGAATAATTACGCTTTAAATAATATGAAAAAATGAGTTGACGGGTTATTTAATATTTAGCAGCCCCAGGGATGATAATGATTTTCGAGGCGATTTTTTCAGCCCCAAGAGTTAGCTCAATCGGTCAAATCAAGTGCCTCGCCAATGGGAGGTCACAGGGTCGAATCCCGAAAGCTCTTGGGGTTAGGTCAGTAAATAGGCCGAGGGGTGTTGATGCCTTCGGGTGCGTCCACTCAGTGTTGAACAACCCTGGATGTAGCGGCTACCCATTGACCCGGGTATCCGTGAACCAGAAGTGAAAAAAAAGATAATGATTTTCGAGGTTATGGGTAGTTATAATTGAATATCTCATAAAAACCTTTCTCACAATCCAAGGTCATTTCAAAGGGATTTCAGTCTTAATTAATTGATATCATCTGTGTTAATGTATCTTGTCTGTTTCAGGCAAGCGACAAATGACATGTCCTTAAGAAAGGTGATGTAGAAGCAAACTAAGAAGACCATTGTTGAGACAGAGGATACAAAGATGGCTCCTATCTTTGCTAATACAGTCTGTGATGCAACTGGAGGCACAACAGATTGGGAAGTAATTTATAATAGATTGGAGGACGAGCACCCTAAATCACTGATACGAGAGAAACAACTGGGTCAACAAAGCCTTCAGGACCTTAATGCAGGGATGCTTCCTGTTCTTTCCTCCATAGGATAGGAGCAAGAGCCAAAATCCTCCCCTACACAGATATGATCAGATGGGTCGTCGAAAAACTTATAATTGAAGATAGACAGTTCAAGAATTCAAGGATGGAGCTCATACGATCGTTTAGGGCACAAGACTTGAAGGCAATGTGTCACATACCTGACCCGTAGGAAATCTACGACAACACATTTGGGGATAACTTCGAAAAGAATAATCCAGACCCCTTCAAGTTAATACAGACTTGGAGAATGTTAGACAACAAATTTAAGTATGACAAATCAGGTATGTATGCAATAGCCTCTTTGGAAAACCCCTACAATTATGCAGCAACAATGTTATGTAGACTGTATGGACTGCCAAATAACACTAAGTTTTCAATAGAATGGATTCCCTTGATCGATTCTTGTGTTAATTCCTATATCATGAATTGGCATTCTATCCTATCTAACAACTTAGCCACCTCCATTACTGAATATCGACAAAAGAAAGCCTCCTCTTCAGATAACCTCCCTCCCTTCTATTTTTGTGCTTATATTATGGATGCTATCTATTTTTGCACGACATTTCCAACCATGGGTTGGAAATGGACCATACAAGATCCTTACCCAATCCATCTCAGTCATAAACAAATATGGGAATCACATTACATACCTCACTTCTATAAGATATTTCATTCTATCGTGTTGCCCTTACACCAAATGATTTTCAATAAGAAAGCCCCTAGGTTTTCCCAAGAAGCTGCAACAGACCTGCTTGCTGTAGGCAAGTATTTCATTGAGGAATGATTCAAATACATTAGGTTTTTTGGTAGCATTGGTGATCCACACGTCCTTCCTTTATATGTTTCTGATAAGCTATTAACAAGGGATATTTCCTCCAGACTGTAGGAAAGGGCCTAACTAAAGTTCTTAAAGATGACAATAAGTCATTATAACCTACTTTCTCCATCAAATGTGACTCTTTTACTTTAGCTAATTTTGTTCATGCTACTAAGGAATCAACAAAAATGGAAGCCCTCAGGCTTCATACATTGCCTACAAGGCAATTCGTCCCAAACAAAGTGGCATACAATGTCACTATAACACTAAAGCTCAAAGTGTACAATCATGGAGATAATTACTTTGAGGATTTGTTACAGTCAGCAGTTTATTTCAAGAAAGAACTTGAATGGGCGAAGGCCAACCTGAAACCTGAAGACTTTCAAAGATTTCAGGAATTCAGGAATTAGAGGCTCCAGGTCATTCTAATGCATCTATTAAAGCTCAAAGATAAGCCTACCCCACGTAACACCATCATTAGCGCAACCCCTTGCTCTCAAGAGGACTCTCAGGTAAACATTAAGAATACACCAGACACAAGGAAAATCCAGGATACAGACAACACATCTGAGTCCAGCAGGAAGCCAGTTGAAAAATAAGTAATGGACACCCCGACCACAAAGACAGGTTTAGAGGCCAAAGGAACTAGTTTGGAGTAGTAATGGGATCAATTCAATCAGAAATTGCAAGACATCCCCAAAGATCCAAATAATCAAGAAATAAAGGAATTCAAGACTCTTAAAATTCATTAAGATACAGAGCCCAAGTCTGTTGGCAAATAGTCTACACCCATGGATCAAGAAACAGCAACATCCCAGCATGCTGAAATTATCCCTGCTCTGCCCACATCAGAAATTGTTTTGAAAGTGATGGAGATACCTCCACTTGATGTATTCTATAGCCCTCTTCACAAGGTTGTATTCAGAAGGCGAGGGAAAAGGAGAAGGGTAGATGTACCCGAATTCTCGCCGGGAGATGAGCCAGTGGACGTTGTTTGGAAGGACGTGCCTTTCAATCCAGCCAAGAACTTGACTAGACTGTCACAGTTCACAACACCATACGCATTGAACACTATAGATAAGGCTACTGAGGTGTCTACTCTACTAAAGGAAAAGGAGGAAAGAATCGTGCAGCTTAAACAAGAGCTCGAGACAAAAAAAGAAAGTGTAAACAAGCAAGCAGCCGAGCAACTCGCACAATTGTAGCAGGACATGGAAGCCTTGAAAATAAGCCATGAATCCAACTTATCGGCCAAAAACATGTAGCTCCAAGAATTACAGCAATCTATGGATAGGTACAAGGATGTTCCCACTACTGAGGAATTCATTAAAGAGGTTCTAGAACTAAATTCTCTTCTCGTCAAGCAGCAAGAGTATTTCTGCTAGAAATTGTCACACGTCACTCCCTACCTGATTACTAGCGACCAACTCACAGACAAAGCCATTGACTAGAAAATAGAGTTTAATGATTTAAACACCAAAATATTCAATTTCATTGAATCACAGGAATTAGAAGATGGAAAGAAGGCCAATCTACCCGAGATTGAGGAAACTCACAAAGACATCCTCTTCATTGATTGGGACGCTAGGATAAAACAAGCTGAGATGGCAATCGCGAGGGAAGCTGGAGTATTGAAGAACATCATTAAGGCAGTAAATCATACCCTGTTCACTACCAATCTCATGAAGGAGGGTAATACGAAAGAAATGGCTGACTTAACTGCTCTGAGTAAAGGCTGGCAAGAAAAAGCATGCAATCAAAGAGATGCAATTACAAAACTGACTACAACCAACTAGGAGTCACATTGGTAGTATATGGTCAAGACACATAGCCAAATTATGACCCTCAACTATTTCCTTCATGTGACTCTAAGGATGCTGCCACCTCTTGCCAATGTAATCTTTACATGACAAATCAAATCTCATTTTGGGGCACCTCCTCAAATTCAACCAATGATCGATATTTGCGATTTAAAGGACAAGATAGTAGACAACAAGTCATCCTCTTAGTTCTAATTAGTTGATATTTGTTTATTTTTAGAGTTAGTTACCTATGTAGGAGGAAGGTTGTTTGAAACCTCCTCAAAATTTTGTATAATCTATATTTGCACACTTAGCTAGAATAATATTTATACCCTTCTCATGCATTTAGAGAAGGGTCCAGAATTTTATCAAAAACATTTGCAAAGAATGCACTATTGTAAGTTTGTGAATGCTTTGGTGAAATGCTGGAACATGATCTTTTCTTTTAGATATCATACTACTTTCCTTTGTTGACGCACTTCTGTATTCTTGGGAGATAATTTGATTTGAAGGAAGAAGTTGGTCTATGTCATTTGTCAAATGAGCAGGACTTCATACATCTAGTACTATTATCATGTATGCATAATTCTATTTACATTTAATTAGTGGCAAAACTTTATTTTCATGAATTATATGTGATATTTATTGTTTCTATGAATCATTAATTGCACTTTTGTATGATGCCATAACTGAAGTTTTTACTTTCATATATAACTCATTAAACATGTGATATATTTTATAAATTTCTTTGACTAACTATTTAGTCAAAGGAATTATCTTTTACGTTATCATCTCCATTCAATTGTGTTCAATCTTTATTATCACATGTTAAAAGGATATCTTTGTAGATCGCATACCATACAAGAACACCCAGGATTATATTAGAATAAGTTAAGTTAGAGAAATTGCATCAATAGAATAAGCCACTTAGATTATCATTATTCTATTTAAAAAGACTCATGAACCATGCACTCTCATCTTAAAACCCACACTGGAAAACTAGTCCCATTATCCCCAGTTGGAGCCACCACTTTAAATGGAAAAGGAGTTGTCTTAAGATCCGGACCGGGTGGTTATCCCCCATGTTTCGACAGTAGAATTTTGAGGCCGCAACACAGTCTTAAACTATTGCGAATCTAGAAAGAAGAATAAGTGCCTTGGTTAGTGATAAGGTTTACAAAGGTCAGTGAATATCTCGGATGGAGCAACAATGTAAATCATGTAGAATCACACATCATTATAGTATTAAATCATAAACCCATCATTCATCATATTATAATTGCATTCATTCATAATATAAGTAAATAGACAAAACACATGTATTTCTGGATTAATCTCTTTATTGATACTTCAATTCTGCTTACAGAATCAAGAATATCCTGCACACTCAGCTGTAAGGGTCCAGCACTCAGCTGCAGACTCTACTCTAAGCCTCTACGCACACAACAATAGAGCCTCTCTTCTACTCCAAGACTCTTCGCTCTTTCTTCTAATGACCCATTACATTCATCTTCAGCAATATCATGAACTGAACTACCTTAGACTCTCTAAGACTCTCCTTTTTATACAATCCCATGGTCCACGGACCATGGGTAGATCTACTAAAGCCTACACAACTTACATAAAAGAAGGGGAAAACCCTTTATGACACTTTATAATTTGCACGCTCCGCGACCACAACTTGAGGAGACTTTACACTTTACATAACAAAACTTGGGTTTTTGCCCCAAAATTGACCTTTTCTTTTAATGGCGAGGCTTATGATTTGAGAAATATTGTTGGAGATCAATTCAAGGAACACAGCACAAAGATCAGGTTTTAATCAGTTTGTATTTTAAATACTATTATTTTTAATGCAAATTTCATCTTTTTTAATGACAGATCTGTGTAAAATGTTTTTCATGTTGAGCACTATTGTTTAATGTGAAGATGAAGGTCTTTTTGAATTAGCTATCTAGTTCATTAGCTTCATAGATCTGTTGTTAATTTTCTCTTTTTCTCTTATACTCAAATCAGATTTCTGAGTAACTATTTACTCAGAAATCTGCTATCTAAATTTGATTTAATTACCATAAACATTAAGAGAACTATTTCCTAATGTTTTTGGTTGATCATTCATCATTAATTGGTCTCTGAATAGAGCATGTTTTGGTAATTATAATATCAGCTAGTATAACTATTTCATTAGCCATATATTCACCTAAAACCAGACATGTTAAAATCCCAATCATTTAATTACTTTGCTCTTGGTTGGGTTAGATCTACATCTTCCTAATCGAGATAGGCTTAGGATTTATTTCCTTTTGCTTTCATTCTATGATTAGTTTGTATCTATAATAATCATTACATTTCTAGAAGTCCTCTTATCAAAGAGGTAAATTTTAGTTGTGGCTTGGCTGAGCCCAAATCAACTTAAGGAACACTTTCTTGCCTGAGCTCATTAAGAAGAATGATCTGATGTCTCTTCTCTATTGGTAAATAAACAGCACACTTTAAGCCAACAAAGATAGAGACAAGGTAATTAGACTTAGTTTAACCAGTTGAAACCACCATTCCAAATGAAAAAGGAATTGATTTAAGTTCTCGACCAAGTGGTCTCTCTTATAATGTTGAATGGTCATTTTGGGCCATCAACATTTTTGGCTCTAGAAGGAGGGCCTGAAGACTTGATGTCTTCTAGAATTTTGTATTTTAAATTTTTATTCTAATCACAATGAATCCTCTCAAGCTTCCCATTTGGAGTTGTATCTTTGAAAGCACATCTTACTCCACCAGAAATAGTAAGACACTTGTCAAAGGTAAATTTTAACAGGAAGAAGAATGTTTTTGCATTTGATCATACCTTATGGTTTATTCAAAATTTTGCAAATTCTACTTTTCATGATATTGATGAAGGCAATTTATGTAGGCTTTTTACTCTTACATTCTCAGGAAAAGCTAGAAAATGGTATCAATATCTTCCAGTTTCCTCTATTCATAATTGGCATCAACTCATCACAAAATTCCTTTATAAATTTGACGATTATGATTATGAATAGGTATGTGATGAATTCAAAGATTTACAAAGATTTGAAAATGAATCTTTCTTAGATTTTACTGTTAGATTTCAATTAATTTGCTTGAGATTCAAAGCTGAAGATAAACCTTCAGACAATGAATTGATGGATTGGTTTCAATATGTTTGTTCTCTTCCTCCCATTTCAAATTTGTATGTAACAATTGCAAATTTTGATGACTCTCCTTCAACTTCTATTAACATTATCAAAAATTCTGATATAGAGGTGCATATTAACCATGATGAAGTGGCCTCAACCATGTATGATAAATTCTTAAATCTAGTACACACCTCTTACAATATTAATGATAATCATGCTAATGAATCATTATCACAAAGCTTGCAAGAATTTGATAAACAACTACAAGAATAAATTAGTAAAAAAAATTGAAGAGCCACCTGCCACGAAATCTACAAATCACTCTAAAATTAATTCAGAAAATCAGTTAATAAATCAAAAAGCACAAGTAAAAATTCAAGATTATAATATTACGCAATCTGCTGTAGAAATCACTGAATATACTCATGCTAATCAAATACAAAATTCAGGGCAACTAGTAAACATTCTTCAATAAAGCACAATTAGCCAAATAAATGTATGGAATCTAAAATGGACAAAATTTACAAGAATACGCAAATAGAGATATTTTCAAATTCATGGCTTCCGATTCTCATTTTTACCTCTATCCTGATATTTTTTCTAATAGCAATTTATCCACTCCTTGCTTTAGTGTTATTCCAAAAAACAGAGAGGCTGATATGAATGATTTTCCTATTTGATTTTATCAATATAGAGAAAATATTATTGGTCATTCTTCTGACTTCGATGAACATATGCTCCATATTCCTTCTTGTTTTGATACATTGAGTGAAAATAAAGAGAATACTAGGGAATGTTGTGAAGTCATTTATGATGATTACTTTAACATTGAGGATGTTGATTTGTCTCTGTCCCTATTAAATCATGTTCCAAATCAAATTATACTTGAAAATGAAGAGAAATTCAATATAGAAATTGTTCAAATTGATTCTCGTTTTCAAAGATTTAATGATACTAATGATTTCAACATTCAAGAACTCATCCCAATCTATGATTCTTAGGATGATTAAGCTCTCATTCCTATTCATAGTCCTGAGCATATCTCTAATTCACAAGTTGGTGTTGGCGATAATTTTAATTGCATTATTCTGGCCAATTATTGAGAAGAGGAAATTACTTTAAACCAGTCCCAATTGCGTTGTAACAATAATTGTAACACTATTGTAAATAGTGATTTGATTTTGTTATTTTTCCTTCATTTATTTTGGTTATTTTCTAATTTGTTTTCTAACGACCTTGCTTAGTTTTTAGATATCTTATACTGGTATATTGAGCAGTTCAATATTGAACACTCAATTGATGCATTGCCTGAATGGGAAAATGAAGTTTCAAATCATAATCATGAACATCAAGAGCTATTACTCTTCCAATTCCAATTGATGTTCATCTCTTATCACTTGATCCTTTCCTCTCAAAAGCAGTGCCAACAAGAGAGTGTATCTTCACAATATGACCAACGATCTAATTCAATTAATGATATTCTATTGAATGTATCTGACTTCCATCCATATTTCATTGACCCATTTGAAAGACATTTGGAAAGTTTTCCTACACAAAAGATTGTTAATAATTTAACATATGTACATAAGACTTACAATTTCATGCAAGCCATTGTATCTAAAAGTGCATTTCCACAATCTGACCTGTTATCCTCTCCTTTGAACCTCTTCCAATCATTAATGGAAATCCATCCAGATTTCTATGATCCAATTGAAATTCAGTTGGAAAGGACATTTCAAGAGAAGGTGATTGTAAACAAGTTGCTTCTTGTAAATATGTTAGTAATTAGAGTAAATATTACATTCAAATTTATTGATTCGATTGTAATTGTATTTTTGTTACTAATGTGTGACTTGTACATACATGCAGGAGTTAAAATGAGAGAATGGTTACATTGGAAGTACAATTATACCTAGTCATGTTTCCTTTCATTTAGTTAGTATTAGGAATAGATTAATTTAAATTTAGATCCTTTTCCTGTTTGCATATTTTTAATAAGTATGTAACAAGCCTATTACACTTCCACGTTATTTACTTTGTTCTCCAACAAAGAGTGTTCGAAAAGTATTATTTCTCAAATTATGCTTATGCTACGCTTGTTTATTCTTCTTGGTGAAGCTTCATCACATTGTTGAAACTTGCAAAGAAAATCAAGAAGGATGAAGTTCCAAAGAATCTTTACAATCAAGCATTCTTAAGAAATTCAATTTTCATTCATAAGCATTTCTATATGATCACTTTTCTCACTCTTGTCTCTCAATGTTATTTTGAAGTAGATACAAATCAATAACTCATTACTTAGCATTTTAATAAGTAGATGATTTTGAACATATGAAAATTTTGAGAAATGCATGGGAGAACTTGAAGATTCATGAGGTAAAACTGCAATCAAAATTCTTTTGGGTATGCATCCATATGTTCATCTTCATCTGTTGTTAATTTTCTCTTTTTTATAGTTTACTTCTTATTTATATTTTTCTTCTTTTGCATGTCTTTTTTGACTTGATTTGGAGATTGGATTTTCACAAGAAAATCTAACTATATTTAGAAATAAAGCAAGTAATTAATCTGCAACATGTCTAGGGAAGTATTTGTTATTTCATCAGAATCTGGGTATTCTATAGTCTTGCTTCCATTCATATTTTCTTTTCTTTACAAATTTAGCAATATGAGTCAATAATCATATTCTGCCTCTCATTGATGTAGCTGAAATGAAATGCTTAGACTCTTTCTTACTTGCATTTGCTAAAAGCAAAGAAAATTACACAAATCTTGCACTAAATGATCTTATCCATGTCGGTTGAGTTAAAACCTTTCCAATGCGCTCATTCATTTTATATCTGCTTTAGTCGCATTTATTCTTCCTAATTGGTTTAGGGCCTCTATCTGGTAATTATTGGAATCTCGATCTTCTATTTTTTCACTTTCTGATACCTTTCCTCAAGATTTCAGACATTCTGGCTTATCAAATTCTTGGGTTTATGTTATATCAGAACCATTTGAAATGATTTCCAAGGCATTTCTCTAAGATCTACGAGGCCTGTTTTATTTTCCTTCTCAAATTCCTTGATCTCAGGATCTATTAGAAGTCATATTGAACCACTACTTTATCTGAGTTCTAGTATTATGTTTTTATCCAACATTAATTTTGGGCTTCCTTTTATCAAAACTCTTATTTAAAATATTTACAAGAAATATTTATATTGGGACTTCTAATATTGGAAGTGAAAACCAATTAAACCTCATTCCGGTGAAACATTTAAATAATAAAGGATTTATTTATTACAATTATATCTATTGGAGAATTTTTCTCATTCAGGAAGTCTTGTTTATCGAAGTTCTTAGCTTTCACTTTGATTCTCTCAGAACCTCAGAACCTTAGGATATCGGGCTATTATCATTAATCAATTTATATTTCTTCCAAAAATTTCATTTTCACCTCTTCTCATTTCAGAACTTTGGAATATCGGGTTAAGTATCCTTGTAGGCCTCTGGTCAATTCATTATGATCTTTCACTATGTTCACATGGAGTCTTATTTGATTATATTTGTATATATATGTTTAATTTCATGTTATCATGGTGGTCAAGATATTAGATGTATTTTAATTATAATTTCATCAAACCCAAGCATTCATTCCTCGGGATGAGTTTATGACTTTGGGGATATACATTCTTCATAGTATGTGCACATAGGCCTCTTTTTAATCATCGCGACAATCTTCCTGGCTAATGAAAATTTCATCACTTGTGGTTCATTTCTATTTCTACCTGTGTCCCACTATTGGATGCCCATTTCATTATCTCAGATATCTTTTAGTGTGCATCCTCATTTGTTTTTCAAGGCACTTTTGAGCAACCACTATGGTAATGCAACTATTGGTAAGGAATTTGGAACAAAAAAGGCAATGGATCATGGTTAAATCATGTTTGATTTCTCTTATATTTGAGTTTTTATATATCACTTTATATTTAGTATGCAAAATTTCAAGACCTCTCCATCTACACATATGCATTACATTGTTTGGTTCTTGGTCTTGATTCTTGAAATTTTATGAAAATCATGGAGTTGACATGAAATCTGAAATACGAAGATAACAATCATCACTGCAAAAGCATATCATGATTCTCATTTATGACGCATTTGGTCCACTTCCAATTCCTTGAACATGAATCATTGTTTTCTTCTAGTACTGCTTGCTTTTAGACTTAATACATTATGATTTTGGGGTCAATGAAAGCTACATTGAAAGAAACTTCTTTATGCTTTTAATTATAATCAAAAGAAGAAGTTATCTTTTGTTGGAAAAAATGATATCTCTTAGGTAAGATCAAACAAAACTTTACAATGGTAAGTTTCATATGCCCACTTTCGTTTATTTCTATTTCTTTACATTTAGTTTTTATTTTTGTTGATATAAAACTCTATTTTGCAGGTCTCTATGAGTTATTTTCACACCCCTACCATCTCGAATTGGAAAGTCATTCTCCTTATTGTTTTCCTTCAATTTGTTGGAAGAGCAATAATGATGTTCAAATCAGCTAAATGGGGAAGTCCTTGAACCTTTTAGTTTGTTTCTCAAACACAGTTTTGATCAGAAAATTGTTAAGATGCTTTGATTGCAAGCTTTGCTGTGAAACAAGAAAATTTACGATAGACAAATACTTCTCATCTGGCTTAATTTCATCTCATGAATTATATTAACCTTACTTTTTAGAATCTTACTTTCTTACAACTCTGCAAGATAAAATTCATTTAAATCTCAACATAAAATGAACACACACATGATTATCTTCTTTTACTCTTTTGTTGAGACATTTGTATAATTAGTCTTGTTGGGTTTGTCTTTTAATTTGGGTTTGTCTTTAACTTTTCCTTTCTTCATTTCACATTTTTGAAGTTTGCTTTCCATTTATTTTTCCCCTTTTCTATTGGTTTTGGTTTTATTTTGGTGACTCTGCTAAGATTTACGTGGAAGGCCTTTTCCTCACCCAACATTGGTTGGCAGACATGGGAAATTTTTACTCTGTCAATTTGATGAGTTTCATTTACTATTAAAGATATATCTTTATGGAATCATAAATCCCTCTTGCTTTAAAATATTTTCCATGGAGGAACATACATCCTTTATAAGTGATATAGTTCACCTTTTCAAGGAAAGAACTGATATGAGTTTAACTCAATGGATCCCTCCCATCCCTCCACTTTATAAAAAGCCTCTGAATGATAGTGGCAAGGAAAGATATGGAGTCAAAAGTATGGAAGTATTATATCCATTAGTTTAAGTCTCTATTAACATCCCACCTCTTTTTCTCAGGACATAATAAATTAAACTCGCATATCCGCTTATAAAATGGTGATTAAAAGAGGAAACATGAGAAATACAAGTAAACTCGTCAGGGCTATGGACACTCGCTTGCAGTGGGGCCATGCTTGTATGGCATAAAAGAAAACTTCTTCATGGTACTGTTTAGGCTCGCTGGCAGCGAAGTGATGTTAGAGACCATTCATAACAATGAATATATGCTTTATCAAAAAAATCCTGTCCATACCCTCTTTTATTTTTCATATAAGGTAATCTTAAATTATTTTTTTTTCCCAAAATTTGGATTCATGATTCTAAACTCAATCTGGTTTGAGTACTTATCTTTTCAAACTCATATTTCTTAATCTATTTATGTGGGACACATGTGATTTTTTTTGCTATTGGACGGTATCATGGAATCCATCATTTTTTTAGTCTTTGGGTAAACTGAAATTGGTCATCTTTAACCAGAGATAATTGGTCCTTCCCCGTGTGTCACCATTGTTGGGGTAAAAACTCAACCCCCCCCCCTCCCCCCCATTTTTGATTGATTTATTTCAAATAATGAGGACCCTTTTTGCAAATTTTGGCTAAATCATTTTTTTTAATATTTTCTTTTGGTTAAGTGTCCTACAATTTTGATAATTTTTTGTTTTCATCGGATTTCTATTTTGATTGCTTCATCGAGTTTGACTTTTCACAAGCTTTCCAACAATTCTTGTTTCCTCTCATTTGGATGCACAATTTTCAAATAGTGCGCATCCAAAGTTCAATATTTTTTCAATGCCAAGGCTAAAAAAATGTATGTTAATCTTGTAAATTATTTGTAAATATCGATTTTTAATTATTTTTTACTAATTAATTAATTTTTCACTGATGGTCCTATAAAATCACTGTAGCCAAATTGTAGAACAATTAAAATTATGTTGTTTTCAAATTTCAGAAATCTATGTTAAATCCCAATTTAAAAGAAATTATGAAATACGAAATCTCAAAATTGCAAGTGGTTGTAGTTCATTTTGTTGGATTTTTAAATTACAAAGTGACTGTAGTTTATGGGCATGTCCCACTCCACGTGGCCCTCCTCCCCTCTTTCACACTATACTTCTTCACTCCATCGGGATATTGGAATTACTCAACATCGTAACAATTTAAAATGCATCCCCATAATTCTTCAAATGTTCCGATATTTAAAAAAACAAACCTCTGATATTACAAACACTTTGATGCCAACTCCTTTGTTCATTGGGTTTTTAAACATTGGTTATGAAAGACTAGTTGCATAAGGATGATTCTTCTGATTATTAATCAAACCCAGGAAAGAATAATATGAGGACTTTTATTTAGAAACCTCCGATATCATTTAGACACCCCCAATGTCCCAATGTACTAAACACTCTGATAGCTATTTAACCTTGCATTATATTAAAGCATCAGGACCTTACACCTTTTGGGTATTAGAGAATCATTTCAAAAAACTTACGATATACAATAGTTTTGATATTTGATACTTCGATGATTTAATATTTACGATATATGATAATTCAACGGTTTAATAAACTATGTGTGGATGGTTTGACATAATTCATTTGTTATCTGTTAGGGTTTGTTTAATGAAGGCCTCCACTTCAAATAATAAGCCCCTCCTCCTATATTATACTTTTAGTCCATTCTCATGGGATCCAAAGGCCACTTGTAATATTTTTTAGGTCCATTCACATGGGATCCAAAAGCCACTTGGAATATTTTTTAGTTTTTTTAATATTTTAATATAATTTTCTTTTAAAAATTAATTAGTTTGAAAGTTTAATTATGTAAATTAACTAATTTGTAATTAATTCAATTAACTAATTACATTAAATAATCTTAATTAATTTGTGTATAAATTAGTTTGAAATTAATTAATTTTAATTATTTAGTTAATTAATTTGTAATATCGTAATTGTAATTAATTAATAATTGTATAGTAAATTGGAATTAAAATTTTTAATTAAATTTTCCTAATTTTGGTCTAGGTAGAATTTTTTCCAGAATTCTGATAATTTTGATACTTCAACTTTGGAGGCTCATGAGTTGAATTTTACTTGGTCAAATGAGGCCCTTGAAGGCTCATTAGATAGATGAAATCATGGAGAATATTTATGAAGTGGTTTCATGATCAAATTTGGTCATTAAATGAGTCCAAAATTTAGTAGAAAACCAAGCTCTGAATTTGTAACAAAAACTATTTTTCAAAGTTTAATTTTTGCATTTTGCATTTGCTCAAAGCCTTTTTCGATTGCAGATCCATTCGATTATGTTCTCTTTGACCAATAAAACATTTACAAGGATCAATGGAAAGCTCATATTTCTTTTTATTTATTTATTTAATTGAATTTTGATTGGAGATGTTTGTTTTCTAGATTTCGTAATTTTGATTTTAATTTAATTTTGATTGGTTTTTTGGTAGGAGAACAATTGAGAAGATGAGGAAGAGAATATTTGGATCAATGGTATTGCTCTAGGAAGAGAGAAAAAATAATGGTGGCCAATCAAATTTGTGGGAGAAAATTCATTTTCCAAACAATTCTCTCATTTTGATTTTGATTTGTAATTATAAATATGGATTTTAAAGATTGTTGGAAAGAGAGTTCCTCTTCTCTGCACTGAGGGAATTCTGAGACACTATTATAAGATATTTTTAGTTGTAAAGGAGAGGAAATAACTTAGATCTGAGTTATTTGGATTTGTATTTTTCAATTATAGACTTTGTATTGGGAGCAGAGCTTGCACTATTGAAAATCTTTCTTTTAATGGCAAGGCTTATGTTTTGAGAAATATTGTTGGATATCAATTCAAGGAACAAAACACAAAGATCATGTTTTAATCAATTTGTATTTTAAATACTATTATTTTTAATGGAATTTCATCTTTTTTAATGACAGGTCTGTGTAAAACGTTTTTCATGTTGAACACTATTTTTTAATGTGAAGATGAAGGTATTTTTGAAATAGCTATCTAGTTCATTAGCTTCTTAGATATGTTGTTAATTTTATCTATTTTTTCTTATACTCAAATCAAATTTTTGAGTAACTATTTACTTAGAAATCTACTATCTAATTTCAATTGAATTACCATCAACATTAAGAGAACTATTTCCTAATGTTTTTGGTTGATCATTCATCATTAATTGGTCTCTGAACATAGCATGTTTTGGTAATTATAATATTAGCTAGTGGAACTATTTCATTAGTCAGATATTCACCTAAAACCATACATTTTAAAATCCCAATCATTTAATTATTTTTCTCTTGGTTGGGTTAAATCTACATCTTCCTAATCGAGATATGCTTAGGGTTTTTTTCCCTTTTGTTTGCATTCTAGGATTAGTTTTCATTTAGAATAATAATTACATTTCTTGAAGTCCTCTTATAAAAGAGGAAAAATTTAATGGTTGCTTGGCTGAGCCCTAGTTTAGCTTAAGGATCATTTTCTTGCCTTAGCTCAGCAAGGGGGCTGATGTGATGTCTCTTCTCTATTGGTAAGTAGAAGATGTACTTTTAACAAGAAGAGATAGAGAGAAGATAAATGGACCTATTTTAACCAATTGGAACCACCATTGCAAATGGAAAGGGTGCTACTTTAAGTTCCCAACCTGGTGGTCTCCCTTATAATGTTGAATGGTCATTTCAGGACATCAACACAATATTGACATGGTATGGACTTGATTCAATAGGGCGTAAGACCTGCAGAAGGCTACAACCTTCACTCATTCTTCAACACCCATTGGAAGGGAGCACCAACCCCCCGATATCATTTACCGACACCCACTGGAAGGGAGCTCCAACCCCCTGATCTGATTTACCAGTATTAGCTTATGAGGACCTGACGCATGTTTGGAGTTATTTATCTAAACAAATCCCTACACTACTAGCCCTTTCAGCATTAGCCCGCAGAGTGCGGACTGAAGTCTCACCCGAAGCAGTATGGGAGGATGTTGGAACTAAGTTTCCACACCCTTGAGATGTCTGTGATGTTGATTTAGTCCAACTAGACCTACCTTCACTACCCTTGCGAAGTGGCACAATCATATTTTCCACATCCCTAACTAAGGGTTGAAATGCTTTCGTGCTGCTATGGCAGTGATCTGTGCTATTTCCTAACCTAGACTAAATATCTTACTTATCTTCTTTAACTGATCTTAGTTAACTTCGCGTAAATAGATATTCTCTCTTGCATTCACTTAATCAACACCATTATACACATTCATGCATCATATAAGTATTAGAAGTGAATTTCAAACCCAATATAGCAGATGCATAAAACAGGAAATAAATATGCAGAATTGATAGGAAAGTTAACTTTATTAATACTTGCAACTGATACAGACTCGACTTGCCCTGCGCACTCAGCTGTAGGGGTCCGCGCACTCAGCTGCAAACTACTAGGCCTATGCACACTCAATTGCAAAGCCTTCTCCTACTCTACGACCCAAAACTAGACTTTACTCCACAAATATGACTCAATCCTTCATAATTGCTTCTTCTTCTTTTTCCCTTCCTTTACTACTTCGAGTCTCACCCTATTTATATAATCCCATGGTCCACGGACCATGGGTAGATCTCTATAATTGAAATTACAATAACAAAATTAATGGTGGACAACCCTATGACTCTTTAACAAACTATGCACTCCACGCGCCAAAAAATGTGGAATCTTTACATCAGAATTACAAAATCGACCAAAATCTGGGCTCTAAGACCTAAAACTTCCCTTAGGGGATCTCGCACCCAACAGGCCCCCAACACAAACATCCTGACTTGCCCTCGAGTCACTCTATCGGTGCGGAGATATTTTTGTGAAGACCTCCCAACTCTGATTGGATTGCTGCAAGTATGACAACGCACTGAGCATATGCCTGTTGTACTTCCTCTACGCGCTGTTTAGTGACTGTTGTGGCTAAACTGCTGCCCTGAATCCTCTCCTATGTTTCTTGCAGCTGCATGAGCTTTGCTTCAATGGAGGTTTTAATGGTATATGCCTCATCAATCCACGAATGTAGGCATGCCTTCAAAACTGCTTCCTTATGGCGAGCAACATCCACCTACTCCTTGAGCGCCTTTTCCTGTTGCATCCTTGCAAGCCTCTCCATAAGGGCAATCGTCTGTGTGGTCCCTTTTAATTCATCGTATCTCTGCTGCAGCTCACGTGCCTCTGTCTCCAGGTGCTCTATGTTTGGGTCCTCTTGCAGGGTGGTGAGGACGCCGAATGACTATTCGAACAACTTCGTGCAGTCTGTCACTGCACTATTAATCACTGCTATTGTTGTTGTGATCACAGTGGCACGCTGTTCCTTAACCTCCAGCAGAGTTGAAGGTTGTGCCTTTAACTGCATTTCTGCTATCTGAAGATTCAGCTCCAGCTGAACCCTGGCTATTTCAGCTCTGGCATCACTCACCCATACTACTAACTTTCAGACGCACACCTCCACCGGTCCTTCTGCTTGGATGGCCAACTCCATGACCATCTGGTAGGCTTCCTCCACCACCTGCACTATCTGTCTGTTCTGCACCAATGCCTCATTACACTGTAGGCTCAACTTCTCAATGTTGATGTGCTACTTGCTCATTACTTGTATCGCGCAGCTCTCCCTGGCCCGAAGCTCTGCAGTGACTCCATCCTGCAAAATATAGAGCGTCTCTCGAGGGAGCGCAACCATGTTTAACCCGATCCCTTTCAACCCGCTGACCATAGGCCTATTGGCCTCATTTGTTGTAACAAGTGCTCCATCTGGCAGCACTATTGTGTTGGTCATCTGAGTGCACAACATTTCGTCTGCCGCCAATGTGCTGACTGCGAGGCTGGTTGATAGTGTGCCAGCATGCGTAATGTGCACCTGTAGCTCCTGTATTTGCATCTGAAGAGCCCCCAATACCATCTGGTGTTGCTCCTCAAACTATTGGAGGACCTCCGCGATGACATCCCTCACCGTATCGCTAATGTCATGTAGATCCCCTTCAGTAAGGGTGATAGGGTCGAACAAAGTCTTTGAGGCCTTCGTCTTCTTTCATGGCCCTACCTGCTCTCTTGGGCATGGAAATTTCAGTTGGGTGGATGCTGTCTACGGGTCCATGCCACCTTGTTCTGTGTCTGTCTTTGGCTCGGGTGAAGGCGACTTCTGTCCTTCACGCTCTTCTTCTGCTGTCTTCTATTGCTCCTCTTCCAACTTTGCAGTGTCATGTGCTACCTGGGCCTTAGCTGCTTCTTCTTCCTTCCTGCACTTTTCCACCAGTTGCGCCATCCGCAGTTTCGCCTCTTCCTTCTTCTGTTGCATGGCAGACTTCTCTGCTTCCACTACAGAGCTAGCTGGGGCACGCCACTCTGGCAGCCAAGACTCGAGGACCATGAAGATGACATCGTCGATCGCCAAATAGGGTAACTCATGCCACGTCTTTGTGGGGTCCTTCCACACCTTGATGAAGACATGGTGGAAGTCTGCTTTGAACTCTGCAAAGCTCTGCAGACTGTTGTAGACCATGGGTGATAATCGTGGATTGCGATTAATCCCCATCCTGATGTTCATCTCCATGGGCACCCAAAATATTTTGCTTTCCCTTACCCTTTGTGCATCACTGGTTTTCCACAGCAAAGCGTACTTCACTGCCTCTAGAAGGTCCTGTGCGATCGTCGAGAACTGGATATGTTCAGGAAACTCCCATGCCACCAGTACTATTGATAACAAGAGCCATGCATAATGGAATTTTTTACCCTACTCCTATTGTTTCAGGAATATTTAGTGTTCTTGGACAAACACCTAACCCTCTAGATCTAGTAGCAAGTCTAGAAACAACAAACAAAGTAATCTTGATCTTTTCCTATAATCAACAGATAAAACAAAAGAGGAGAGGAACCTACTTGTAGTTTTCGCTAGCTCCTTGTCTCCCTTGACTGATCTTGTTGCTCCTTTCTGTACTTAAATCGCTTGGAAAGTACCTACACAACTACAGAAACAAAGACCCATCAAGGCAAAATGATAATGATCTATTGCTTATAAATAACATGGAATCGAGAACATGATATACATATGAAAGCATTAACATGTAACACAAGCATAAGGAAAAAGTCTTGAAAACTTTATTGATAAGAGGAAAGATTACAACCCATATGAGCTCGATCCAACAGCACTCTTCCAATTCAAATCCTCTTCAACCTCATGAAAAGCAAGACACTCCAACACTATTACAATACTTGCACTCAATTCTAATCTCATATCACCAGCATCTCCTTACAACTCAATATTTTTCAGCCTTGATCTCTTATATGAGTGATCAATTTATAGGTGAGTGAAGGAGGTTATGCCATCAATGGAGGTAATGAATGCCTTTCTAAATTTAGAAATCAGTTCCATGGAAGAAGGGATAGGGGATTGATGTTTCCTAATTCCCTTTCTCATCCAAAGGTGAACTCAAAGGAGCAGGTGACATATGAGAAACTTCTAGAGGCTTCCAATGGATAAGGAATCTTCAACCCTCACATAAATTTGTTCAAATTCACTAAGCGTAGGCCAAAGAGGGACCAAGTGCATTGAATAACACCATCTTAGTGTATGATTTGCATTGCAGCGCACCTTAATGAAGGCTTACCTGCAGCGATCTTCTTAGAGGTAGTTTTTGGATGTTTTCAGTGATGGAACTTCTTTGGGAGTGAGGCATTCTGATGACTAACTTCTTTAGGGCATGTAACAACTGCACTAGGGGCTGATGGGCCCTAATAGTATCAATCTGTAAGTTGGGGTTGATGTGCCCAAATGGATCTGTAATAGTTGTCCCCTAAAGCACGAAGTCGTAAATATATATGACGGGTGAAATGCTTTATCACGAGGAGAGGAGGTTTCGAACAGAAGATGACCTGCATCAATTACAATACATGATAATTTGATTTTTCTCATGAATTAGTTGAGGGAGGCATACCCATGCTCAGCTTATAAACTTTCATTACATGTAAAAATATGGTCATCTACAGATATAGACCCATGAATGGTTGACCATGAATGTAAGGCCATTATACATTTGATTTAGTACTCCTGAATATATCGCAGCCCGAATGGATGAAACTAGATCCAGGGTCTTCAATCTCGTCCAATCTTTCACTCAAGTGCAAGTCTAACCATGCGAATAGATGTTCTGAAGTCGAATATTGAAAGACATCATCTGATTACCAGCTAATGCTGCAAGCCATTAACAAATGTGAGAGGAATCACCGATGATTATGATGACCCTCAAGGTACTACACTACATTTTGCATGGTGTGAATAAATGATTTGATGTCGAACACCATACAAAGTCTTTCGGTTGAAGGCCATTAATGTCAACCTATCGCTGGAAGCGAGAAACCTGTCATTGATGTATGCAAGCCTCAAGGCACTGAAGGGGTGTTTCTAAGTTAACTTCATGGATGATGTGCTGATGTCAACAAGAAGAAACTTATTGTAGGAGGGCCTTGATGTATCCCACATCTATGACACGAAACGAGGTAAATGATTTTTGGAGATGAGAATCAATTGACAACACAAGGTTCAGAAATGTCAATCATGAAAATGAAGGTTTACGGTTTTGCAAAGGATGAAGTTTGAACTGAATGACTTCTCTTGAACATATCGGCAACACTGAGATTAATTGGTAGCATTGACCCAAAACAAAGTAATGGATGGTATGATAGACCAACGGTGTGATAACCATCAAACTGAATAACCAAACCCATATACTCATGGTGATGAGATGAAAGTGTCATGTTCAAGAGTGACCTGCTACCATAAAGTTTTCCCGACTTTTTCCATTTTCCCCAGTCATTGCTAACCAATAACTCTTTATTTTTTATCAAGCTTGAGGAGGATAACATATGCTTGTTGTATAATTCACCCTTTGGGTGAACCCATCACTATTTGATGCTTTAACGAGTCTAGCGAAGGTGAAACTCAGTCTTTTCTAGATGGACAAATTTGTCGCTATTTGATGTTTTTAACGAGTTTAACGACAAAGACAACTTGGTCCTTTTCATGTTTAGAGAGTTTAAAAAGGGACGAAAATGAAACTTCATAAGTTCTTTTTCGTAAAATAATCTCTCAAATCTAAAAAAGTGTAAAATAATACAAGAGAGATGTCTTTTTCAATCCTTTAACGAGCTGGAATAGACAAGCGCTCGACAATCTTTTCATATTTAGAGAGTCTGAAAAGAGTTTAAAGAGGACTCTATGGGGGTTTCTTTTCATTTTTAACAAAGCTCAAAAAAGAAACAAAAGTTTTCTTTGTGGTCAAATATGTTCAATTTACACTTAAGCACATCAAATTCTGCTTTCAACTGTTAAACCTGCTCAAAACTCCATCAAAGAGGATTAAAAATACATGTTCATGGATAAAATGAATAAAAAACTAACATTTATTCAATTAATATGCAAGAAATAAATATAAAACAAGTTTTATTATTCATTTTCACCATTTCACTTTTACCATTTGACTTTGGAGCTCTGGAGCAGTTTTTTACCTCAAAGTTCACTAGCTGATTGTGGAGGATTCAGTGGACTGTTTCTCGTGCCATCCAGACCAGGTAGGAGCTATCCCTGTTCTCTTCCATTTAATTCCATTTATTTTCAGTTTTGAGCAATTTTTTTTGGTTTTTGAGGCCCCTAGGGTTTCATTTTGCACACTCTGGATCAGCGCACCCTTTCAATATCGAAAAGTGTGTTGCGTTGTATACACCCAGAAGGTAGTATGCATTGCAGTGCACTATCTCTAATGGAGGGGTGCGATGGGCGCAAAAACCAATTTTTGACAGCTTTTTTCTCCCAAATTTTCAATTGTTTTTTGCAAAAATTGGATCCTAATTTGTCTAATGGTTGCATTTCAGACATTCATCGAATCAAAATGGTGATTGTATGGAGAGAACGAGAGCATGAGGAACAAGACATGGTTTCCCTAAATGATCATGGAACAGTTGATGCCCTTAGGAATTGTGGGTTGCTAAAATATTTTCGATTATCTAGCATGAGGAAAAAAATTGAACTGTTATAGTACCTTGTTCGTTCTTGGGATCCTACCGATTAGTTTTTTCACATTAGGGGTAAAATGATCCCCTTTACCATCGAGCATATTTACTTTTCGACTGGACCATCGAGGTGGGATGCCCCTATCTCATTATCAGGATTTACCAAAGGAGGTGAATCAGTGAGAGATTATATTCGACAGTTCTCTCGGGAAGGAGATCAACCGAGTAGAGACGGAAAGATAAATATCAGAGATGTTAGTGATTTACAATTGAGAACAATCCTTTTCACCCTTGCCAAACTGGCTGGCAATGCAACTTTACATTTGGAAAACAGGTCATATATGCAGTGTGCTTTAGAGTGCCTGGAGCCAAAGGTATTCAACTGGTGTGAGGCAGTTCTTTCATTAATGAAAGAACAACTGACCAAGGTAAAGAATGGAAAGACAAAAATTTTTGGTTATGGGTCTATCTTGATTTCTTTTGCCTTGGAGAGAATCCCTCTCATGCAGCCACAATATATCTCATTGGGAGTACCTAGACCTAGAGACCCACAGATGCAGAGGTGGGTAGATCTTATGGCTAGGCATGCTGGCTAGTCATTGATCTCATTTTCCTCTGCTTTCTTTGAGTGGTTCGACCATTAGGAGATGGCCTTCTTAGAATATCCATACTTTGGGATGGATTTCCATGGTGATCTAGATCTGGTGTTGCTGGTTGGAACGCAGTGGAGTGCTATTGGTAAATTGTTTGACCACAATGTTTTTCCTTTTAAAGTTTCTACTTTTTTGTGTTTTTTATTATTGCCAAGACTAAACAAACATTTTTATATGCATGCAGATGTTGGATCTGTTCGACCTGTGGGATGCCAACGAGAGGCAGGTGTGCCAGTACAGAGAGCTGTTGGGACTGCATTTCTCCGAGACTTGGATTTAGCAGAGACCTTGGTTGATCTATAGGACCACATAGAGGGTTTAACCCTGGGTATTCCAGATGTCCAGTTTGAGGAGTTACCTATGCGAATGTAGCACCATACCATTGGCATGCTAAGTCGTTGGATGAGACTCCTACGCATGATAGCACAGGCTGTGACCTATTATCATGAACAACACTAGTTTACTTGGATATTTTTTGCATTCATTTTTGAGTTTTTTGGGTTAGATGACTGATTTTTGTCTTGGACACAAACTATTTGTAAAAACTTATATACAACTATCTATTTGACTTTCAGAGTTTTATTATGGTTAAGTGATGCAATCTTATTCAAATGATGTTGAAAATATTTACTTTACATATGTCGCAAATGTCTATTTAACACATAGTTCGCTAGAGAGTCAGTAAATGTGTTTAGATTTCTGGAAATGTGTTGATATTGAATAAACTCAAAATACCTTTCCAAAATACGAACTCTAAGGAATATGCAATGAATTTTTGGGTTTCAGACGGTATAGATGCCAATAAGCTGTAGTATAATAAGTTGTGAGTCTAGCCTAATGATGATTCGGCATATTCCAAGTGAAATGGCATCAGAGAGGAGTTCAATCAATGTGCTATACTCAATGATATTGTTTGTTGATCGTCTAATACATATCCCTCTAAAACTCACTAACTCGTTGCTTGGAGCGAAAATGGCCCATGCTGCAGAAGATAAATTTTGTGTACTACAACTAGCTCCATCGGCATACCCAACAAATGGTTCTGAAAAGTTCGACATCTGCAACAAATGTGAAGTGGATTACCTAACCAAATAAAAACTCTAAAAGAAGCTGACACGCACAAATGCAATCAAAGCATATATACAGTGAGCTTTACTACACTTAACTAAGTGTTATAGACATATTTGGGCACTGCAACCCCAAACTCATATGTCCATAAACTAAGGGCTCCTTAATTCCATAAAAGTGTTGTTTCACACCCTAAAGGATCATGGTAAATTGATTACATCATTTCCCAGAAGTTCCACCTGAAAAACTACTCAGAACTGGCCAAAACTGGACCATACAGACTGCTCCATGGGCAAGGTGCGATGCAATTGATTGCCTAATTGGCCAGGTGTGATGCATACTCAAATGTCCTTTTGTGGGGTGCGATGAGCGAGGATAGACAAATTACAGAGACAGTTTGCAAGGTGGATGATCATGGAATCTTCCATAAACTTCTTCTGTGACACTTGCCTCTCTGAATTCGCCTAGGGATGAGTAAGAGATCATGAAATCTCCAAGTGGAACCAAGAACTATCACTGAAATGATACTAATCAAAAACCCAAAGTTGACTCGCACCCTTGCAAGACATCTATAAATGGATCCCTCATCTGAGAGATCTAGAGGCTGAAATTTTGTATTTTGTAAGGAAGTGTTGTTGGTTTGGTGAGAAGAGACATTGCATTGCTGGGTGATTTGCTTGTTCATGAGGTGAAGATGGCTTCTACAACTAGGAGGATGATGGCAGATCAAACAGCTGGGTTGTAATCCTCTCTTACATTACTATTAATAAAGTTCTTTGATTTTTCCTCCATATTATTCTGTATTTGTGAATCTATTATTTATGAATGCAATTGTATGGTCAATGTGTTTCTGATTCTTCATTGTTTATGATGTTATAGATAGAGATGCTTTCTTATCTTCCATCTATCACACTTAAAGGAACTCTTGAAAAACTTTCATTGTGTGTTTCTAAGATAGCTACCCATATTAGTGGGACTAGCAGTTCGAATCGACATTAGTTTTCCCTGAAACAAAATGGCGACTCCACTGGGGAGCGAATAGTTTGTTTTGTTTGTTTATTATTTGCTTTATAAACTACGGACAGACCCTGAAGTTAGCCAGCTAGCCTTCGAAACGCCTTTGCTATGCAATTGCGAAGTAGACAAACACTGCTTAAGTCAATCTCTAGGTTGGTTTATGAACTAAACATCTAACTTACAAAGCATCCTAAGTACCTTTGTGGTAGCTCAAAACCTCATCAAATCCTACCCTTATGCTTTGTGTTTACTGTCCATCATTATTCAGCCTAAATCACTGAGCTTAGCTGCAAGTTTTGAGCAAAAACCAAGCTCAGTTTCACTCCCTGGCCCATTGCACTATCTGTAACTGTGCAACTTGGATGCATTGCACCTCCCGTGTGTTGCAGGTGAGATGCATCCCTATTTCCCTATGTTGTAGGTGTGATGATTGAGTGAACTGTTTTTCTTCTCTGAAATTTGGTTTTTCCTCCTTGTTTTCAACTTTATTAAGTAGTTTTGTTGTTCATGATCAGTACCTTCTTGCTGAAACCATCTTCCTTCACATTATTTCAGCCTCCATCAGTTAGGAATTGTAAATGTTTTTTGTGTATTTGTCAATCATTTACAGTCTTCCTTTGTCGAAAGTAGCCTAATCGAATTGTCATCTTTGATGCAAGTGTCGTAATTATCATTCTGAATCAAAAGAAGAGTGTCGTAAAGTCTTCCTCTTCTAGATAGTTGATTGTACTTTTGTCATTTTTACTTGATTTTGAAATTATTAGTATTTCAAGTGTCGAATTTTTTTTTAAATTTGAAATCGAAAAGTGTCATCTATGTCTTCCTTTCGTTTTTTTTTGAAAAGAAAAATTGTTAGTACTGTCGCTTTGAAAAAAAATAGTTCAGATCTGTACTTAGCTTTCTTTTTGTCATTCACACATTAAGAAAGCAGAAAACAAATACATGCATGTGCACCTACATTTTGACTACTTGCGAATTTGGTTTAGGAAAGTGCATTTAGTGTGTGCTCTATGCTCTTTGTTGAAAGAAAATCATTATCTTCTTTCCTTTGTAGCTAGGATTTTTATTGCTAAAAGAACATAAACGACTGTTTATCATTTTATATTGCATATTTAGGAATTTCACATCTACATCATGCTATGAACCTTGAAAGACAAACTTCTAAGCAAGATCAACCATAAAATAAATCTCAATGAACATAAAACGCTTTGGAATCTAACGCAACACATCTAGAAGTCTAGGCTAGAGATGTGTTCCGGCATCGTAAAACCTAGTAACTATCATTTTCATCGTAGGTTGGCTGATTCCTCCTCTTTGATATGACAAGTGCCAGTACGGACTTGTGCTCCCCATACCATCGAGTATATATTGGGACACCACAATAGGATGATATCCTTTATCCTTAGGAAGCCCTGTCTGCCACCCTATCGATATTAATGCACTGAACACAGCATTCAGGAAGATTGATTGTTGTATATAAGTCCTTGGTAATTTCTCTATCATTTATCATCAAGGTGTATTTTGTAGTTTTACGATCGATTTGGTAAACCCTCTGTCTAGACTTCCAGAGCAGTCACTTTCATTCCTTTTCGACTACTTAAAAGAAAAGGTCCATCTGAGCACTTGTCACTTCAGGCTCATTAAGAATTGAAGGCAACTAGAGTGACCTTTAGCTTTTTCTCGACTCTTAAAAATTGAAAAAGCAAGTTGCGTCAAAGTGTCTTGAAATTTATTTAAATAGGAATAACATTTTTCCCCTTTAATTTTTGAGTTGATCAAGTAATCCGCAATCATGGAAGAAATTCAATCAAAAACCCATCATTCGCGGAGACTAGCGAGTCAACTGTCTTTGACCCAGGAAATGAAACCATCCCGGGAAAAGCGTTCTCATTTAACTAAGTCGAATTCACCTAATTTATTTGAAACTTGTGTTTCAACATCGTCAGAGACTACAGTTACTCCAATTATTTCGGGTACATCTGCCTTTACAGAAGAAGTTCCGCAGTTACAAGAGGACATTAGAATTGATCCTAGTGTATCGTTAGACACCTCTATTCCCGAAAAAGCTCCACATTGGACTGATCCAAAAAATGAAGTTCACTTACCTAAACATCTGGAAGTTGAATTCCAGAATTCAAAAGGTGTCACCCCTCTAGTATTTGTTACTGTAGAAGCTACACTTTCTTCGGCTCCAGAAATATTTTATGGACCTGATGGTCTACCTCTTCCACCCGGATTGATTGCTATAGAAGAGATAGTAGAGGATCTTCCACCTAGTACTCCAGTACATTTTGGAACTAGGATCCACTTACATCCTTCTACTAAAGAAGTTAGTTCATTTTCATCGCAAGTTCATGTTGAATCGCTAGGAAATCTTTTGGATAGACTAAACATGTCTGAACAACCATCAACATCTAGGACTATGTTAACTGACACAGCTACGGCAAAGCTTCCTATTGCCATTCCTACAATGATTACTGGTATACCATATGTCCCGGCAAGTTATCAACAACAAGCCGGAGTCCAATCAGGGACTGTTTCGATGACATGGTCAGTTCCTATTTCTTCATCCAGATTCTCATCTGGTATTTCTTATGTTGAAACTCAACAAGTTGATCCAATGTGTCTTCAAAGGCTAATCTACCCTTTAAGTACCGGATTACCACCATATGGGGGGCAGTATGCTTTTTCATTATTCCCTCCTGGAGAACAACCATATGAGAGTTTACAACAAAGTTCAAGGCAAACTGGAATCACATCCAGCGGTTGGGTACCAATACTGCCTCAACAACCAAGGGTTGTATATTCAATGCAACCAGTCCATCCTGTGTCAAATATTCCCACTACACCTGCTATTGTGACTGTATCGCAAGTACAAGCACTACCTATTTTATGTCAACCTCAAGTTTCTCAAGTTGCAATACAACAACCTCTTGTCTCAGTGATTCAATCACAACCTCAGGTTAGTGCCTCCTTATCTGGAGTGACTCAGGCTCAAATAGGTACTATGACTCTGCATCTTGGCCAATCATCTAGTATTCGACAACAACAAATGGTCCAACAACCATGGCTGGTTCAATATCAACAACCACAATTCCAACATTCATACTAAGGACCTGAGCAACAAGTCTTTGTAAGTAATGGGCAACCGCATTTCCAAAGCGGTTATCAACAACCATACTATAATGGTTATGCCCATCAACCTTATCAAAGTTACCAACATCAAATACATTATTTTGGTATGCAAAGAGCTACCACTCAAGCGATTCCATCTTATCTTGGGTATGCTTCGCCTAACCTGAATCAACAGTTGCCCTTTGTAGCAACTCTAGAATTACCAGATCTAAACCAGCTGACGAATGATCCAATTGCTTACACCCCTTGGTGGCCTGCGATTCCTCATAAAATTCCCTCTGATATTCCTAAATTCAATGGAAATCCAGGTGAAGATCCATCGAATCATGTGATGACATTTCATTTTTGGTGTTCATCCAACACCCTGAATGATGATTCAATTAGACTTCGCCTTTTTCAGTGAACGTTAATAGGTTCGACAGCTAAATGGTATATAGAATTGCCTAGAGCTTCATTTGATAACTTTAGCACCCTTGCCACTACCTTTTTAACCCATTTTCAGTTACCCATAAGGTGCAAAATAGGGACAAAAATCCTTACCAACTTTAAACAGACGACAGCCATTCACATATCTGATCATATTCATGAGTGGTGGTGTCGTCGAAGAATGGTAAAGATGTACGTTCCTAATCAGATTTTAGCTGAATGGTTTATAAAGTCATTGTTACCCTCTATTATAGAGGATGTGGCTAAGGGAGGAGTTGTCACTGAAGAACAAGTCATTTCTCGTGTGCAATATTTAGACTTGATCTATACTCAGTCTGGGATGCTCTATGACAAAATTCCTGACGCTCCTAGATTGGAATTTTCCATTCCTCACGCTCCTAAATCAAACAAAGACTCTCATGCCGACGATGGCATGATAGGTACGACAAGCACGAAAACTGTAAAGGTTACATCTAAGAAATCTCGTACGGTTTCTAGTCAAAAATTAGATGAAGAACCTCTCGCCTTGGAGGTTAATGTCGTGTCAACCGACAAAGGAAAAAATGCTAAGAAACCAAGGGGCAAGAATAAAGGGACAAACAAAAAGAAGAAACGGGAGGATATGACTCCTGAGAAACCATATAAAAACCCAACTAGGAAAAATAAACCTCATTATCCATGTTACATATGTGACGATGAGCATTTCATGAAATATTTTCCACACAAAGCTAAGGTTATGAAATTTTTAAAAACTTCAAGAATCCCAGCAGTGTTGAATAATCCATTTCCGAGCCCAGAAACAAACCTAGTTGCTATCAATCATGCTTCCCCATGCCAAGTGCATATGCTATCCATCTCTAAACAGTAAAATGATGCTTTGATATCAACAAGGAATAGAGATTATGGGAATCCACAATCGTCGAACAGCAAGGCTACAGATCAAGCCAGTAGTTTGACAACAACTTCACCAGAAGTTGTTCCACCCATGATTCCTGAATCAACTATAAAACCGCCAAAGGGAGTATTACATAAATCGACATTTAATCCTCGTGCCCGAGTAGCACAAAATTATAACATGGTGGAGGATCTAGCCCAATCGCCATCCACTATGTTGACACTTGAAGTACTGCAAAATTGCCCCTCCCAAAAGCAGAATTTGTTATCAACGATAGGTGGGATTGATCCAGAGGATTCCAATCTAGTGGCCTTTAATCATAAAGGATATGAACCTCAATTACCAACCTAGCTCACTTTCCTTATACAGGTAAAAACCCTCAAAAAAATTGTTCATCGAACAATCATTGATGAGGGGGCATCTACCTGTATTATGTTAATGAGCTGCTGGAAAACTTTAGGCTCTCCACCCTTGTCATGATCATCAATGACATTAAAAGTGTTCGATGGAAGAACATACATGCCATATGGGATATTAAGTAACTTGCAAGTTGAACTAGGGGGCAAGACAATAGAAATGAAGTTGAGGTCATTGATAGAAACCTTGACTACAATATCTTGCTAGGAAGGCCCTGGATTTATTCTATGACCGCCATTGTGTCAACATATTTTAGAAAGATTGCATTTCCCTTCCAAGGTGGAATTACAATCATTGACCAACTAACCTTTTTCCCCAACAGTTCACAAGCTACTAGAAGCATTCCATTGATCCATGGAAGTTCTCAATCGCTTCAACATGTCGGAGTAGGTCTCCTAAAAGACTCATCCTTAATGGGTACTTTTTCCCTCCCGCCTCCAAGTAATCTAGCAGAAGTGGCCATAATGGAAACCTGTCATATGATATCTTCTACATCATCAAAGATTAAGAAGAACTCTGACAATTCTGATAGTCCAGCTGACATGACTCAATTAAGTGATGTCGTACATTATGTACTGGGGGAATTGGAACCAAATATTTCCTTCATGACCCCTTATGAGTTGTGATCAAAGGTCGCCACAGGATAGTTCATTGACTGGTGTCAACCTTGTTAAAAAATGAAACAAGGCTGATCAAAGTTCCAAGTCAAGTCTTTCACTTGATCTCATAAAGGAACCTTCATTCCATCCACCTAATTGCCGCGAGAAATCTGGTGAATGTTGTTATCACTCAGATTTTCCCAGAAGTTGTGAGAAGGGGAAAGGGGTCCGAGGTAACCACAACCCAATCTTTTAGATACAGAATCTAGCCAATCTGTATCAAGAGAGGGCTCTCTCTTTAAGGTTTAGCTTTGTTTTGGAAAGGTTTTAGGCTAGTTGTGAAGTTTGGGAGTTTTGTTTGACTTTGGGTGGTGAGATTCAATAGCAGAGGGGTAAAACTAAGTAGCTTAGTCCATTGGGCTGATGGAGTCAAATCAAATGGCTTAACTGGACTTGGTTTCTTCATAAAGGATGGTTTAACAGAGCAAGGTAGTCAAACAGGGAACAATTAGAAACTTAAAGATGGAATGGGTTTAAAGGGTTAAAGGGCAACTAAGAATCCTTTAACATACTTTAAGAAAGTAGAACATGACTAACCATCAATAAAGAGAAATTAAGAATTCTTTACTAAATGATTAAGATGAATAGACTAGGAAACAAGAGAAATTAAGAATTCACTGTTTATACTAGTTCAAAAGAAAACATTAAGAATAATAACGATTGAAAACAGAGTGCAATTAAGCATATTATGAGTTATTCTTTCTTGTTTATCATTCAGATGTGAAACATAGATGATATTTTAAACAAGGAAAACTTTAAAACACAAGGTATAGATGACTTATTGATCCAGTGGTTGATTCAAGAATTCTAAGAAAAGTACTTAGCTTCAATTCTTCATCTAGCAAGCCACAAAGTTGGTCCAATTAGCACTTTATTCCAAAATAGTCAATATTACAGCAATGTCTAAGAATCCACCCTCAATACTCCAATTGAGGGGGTATTTATACAAAAAATCTTTACAAAAATATCTCATAATAGAGTGAGATATATTCTAGTGATGACTAATTATTTTTACAGAAAATAGAGACAACTAGTCTCGAAGATAGGAGGAAAGTGAATTGTTGTTGTGCTGTTCCTATCCTTGCTGAATGTGCTAGAGGCAGGCCCTTTTATTTGGCTTGCTGCTTTCCTCGTCTACCCATCTTCAAAGAGCACCTATGGAATCAAAGCAGCATAACACTATCCAAGAACAGTGATCTACTATCACAAACAATATAGGACCAGATATATATTGCCCACACAAATGCATATATCATCAATCATACAAGAATGTGGAGGAAAAGTTGAATAACTTTATTAATATCAAGAATAGCAAAGAGGATTGCAACCATTTGTTCTGACCCAGCATCATCCTCTCAGCAAGAAAGCCCTTCTTCACCTCATGAAAAGATTAGATCACCCAACCCTATGATGTTACACCAAGAAACCAGCAACACTTCCTTACTATATACAAAATTCCAGCCTCTTGGATCTCTGGGATGAGGGATCCATATATAGATGATTGTAGGGAGGTAATTCAGCTTCTGAGATTTGATTAGTGTCCTCTCTCTGATAGTTCTTGATTCCATTTGGAGATTGATGATCTCTTACTCATCCCTGGGCAAATTCAGAGAGGCAAGTGTCATAGGAGAAGTTTCTGGAAGATTCCATGTCGAACCACCTTGCAAACTGTCTCTGCCATTTGTCCACTCTCGCTCATCATACCCTGCAAAAGAGCTATCCGGTATGCATTGCACCTATTACTCTGGGCAGGTGGGATGCATCGCACCTTCTGCACTGGGCAGTCTGTATGGTCCAGATTTGACCAGTTCTGAGCAGTTTTCTATGGAGATCTTCTGGGAGATGATGTAATCAGCTGACCTTGTTCCTTTAGGGTGTGAAACAACACTTTTAGGGACTTAGGAGCCCTTGGTTTATGGACATATATTATTGGGGTTGAAGTACCCAAAAATGTCTATAACAGTTGCCCCCTAAAGTATGAGGTCGTTAATCTTTTGATGTCGGGTGAAATGCTTTATCATGAGGATCCGAATTTTTTTCGAGCTGGAAGGCAACCTATAATAAGATATAATACAATACATTATCTTCATAATATTTTCATGATCTAGCTGAGGCGGGCATTCCCATGCTCAGCTTTATAAATTCATTTTCATGTACATAAGACAGAAAATCGTCTGTGTGCAGACTGATGATTCTGGTAGAGCCATCATTGCTTAGATTGGATGATTATATATGTATCAATGATGTACATTTGATGTCTTTATTTTCCTGAATATATATTGCAGCCTGGATGGATGAAACTAGATCCGGGGTCTTCAATCTCATTCGATCTTCAATCAAAGTACAAGTCAATCCATGTGAGAGATGTTCTGGAGTCGAACATGGAAAGACATCGCCTGATTACCATCCAGTGATGTAAGCTATTAACAAGCGCGATAGGAATCACCGATAATGATGATGAACCTCAAGGTACGAAAGTACAATTCACGTGGTGTGAAAAAGGGACTTGGCGTTAAACACCACGCAAAATCTTTCGGTCGAAGGCCATTGATGTAAACCTATCGCCGGAAGTGAGAAACTTTCCATTGAGGCATGCAAGCTTCAAAGTACTGAAAGGGTTGTTCCTAGATCAACTTCCTGGATAATGAGCTAATGTCGACAAGAAGTGATCCGTTGTAGGAGGGCCTTAATGAATCTCACATCTACGACATGGAACAGAGCAAATGATTTTAATGGAGGTGAAAACGATCTGATGATATAAGGTTCAGGGTGGCGGTCATGAAAGAATGGAGCGTGAATGTATTGTAGTGGATGAGACACAGGTGAATTCTCTGAGCGACTTCTCTTGAACATACCGGCGACACTGACATGATGGATTGGTAGCGTTAACCCCAAATGTGGATGGTGTGATGGACCAATGGTGATATGACCAGTGAACGGAACAACCCAACCCGACTCGGATGCGGAGTGAAAGTGTCATGTTCAAGAGCGACTTGCTACCAATAAAGTTTCTTCAAGTTTTCTTCCCAATTTTTCCCCAGTCATTGCTGACCAGTACCTCTTTATTTTTGTCAAGCTTGAGGAGGATAACATATGCTTTTTCTATAATTTTCCCTTCGAGCAAACCCATCACTATGTTTTAACGAGCCTAGCGATAGTGAAACTCATTCTTGTCTGTATGGACAAGTTTGTCGCTATTTGGTTTTAACGAGTTTAACGACAAAGATAACTCGATCCTTTTCAATTTTAGAGAGTCTGAAAGGGACGTAAAGATAACTCCAATAATCCTTTTTCATCTTATAATCCCTTAAGTCCGAAAAGGTATAAAATAATACAAAAGGGATGAATTTTCGGTAATTTTAACGAGCCAAACAAAACAAGCACTCGCTTTTTGTGTAATAATCCCTCAAGTCCAAAAAGATTAAAATCTAGAGGAGGGATAGCACTTCTGGTCACTTTAAAGAGCTGGAGAGGCTAATTTCTCGGCAATCTTTTCATATTTTACGAGTCAGATGAAAAGAGATTAAAGGAGACTCGTTTTTCGAGGAAAGAGTGATAAATTCGAGTAGCGGCTGATTCCAGGTAAGTTTTGGAATTTTCCAATCATGGTAGTGTCACAAGGATGGCTAACAGGATCACTCTTCGCAGCTGTTCCTCAAAAAGGGTAAACAATCAAATGGAGGTGAATGATCAACCAAAACAGAGTGGAGGTGATGATGAGAACACAAACAAGGCTCAAAGTTTGATGATAATGCATTCACGATGGTTATTTACCGCAAATTGGTTCATTTTTTAATGAATGAGCTTAAACTCTGGGGGAAACATTTGCTCATTGCTTATGTTTAATTTTTAACGAGCTTGAACTCCACATAAAAACTGCTCGATCCAGTCGTATAATAAGGATGTCTCATCTAAGATGCCATTTTTTATGGAGCTTGCACCTTACAAAGCTTTGCCCCGCACCCTTTCTTTATGCAAGTTAGGAAACGACCAATCCTACGAGTTTAAAGGGTTAGAGGACCTGCAAATTTAAAAAATAAATGGTCGCTCTTCGCTTGCATGCTAAAAGGTTTTCATGTCCTTAGGTATAGCGAAAAATTTCCAGGTTACCAAAGATTGTTCCATCCGCATTGCAAACAAAACACTTCCTCGGCGATGTCTACCGAAATAAACAAAGGTGAGTGGCGCAACTTGCCTCCACTCACACAAATTTGATGAAGGAATCTTATTCCAGTCTAATCTCATAAACCAGTCATATATCCTTTGCGAAAACCTACCCTATGCCCAAGGTTTTCCTACCGAAATAGACTAGGGTGCATGCCCCCTTGGTTTTAGTCATGTCCTCCCGAATCACTCACGCTCATTAGGTGGACGGACTGGGGATTGATGAGACATTCCTTGCGTGAAAATACCATTCAAGGATGGTATTTGACTATTTGCTATGTGTGAGCCGGGGAATGAAAGTTGGTCTATGAGCTTGACCACTCTTCCTTCATGCGGAAAACACATTACTCTAAAGAGCGACGAGACAATGGCTCCCATGCAATAAATATAGTCGCATCCAAGGAGTAGATTATAATCTAGGGGTCCTTGGACTACCATTACGTTCATGTGAACACTTTTCCTTCTCAATGTTATCGGCACATTGGGAAGGATCCCTAACGGTCGACTGGTTCCTTTGTCAAATCCTGTTAGATTTCTCATCTCAGTCAAAAGCGATGGCGAACCAAGCGCTTTCCAAGTATTTGAGGAAAGGATACTTACAGAAGCCCCTTCATCTATGATGGTACCGGCCATGACCATTCTGTATATTTGTGCAATGATTCGAAATGGTACACTAGCCGGTAAACGGGGTCTACCTAGTAGATTCCAATCGAAGGAAACAACTAGGTTGCTTGGAGGTGGGACTAAATAGACAGTCGGATATGACTCTGACGAACTTCCTTCCTGCGGTAAAGGAATGGGTAGACTGCCCCCATGTTCATCGGAGTCTGTGTTTACGAAGAGAATTTGAACGGTGTCGTTCTTGTTCTCTCTCGTGACTGTATCATCTGAAGGTGGACCTTCTGAAGGCAAGACCGGGTCAACTGCTGCCTCGACCTTTTTACTTTCGTCTGGTGTGGATTCAGATGGTTTATCTTCAATGATAGACGCTTTGACTAACCACAATGGCATGTCAGTCAGATTTTCAACTGGTGATGGACTTGGCAAGAGTTTCTTATATCTAGGAGGAAGCCGTAACGGTGAAACCGGACGGTCATCCAAAACTCTTTTAACCTCGTCTAGGAAGGGACAATGGTGGATGGCATGATCGCCTTCACACAGTTTACAAGGGAATTTACTTTTCCTTTTCTATCCCGACACTTCGCTTTCACTAGTTGATGGTGTACTTTCAACATGATCATCAGAGGTTGTTGACACCGGATTGTGCAAACGAGGAGACCAGTCCCTTAAGATCCAAGGGGTGCAAGGAAAATCTCGATGATAGTGATCTCCTTTGCAAATGACACATGGAGATTTAGGCTTTGACACTGCAGTGTGTGGATTTTCACTAGATGATGCCTAGTTGCCCCTTTTCGCCTTTGGCTCCTTCTTCTTCTTCTCTTTCTTCTCCTTCCCCTTCTTCTCCTTCTTAGTTACTTGATTTTTGGCTTTACCAGCTCCATCAAGCAAAGAGGAAGGAAGAGAGGGAGAATTAGACGAAGTAGAATGTTGGGGGGTAACTCTAGTATTATCTAGTTGTTGACTTGATTGCTCAGGAATCACGGTGTTCTGAACGATAGAGGTCGAGAAAAGCCATATGGGCAGGCTGATTGTCAATCCTGGAAGCGACAATGTGGCCATATGGGGTGCACCAACATCTCCCCAAGAGGAGAAATGACTAGGATTTCCTCCAAGGGGAAATCCTTGGTTGGTGGACTCCATTTTTCTCAACCTAAGACCAACGTAGGAAAGGTGACATTTATTCCGATTAAAATAAATTTTAGACGCTTTGACACAACTTGTTTTTTCAATTTTTAAGAGTCGAGAAAAAACAAAAGAAGACTCTAGTCGCCTTCGATTTTTAATGAGCTTGAAGTGACAAGTGCTCAGATGGACCTTTTCCTTTAAGGAGTCTGAAAAGGAATGAAAGAGACTACTCTGGAAGTCTAGACAGAGGGATTACCAAACTAATTGCAAAACTGTAGAATACTTTTTACGGTACGACAGTCAATCTTCCCGAATGTTGTGTTCAGTGCATTGCGATCGATGGGGCGGCAGACACGGCTTCCTATGGATAAAGGATATAGCCTATTGTGGTCTCCCAATATATACTCGATGGTACATGGGAGCACAATTCCGTATTAGCACTTGTCGTCTCAAAGTGGAGGAACCACCCAACCATCAGTGAAAACAACAATTACGAGACTCTATGACGCCGGAATACGTCTCTAGCCTAGACTTCTAAATGTCGTGCGTTAGGTTCCAAAGCGTTTTTAGATTCATTAAATTTATTTTACAGTTGATCTTTTTTAAGAAATTTTCCTTTCAGGTTCACCGCGTGATGTAGATATACAATTCATAAAATGCAATCTAAGATGATAAACAATCATTTAATCTTCTTTTTACAATGAAAATCCTAGCTACTAAAGAAAGAGAGATGATATTCTTTCAACATAGAGCAGAGAGCACACACTATATGTATTGTCCTAAATCAAACCAACAAATAGTCTAAATGAAAATGCACATGCATGTATTTGTTTTTAGCCTTCTTAATGTGTGAATGATAAAAAGAAAGCTAAGCGCAAATTTGAATTATTTTTCAAAGCGACATTACTAACAAGTTTCTTTTCAAGACAAAATGAAGACAATGACGACACTTTGCGATTTGGAATTGAAAACTTGCTTTCGACACTTGAAAAACTACTAATTCAAACCAAATACAAGAGTAACAGTGTAATCGACTATCAAGAACAATCAGATTCTCTTCTATGACTGAAAATGACACTTGCGACACTTCCAAATCAAGAAATGACAGTTCAATTACGCTACTTATTTGTAAAAGAGAACTGAAAATGGCTCACAATGCATAAAAACATTTACAATTATTTGCACAATTGAGGCGGAATAATGGCAAGGAAGGGGGTTTCCACAGAGGTATACTGACTACAAACAGCAAAACTCCTGAATAGAGCTGAAAAGAGTGAAGAAAACCAAAGTCTGGAGGCAAAATTAGCCTTCTCTGACCATCGCACCTGTTACACAGGGATTCCAGTATGCATCCCACCTACTTCACACGGGAAGTGAGATGCATACTGATATCCTTGAAGAGAGGGTGCGATGGTACAGTGCGAGACTTTTGATCTAGTTCTTGATCACAGTTTGCAGCACAGTTCAGGGATTTAGGCTGAGCAAGTGATAATCAGTAAATAAATCATATGGGTAGATCTAAGGAGGTTACTAGAGCCACCACAAGGGCAATTAGGATGTTTACAAATCAATTGTTCAGTTTAAAAACAAAACCTAGAGATCTACTTTGCACTTGCATAGAAAATGCAGTTCGAAGGCTAGTTGGCTTGACTTCAGGCTCCGTCTATAAGTTTATAAAACAAACAAGTATAGAAAAGCAAACAAGCTATTTGCTCCCCATTAGAGTTGCCATTTTGTTATCGGGAAATCTAGTGTCTATGCAGAGCTGCTAGTCCCACTAAGACTGGTAGCTATCTTAGAAACAAACAAACTAAAACTACTTTCGTTTTCCTTTATGAGAAGTAGATAAGAGGGGAACAAAGGAGACCAACCTCTATCTTGCGCTTGGTTCCTTGCTTGATTCCTCTCCCTTCTGATAGATTTCTGCCACTCACTTCCTCGTCTACCCAGCTTCAAAGAGCACCTGTGGAATCAAAGCAACATAACACTATCCAAGAACAGAGATCTACTATCGCAAACAATATAGGACCAGATATATATTGACCACACAAATCCATATATCATCAATCATACAAGAATGTGGAGGAAAACTTGAATAGCTTTATTAATATCAAGAATAGTAAAGAGGATTACAACCAATTGTTCTGACCCATCATCATCCTCTCAACAAGAAAGCCCTTCTTCACCTCATGAAAAGCTTAGATCACCCAACCCTATGATGTTACACCAAGAAACCAGCAACACTTCCTTACCAGATACAAAATTCCAGCCTCCTGGATCTCTGGGATGAGGGATCCATATATAGATGATTGTAGGGAGGTGATTCAGCTTCTGAGATTTGATTAGTGTCCTCTCTATGATAGTTCTTGATTCCACTTGGAGATTGATGATCTCTTACTCATCCTTGGGTGAATTCAGAGAGGCAAGTGTCATAGAAGAAGTTTTTGGAAGATTCCATGTCGAACCACCTTGCAATCTATCTCTGCCATTTGTCCACTCTCGCTCATCACACCCTGCAGAAGAGCTATCCAGTATGCATCACGCCTTTTACTCTGGGCAGGTGGGATGCATCACACCTTCTGCACTGGGCAGTCTATATGGTCTAGATTTGACCAGTTCTGAGCAGTTTTCTGTGGAGAACTTCTGGGAGATGTTGTAATCAGCTGACCTTGTTCCTTTAGGGTGTGAAACAACACTTTTAGGGACTTAGGAGCCCTTGGTTTATGGACATATATGATTGGGGTTGCAGTGCCCAAAAATGTTTATAACAGTGCTGGCTACCCTGTTTTCACTGATACTCTTTACGTGTTCGGATACACTTCGACCTGTTTGACCCATCTTCATCTTTGTTCATCTTGCTATGGTAAAAGCCCAAAATTTACATTTTACCAAAAGTAAATTTACAAAATTTCCAACATATCTTCCCACCATTTTGGCTCTGGAAATCTGTGTTTTTGAAGTTTCCTCAGAGTCTCATCAGTTTCTGTATATCTGAAAAAATTAGGCTGGAGTTGAAACAAGTGCTTTACCTCATGTTCAATATAGAATAAGTTCTCCAAGCTGTCATAGAGAACTCGGCCTATGGGAAGTTCTTTTATTCCTGATGCACTTGTTGATGAACTAACTTGATCTCTAGCATACTTATTCAATTTATCTACATAATCAATGTGCTTCATTAACCTGTCATTGATGACCAGAGGACTTGGTAGCCCTTTATTTTGTAAGACAGTGAACTTCTCCATAAAAGAATTGATTTCCACCTGCATATCTTGACATCTTCTCTCTATATTCTGCATCAAAGTTCTTTTAGTTAGCACTCTTTTGATTTCCAAAATAGTGTCTGTCCTATCTGGAATGCCAAGTGCTTCTAGTTGTTCCTTATTTTTGGTATTCAAAAAATGTATAAGCCGGTTGGCTTGGTCAGGCATCCGACCTAACTGTGCTCTTGTCTGTTGAATTGCTCCATGTGCTACTTTTACTAAGTCCATTTGCTTATAGATCACTTGGATGGATGGCCAAACATCATTCATAGATTGAGTGATGTTGGTCCACAGGATTTTCTTGATATCTATAAGAGGCTTGTCAAAAGTGAGATCTTTTCTAATGCTTTAATTTTATTCTCTAATGCTTTAATCTCCCTTGTCTTTTCTGCAACACTTATTTTGTAGGCATCATACTTCTTTTCTATCTTAGCCAATTGTTCTTTTGCCTGTTTTAACTCTGAAATTTGTAGTTTCATTTCTTTCAGGGCCTTTATTAATTCTTCTGTGCTTAAATTAGCACTGTTTCTTGATGTTTTTCCTATTGTTGATGTACATGTAATCACCTCTGCTGTGCCTATTGGGATGTTTGGAGCCAATGTTGTTCCAAGTGCAGAAGGGACTATTGTTGAGACTATGGGAATTACTTCAGGAGGCTGAGAGGTCGACTCTCCCTGCCTGTCCTTCAGTGCCTTTTCTAATGCCTGTTCTGTATCATTTAATCTTTCATTAAGTTTCAGAAGGAGATCCATCATCTCTTCATCAGATTTCTGCTTCACAACCTCAGCAGTCTGTGGGTGCCTTGAAGGAGGTAGCTTTAGTTGTTTCCTCAGGGCAGCAATGTCTTCTTCCTTCTTCTTGATTAATGCCTCAACGCCTTTCATATCTTTGGGATCATGTCCCAATCCAATGATGATTTCTTCTAATGATTTTATTCTATTATCCTTGGCCAAGGAGGAGGCTTTCTCCAAGTGTAGTTGAGCAGTTGTATTATCCAAGGAATTTTGTAGCTTGTGGGCCATCATTGCTTTGTCAGCCAGTGTGGAATAGACCATTTCCCCAGTTTGCTTGTGAAGTTCAATTTGGTCCATAGGATGAATATCTTTGGCTAAGACCTCCAAATTTGTTCTGATGTAATCTGCTGCTGACTGGGGTTGTTGCACCTTTGGCTTAAAGTAACTCATTATCATTTTTCCCTCTTTAATGTCATAAGCTGACATTAATCTCTGCTGGTTTGTGGGGGCCATCTTCAGGTACTGATTATAAATTTGAATTCTTACAGGATCATTTCTGGCTTTTATCTCTGTGAATGTCTTTTTGATATCTGAGGCCTCTTTTCCTAGAGGTCTGTGAGATGAAACTTCTGAACTTTGTTGCCTTTCTAGCTCTTGCCTCTGTGAGCTAAGGGATGTTTCTCCCAATGGAGAAGTTTGTTGGCTAACTGCTCTTTCTTCTCTGTGGCTATCTATAGTTTCTTCCATTATTTCCTCTTCTGACAGAGGGTTTAGTCTCTGTCTCTTGGTACCAGGTTGTTCTGTAGGTCCACTAGCAGGGGTAATGGTTTCCCTGTCCCTCTTTTTGCTTCTTTCCTCATTTAGAGGAGTTTGTAAAGCTGGGCTTTCTGATATATTGGTTTGAGCTGGAGGAGTTGGCCCTTGACCCTGTTCTTTGGAAATTCTAGGTTGATCTATCATTGTGGGTTGTTCTGTAGTATCTATTTCCTTGCCTTTGGTTGTTCCTATGGCTGGTATGTTGACTTGTTGTGGAGGTTGTTGAGAAGTCCCAGTCGTGGATAGCTGGAATGGTACCTACCTAAAAGAATCCAAGTCAAGGGTTTTCTCAAGATCCCTCATAACATTTTCCATATTGACCTGATCACTTACCTCTTCTACTAGAGTCCCTTCTACCCATTCATCCAAGTTTGCAAACTGCTCAATTTCTGGCATCCTATGGTGAATGTATGAGGATAACCTATTCTTCATCCTTCTGTCACAGATAAAACCGTTGGGGTCATATGGTACCCACCTAAAACTCTTTCTTAGTCTAAGGTGATCTTCTAAAATGATTGCAACTTCTTTCCATGCACCCCTAGAGTTGATGACATAAGGGCCTAGCTGGTTCTTTATTCTTAGCTGTGCTTTCTTCTTTACATTACAAAAATGGACTAAATATTCATTTATGATCTGTCTGAAATACTCCAATGCAAATAGTCTCATAGGGACATACTTGGGTAACTTGAAAAGGCAAAGTTCACACCCATACATCCTAATCTATGTGTGATTTTGATATAGGTGCCAGTGACCTGTCTTGTACTATTTAGAGAGCCGGTTTCTTCATGTCACCATTAAGCCTAGGAGGGGAAAATCCTATCAATAATGTGGTTTCTGGATGTACAAACCAGTCAATGAACTCAATATAAGTGTAAGGGGACTCATAGTATTATGGAAGATTAAGCTCCAAAAGATAACAGACCTAGGGTTTCCTTTGGTGTCTAGTTTCTTGATAGGGAAAGGAAAGTTGTCTAGCTTTTGATACAAAAAAATATGGTATATGAAAGAGGTATATTTGAAAACTCTTTCCCTTTCCAAATTCAGGAATTGATCATGGATCTTGTTGGCAATAAAGGTGGCATAGTTATATTTGATAGCAGGGGGATGTCCTGGAGTAAAGATTGATAATAATACTAGGGTGATATCATCCACATATTCACTAGTATTGAACCCCATAATCAAGGCTATCATATCAACAATGAGTCTTCCAGTTTCAGTGAAGAAAGTCCATAGATAAGTGGACCTTTGGGCTGGTGCTTTGGCAACATGAAGGTTTGAGCAATATGAGTCACTTTTGATTGGGACAACTGAGATGCTTTTTCAAGTAGATATCCCATGGAAAGAGGGGTGAGGGGCTGACTGGAATGGAATTGTAACATCTCATTGATGGACTTAGCAGTTATGGGAAAAAGAATAGTTTGGGATGGGGACATAACTGCTCTATGGACAGGGTCATAGTTGGCACAACATTGATGAATGATGTCTGGGAAAACGTGAATTGAGGGGAGAAAATACATGGGAAGGTTAGACTCCCACAATCCAAAAATGTCAGATTTATTTAGAAAATCTTTATCTGTAAGAGGCAGATAATCTAAGTCTTTGTGAGGAGCATTCATGGGTGCGAATTCAGGGCTATAGGGGTTTCCATCTTTGGTTCTTGTGGATTCAAAGATGAAAATAGGGGAAATTCTATCAACAATAGGCAAGACAATAGGTTGGGATATTTGTAAGGCCAATACAAATGTGGAATAGACCTGAATTTGGCTGTTTCTTGTAGAAGTTTAAGCAAAAAACCAAAATCACAGGGTTTCAGCACAGCTTGGATAAATACCTGTTTCAAGAAGGTGAATAATGCCTAGATGGGAGGATGATAGGTTCTGGGTGGCGTCGCAACAAGGTTCTTAACCAGGTGGTGGTCTGCAAGCTCAAACAGTCGATTGGGACTGTTAGGACTCTGGACACCACATATCTCCACAATGGTATGATATTGTCCACTTTAGGCCTAAGCCCTCGTGGATTTGTTTTTGGGCTTTACCCCAAAAGGCCTCATACCAATGGAGATATTTGTCCATCCTTATATACCCATGATCCTCCCCACTTCTAGTCAATGTGGGACTTTGGTCGTATACCCAACAATCCTCCCCTCGAACAAAGGACCATCTAGCCTCCCCTCAAACGATTATCCATCGTCCACTCTCTACCAACTAGGATTCTCCGCTCCAATGCGTTGGAAGCACATGCCTTACATGGAAGCACCACCTGCCTCGAGAGCTTGCTCTATCCCAGGTCAACTCCTCTTCATCATGTTGGGACCAGGACACGTCCATGAAGAATCCAGAGCACACCGCCTGTCTAACCGAGCTCATCCATGGATCCCATCGTGATATTACCAAGGCCCACCACCTTCGTTCGACATTTCGAGGATTCATCCACTTGGCTAACTTCGGGGCATGGCTCTGATACGACTTGTTAGGACTCTTGACACCACATATCTCCACAATGGTATGATATTGTCCACTTTAGGCCTAAGCCCTCATGGATTTGTTTTTGGGCTTTACCCCAAAAGGCCTCATACCAATGGAGATATTTGTCCATCCTTATATACCCATGATCCTCCCCACTTCTAGTCAATGTGGGACTTTGGTCATATACCCAACAGGGACATTGTTTTGCACGGCAGCATAGTTTGCAGTGAATGATAGTGAAAATGACGTTTTCTGCTTTATTTAACAAAAATAAGGTTGGTGGAAGTTTTTGGCTTTATTGGGCAGATGACGTAAGCGTGATTTGACACTTTATCATTATGCAGAGGGTGGTAAGCGGTTTGTATCGCACCGCTTTTGAGGCTAGGCAGTTTTGGGCCGGGGGCAAGCGAATATATTGGCAGCGTGACACGTGGCGGAGGTACGGTGGAAAACCGCCTGGTGATCGCGAGTTAAAGCACGGTCACCAGGGGGGGCATAATATCGTCGTCAACCATTGGATGAAAAGGTGATGATTGGATGGTTGATGGGTGTGGAATATGGCGGGGATTTAATGCAGTGGGCCCGACATAATAAATAAAGTTTTAATCGTATCGGGGGCGTTTTGATTGGTCAGGGGATGGTTATTAATTAACCCAAATGGTTAATTAATCCCGTATTTTGTGGAGCGGGTAAGGTTATTAATAAATTTCAGATAAATTTATTAATCCCTATTAAGCAGCGTTTTATGGTTATATTTAACCGGGGCGGGAATTATATAAAATGTCGGGGTTTTACATATTATTACATAATACGGGAAGGGTTAAAATTTCTTTGGGAGTTATATAATAATAGTTAAAGTTAATATGAAATAAAATGATTAGCGCCAAGTTAAAATGTTAAGAATTTACATTTAAAACTTAGGCTAAAGGGGTTTTCAAGTGATATTATGTATTTCCTAAGTAAAATAGGTTTTTTACTTAGGCAAACTTTATGAAACGAAATGAATGATGGATGGATGATTTTTGAGTACTTAGGCTTTTAGATCATTGGGCCGAGGGTCCAGTCCCTCCAGAAGTCAGAGAAATGCTCTGAGCCCCTTTGATTTTCAAAGTACTTAATAATTTTAGGGGGAATTAATGAAATCTTTAGGGAAAAATGGGAATGGAAATTAGTTATTTGACCTTTTCTTGCTTGAACTACCTCAGGTGTAATATTTTCCTTGCACTGGTGAAAAAAGTAAAGATCAACACATTTAGAAGCATTTTTCATCACAAGTATCATTCTGCAACATCATCTACCTACCCTACCTACTTTAGCCTGACATTTTTTCTTCTTTATTAGGGTGCACTTAGACTGGCAAACCCTTATCACACTTTTTCTTTTACATATAAAAATCTATCTAAGTCTAAACTTATTACATCCAAGGGCTCAGATTAAACTATTGAGCTCCTTTTATTCACTCTACCTATCTACTTATCTGCCAAGATTACACTGTTTGGTCAGATTTTATTCTCTATCTCTACAGCATGAAATTGAAAAATGAATGAGCCAAGTTTGAACAGTTTGACTCTTCATGAATTGTGGCATAAATGACAAGTTGCACACAATTGTTTATTACAGAAAATGAACTAGTAGTGGAATTTTGGACTTGCACACTTTCCTGGTCTATTTTTGTTTGGGGTTAAATTTTTCTCATTTTTTGACCATTTTATTCTTTTTACCCTTTGATTTTTCTTTTAGGGTATACCGTCTTTACATTTTTAATTTTTTTTTATTTTTTGACAATATGGAAAACCTTTGCAACAAGGAAAGGTATGAACATATTACAGAGCTCATCAAGTCAATCATGAAATATGACACCTATTGGTATAGGAGTATAACAAATGTAACGAAGCTTAGGGGGCATGCACCCTTATTGATTTTGTGGATAAACCCAACTGTAGAGATAAGTTTCCCTATAAGTTATGTGATCGGTCTGACTGACCTTTCACCTTTGTCTATTTGGCGGACAAAGTGTAGGAAGTGTTTTGTCTAAGTATTGATAGAAAATCATCCTACTTAACCACAGTAAGTTTCCATATGGTTACTAAAGACTTTTATGCTGGGGACATGCAAACCTTTTTATACAAGCAAAAACGACCAATTTCATATTTTTTAGCTTTTTAGCTTTATAGTTTGGTCATTCCTAGCTTACATAAAAAGGAAAATGAGCAATGTTTCCACAAGGTTTAGGCTCATTAAAAAATAAGCCCGCCTAAGAGCAATGTTCCGGTAAGGTTCAAGCTCGTTAAAAAATCAACCTACATTGAGCACATGTTGGCACAAGGTTCAAGCTCATTAAAAAATAAACTCGCCTTTGGTAAATAACCTTTGTGATCGCTTTGCTATCTGCCCTTTTGAACCTTGGTTGTGTTCCTTCCGTCACCTCCATTTCATTTGGCCGACCATACGCTTCCACTTAATTGTTTACCCTTTTGAGGAACACCTGTGATGAGTGATTCTGATTGCCACCCTCTTCACACTTCCATGTTTTGAGAAGTTCCAAACTTACCTGGAACCAGCTGCTACCCAAAAATATCACTCGTTCCTAAAAAATGAGCCTCTTTTAAATTCTTTTTAGAATTGTTAAATATAAAAAGATTGTCAAGCTATTGGCCTTCACAGCTCGTTAAAGTAAGGGGAACGCCATCCCTCTCATATATTTTAATCTTTTTGGACTTGAGGGATCATTAAACAAAAAGATCGAGTGCTTGTCTTTGTCAGCTCGTTAAAACTATCGAAAAGTCATCCCTTTCATATTATTTTACACTTTTTTCGGACTTAAGGGATTATGCCATGAAAAATGACTGTTGGGGTCTCCTTTCGTCCATTTTCAGACTCTCTAAACAAGAAAAGGACCGAGTTATCTTTTTTGTTAAACTCGTTACAAGAACAAGTCTCACTGACGCTAGGCTCACTAAACACAAAGCGACAGGTTTGCCCAAAGGGAAAATTATAGACCAAGCATATGTTATCCTCCTCAAGCTTGTCAAAAATAAAGAGGTACTGGTCAGCAATGACTGGGGAAAAATGGGAAGAAAACTTGATGAACTCTATTGGTAGAAAGTCGCTCTTAAACATGACACTTTCTCTCCATCACCGTGATAGAGTTGGGTTGGGTTTTTCCGTTCACCATCACCATTGGTTCGCCGTGCCATCCATGGGGTTAACGCTACCAGTCCATATCAGTGTCACCAATATGTTCAAGAGAAGTCATTCAGAGAATTCACCATCCAACAAACGCCTCATCCACTGCATTACATCCATGCTTCATTTTTCATGACCGCCATTCCTGAACCTCATATCATCAGATCGTTTTCACCTCCACAAAAACCATTTGCTCTGTTTCACGTCGTAGATGTGGGATACATCAAGGCCCTCCTATGACAAGTCACTTCTTTTCGACATCAGCTCATTATCCAAGAAGTTGACTTAAAAAAAAACCCTTTCATCACTTTGAAGCTTGCATGCCTCAATGGCAAGTTTCTCACTTCCGGCAATAGGTTTACATCAATGACCTTCGACTGAAAGACTTTGCGTGGTGTTCAACATCGGCTCATATATTCACACCACGTGAATTGTATTGTAGTACCTTGAGGGTCATCATCATTATCGGTGACTCCTCTTGCATCTGTTAATAGCTTACATCATTGGCTAGTAATCAGATGATGTCTTTCCATGTTCGACTTCATAACATCTTTTCACATGGATCGACTTGTATGTCGGGCGAATATTGCACGAGTTTTGAAGACCCGGATCTAGTTTCATCCATCCGGGCTGCGATATATTCAGGAAAATAAAGACATCAATTGTACACAGAAGCTGCACAGATGGTCATCTAAACTAGGGAAGATGACTCTTCATGAGAAGAATCACAAGTCTGCAACAGTAGATGATTGTCTGTCCTATGTACATGAAAATGAATTTATAAAGCTGAGCATGGAATGCCTGCCTCAGCTAGATCATGAAAATAATATCATGATGATGTATTGTATTGTATCTTATACAGGTTACCTTCCAGTTCGAATACCTCGGATCCTCATGAATAAAGCATTTCACCCAACATCAAAATATTTACAACCTCATGCTTTAGGGGGCAGCTGTTATAGACATATTTGGGCACTGCAACGCCAAAATCATATGTCAATAAAATAAGGGCTCCTTAAGTCTCTAAAAGTTTTGTTTCACACCCTAAAGGATCATGGTCAACTAATTACATCATTTCCCCGAAGTTCCACCTGAAAAACTACTCAGAACTGGCCAAAGCTGGACTATACAGACTGCTCCATGGGCAAGGTGCGATGCATACTGACTGCCTAACTAGCCAGGTGTGATGCATACTCAAATGGCCTTCTGTGGGGTGTGATGAGCAAGAATAGACAAATGGCAGATATAGTTTGTAAGGTGGATGATCATGGAATCTTCCAGAAACTTCTCCTGTGACACTTGCCTCTCTGAATTTGCCCAGGGATGACTAAGAGATCATGAAATCTCCAAGTGGAACCAAGAACTATCACTGAAATGACACTAATCAAAAACCCAGAGCTGACTCACACCCTTGCAAGACATCTATAAATGGATCCCTCATTTGAGAGATTTGGAGGCTGGAATTTTGTATTTTGTAAGGAAGTGTTGTTGGTTTGGTGAGAAGAGACATTGCATTGCTGGGTGATTTGCTTGTCCATGAGGTGAAGAGGGCTTCTACAACTGGGAGGATGATGCTGGATCAGACGGCTGGGTTGTGATCCTCTCTTACATTACTATTAATAAAGTTATTTGAGTTTTCCTCCATATGATTCTATATTTGTGAATCTTATTGTTTATGAATGCAATTGTATGGCCAATGTGTTTCTGATTCTGCATTGTTTATGATGTTATAGATAGAGATGCTTTGATAGTTTGTTGTTTCTTTGACTCTACAGGTACTCTTTGAAGCGGGACAAGTAGGAGAGGAGTGGCAAATTCTATCAAGGAAAGGAGAAATCAAGCTAGGATCAAAGCGAAAGATCCAGGTTGGTCTTCTATTCTTCTCTTCCATCTATCACACTTAAAGGAACTCTTGAAAATCTTTCATTGTTTGTTTCTAAGATAGCTACTCGTCTTAGTGGGACTAGCAATTTGAATCGACACTAGTTTTCCCTGAAACACTAAGCATAGTAACGTTTAAGATACAACCCATTTTTGGGCTGCGACAATGGAATCCCATCATAGTCCACTAACTCATAGTCACCTTTCATCAACACACGTTTAACAATATAAGGGCCCATCCAAAGTGTTTTGAATTTCCCTGCTCCAAGTTTATCAAAATCCTAATCGTAAAGCAAGACCAGGTCACCTTTTGAGAAGAGACGAGGCTTAACATTTTTATCATATTTCGCCTTGATGTGTTTCTTATGCGCCTCGTTAGCCACTACGACATCACGACAGGTTTCATCCAGATGGATTAACTCTAAGAAACACGCTTATTCTTCAGAAGTGTCAGCTAGTAGTTCAATCGCGAGTTTGAGAGACGAGATTTCACATTGGATTGGTAAGACTGCTTCCAAACCATACACCAACTAAAAAGGCATAAATCCAGTCGCATTTCTCACCAAGGTTCGATATGCCCACAAAGCCGAGTACAGGATTAAATGCCAAATTCTTTTATGAAATCCAATCATTCTTTGCAACATGCACTTAAGGACTTAGCCTCAACTTGTCCGTTAGCTTGTGAATAGTATGGAGTAGAACTATCATGTGACAGTCCTAATTTTGCAGCTACTTCGATCATCATGTGATTGTGAAAATGCGATCCATGATCTGTAACTATCTTGTGGTACACCAAACCTGGCAACCACATGGTAAAAAAAAACAAAGCAGTTGTTTCGCCACTATTGTTCAATGTTGGCATCGTCTCGGCCCATTTGGTAAAATAGTAAACAACGACTATAATATACCCATGCCCCCCGACCGAGGTGGGGTTACATGTCATAAAGTCAATTCCCCATTTTGCGAATGGGCCAACAACAACAACTGGATGCAGTGGTGCAGGTGGTAATCTGGTTTTATGGTCAAAAATTTGACAAGCATGGCAACTTCTGACAACAAGAATGCAATCTTTGAATATGGTTGGCCAGAAGTAACCAGCGCGTAAAATTTTATGTGCAGTTGTGTAACCAGATAAATGCCCCCCACAAGCACCTGAATGACACTCATTCAAAGCTTTTTTGGCCTCCTCATGAGTAAGGCACCTACGTAAGATCATATCAACACAACAATGATAAAGTGTATCACCAATAATCAGATAATATTTGGCTTCGTATCGAGTACGTTGTTGTTCAGAGCGAGAGGTATTAGGCCTAAAATCTTGGGTCTGGAGATAGACCAGTATATCTCCATACCATGGATCACTTGATGAGATAAGAAACAGAGACTCATCCAAGATTGATGCTTCTGATGTTAAATCATTGGAGGACGAGGGAAGATCGCAAAGTAACTCGACAAAGACAAGAGATTTCTTTGATTTAGATTTGATGAATTCCAAATCAAACTCCTGCAAGATAACTATCCATTTAGAATATTTGGCCCCCAGCAATTGGTGTGACAAAATGTATGTCATAGGGTTGCAATCTGATACAATGGTAGTTTTGGGAAGGAGGATGTAATGACGAAATCTCTGCACTACTTGAACGACTGCCAAGGCTAACTTTTCGACATATAAATATTTACTTTCTGTATAATTTAGATTACGACTCAAATAATAAATAGGATGTTCAATTCCACTTTCTTCTTGAACTAAAACCATACCAATGGTTGTATCCGCAACGGCGAGATACATGTAAAAGTATTTTTGATAGTTAGGGGCATACATTAATGATGCTCTAATTAGGGAATCTTTGAGAGCATCAAAAGAAGCTTGTACAACTTGGTCCCAATGGAAGGGTACCCCTTTCTTCAATAGACATGTATAACCTTTAGCTAATTCAGCATAGTTTGGAATGAACCTCCTCAGAAAGTTTGCCTTCCCTTGAAGTCTCTGTATCTGTAACAAGTTTGAAGGTGGAGGCAAGTCAAGGATTGCCTGAACCTTAATGGGATTGAGTCGAATTCCATCTTTCGAAACTGTGAATCCAAAAAATTGACCAAAGCCAACACAAAACACACATTTGTGTGGATTGAGTCCTATCTTGTAGTGTCGACATTGTAAAAATATTACTCTCAAATGTTGCGGGTGATTAGTCCATTTTTGTGAATGAGTAGGCAAATCATCAAGATAAGGTTGAACAATGTGCTTGATGTCATGGAAGACATAATTCATCATCCTCTGAAATGTAGCCCCTGCATTCTTCAAACCAAAAGGTAGCTTTTGATATGCGAATGTGCCCCATGGACATATAAAAGCAGTTTTTGATTGGTCTTGTGGGCGGATATTGATTTGATTGTAGCCAGAAAATCCATCCATGAATGAAAAGATTTCACATCTGGCACATTTGTCAATAATCTAGTCAATAAAAGGTGTAGGATAATTGTCCTTTGGACATGCTTGGTTTACATCCCTATAATCGACACACACTCAAATTGTCCCTTGTTTTTTCATCACTGGAACAATATTAGATACCCAATCAGTAAGAGGTACAGGGAAAATCAAGCCAACACACAAAAGTTTTTCAACCTCTACTTTAATGGCAGCAGCTTTCTTAGGATGAATAAGTTGAAGGTGCTGTCATACTGGTTTGACATCAGGGTACATTTTAATCTCATGTTCAACAATACTTGAGTCAATGCCCGACATCTCCTCATAAGACCATGCAAAGATATCTCGAAATTCACGAAAAAGAGCACAGTACTTATCAAGTTCCAATGGAGAACAGTATTTTCCGACATGATTTTTTTCTACAATGTTAGGCTTGGTCGAAATGTTTATAGAATTCTTTTCTTCTATATTGGACAGATTATGCTCAGAATCTACAATATTTATAGAATTTGACAAAAAATCAATGATTGATGGGTGATGAAGTTCATTTGAATAATCTTCATTGTCATCTAGAAGGTGGGAACGATGATGATAATCCTTCCACGGCGTCTCTCCTATCATCATTGATGTGACGATTCCTTCATCCGTAGAATGTATACGTGAAAAAGGATCCGAAGAGGTACCATATTCTAACGATCTATCTACCCATACAATTGTTGAGTGCGGAGTTGGGCTTGCCACACAATCTCGAGAAATTGATTGCTATGATGATTCAATGGGGCTTGGTGGCAACGCCTCACTATTACCATTAGTTTTGAAGTAGTTGGAAATATTCATAAAATCGGATGATGTAGAAGAAATCATGTTGCAAGTCTCCACTCTTGCTACTTCTGCGAAACCAAATGGTGGCAGGAGGGTAAAAGTGCCCATCAGGGAAGGATCTTTAAGGAGACCTACTCCAACACTTTGAAGTGACAGTGGGTTTCCATGTATCAACAGAATGCTTCCCGTAGCCTATGAACTATTGGAAAAGAATGCTAACTAATCGATGACTGTGATTCCACCCTTGAAAGGGAATGCAATTGTGTGAAAGTACGTGGAAACAACAGCAGCCATAACATATACCGAAGGCCTTCCTAGTAAAATGTTGTGATCAAGGAATCTATCAACTACCTCGACGTCAACAGTTACTATCTTTCCCCCCAGTTTGATTTGTAGGCTACTTAAAATCCCATATGGAGTATATGTCCTTCCATCAAAGGCTTTTAACGTAGTTGGTGACTGTGACAAGGGTGGTGAACCAAGTGTTTTCCAGCAGCTCATGGACATAATGCAAGTAGATGCCCCCTCATCAATAATAGTTTGGTGAACATTCTTATTGAGAGATTTTACTTGTATTAGGAAAGCTAATTGTGCCGGTAACTGTGGTGAATATCCCGCATGGTTGAAAACCACAAGATTTGAATCCGCAAGATCTATTCCACCTATTGTTGATAATAAAGCTTGTTTTTGTGAGGGACAGTTTTGCAACACCTCAAGTGTTGACATAGCAGAAGGTGATTGAGCCAGATCTTCCACTATATTATAGTTTTGAGCTGCTCGAGCACAAGGATTAAATGTTTATTTGTGCACAACTCCCTTTGGTGGCTTTATTGTCAATTCAGGTACAATTGGTGGAACAACTTTTGATGAAGTCGAGGTCAAAGTACTAGGTTGATCAGTGGCCTGGTTATTTGACAACGATGGATTTCCATAAACTTTATTCCTTGTTGACACCAAAACATCGTTTTTTCGATTTGTGATGGATAACATAAGTACTTGGGATGTGGAAGCATGATCAGTGGCAACCAAATGTGTCTCTAGGGTTGGAAACGGATATGTCAACACCGCTGATGTGTTTGAAGTCTTTAAAAGTTTAGAGACCTCAGAGAGATGTGGAAAATCCCTTGTATAATGCTCGTCATTACATATCAGACATGGATAACGAGGTTTCCTAGCCACGGTAGGGGAATCAGATGATTTTTCAGGAGTGCAATTTTCCTGTTTCTTTTGTTATTCTTCCCCTTTTTCTTACCTCCTAGTTGCTTTGGATTTTTTCCATTTTTAGATGACACGACATTAATCTCAGAGGCATGAGTGTTTTCTGATGCATTTGCAGCTTGATTGGAAATAGCAAGAGTTTGACCAGATGGTCTTCCTGCTGCCTGTGTGCTTGAAGAACTGATCACACTGTCGCCTGCATGAGAGTCCTTACTCGATTGTGGGGGTGGTGGAACAGTGTAAGCTGGTCTAGGTGCATTAGGAATTTTATCATAGAGCATGTTGAATTGTGTGTAAATCAAATCCAAGTATTGGTCACAAGTGATAACTTTCTCTTCTATGACAACTCCACCTTTTTCCACATCCTCGGTGATTGATGGCAAAAAGGAATTTATGAACCACTCAGCTAAAAGCTTATCAGGAACTTATGTCTTAACCATTCGACGATGACGCCACCACTCATGAATATGATCTGAGATATGGGTGGAGGTAGTCTATTTAAAGTTGGTCAAGAGTTTATTCCAGTCTCATATCTGATAGGTAACTGGAAGTGGGTCAAAAAATTAGTGGCTAAAGTGGTGAAGTTATTGAAAGAAGCTCTTGGTAATTCAATGTACCATTTAGCAGCTGGACCAATAAGTGCTCTTTGGAGAAGATGAAGTTTGATCGAATCATCATTCAAAGTGTTGGATGAACACCATAAATGAAAGGTCATAACATGATTCGATGGGTCTTCTCCAAGATTTTCGTTAAACTTCGGAATATCAGATGGTAACTTATGCGGAATTATCGGCCACCAAGGTACATATGTGATTGGATCATTGGTGAGCTGGTTTAAATCTGGTAATTCTAAAGTTGCTACGAACGGCACTGTCGATTCAAGTCAGGTTGAGCATACCCAGGATATGATGGAATTGCCTATGCAATAGGTATTTGTAGACCATCATAGGGCATCTGCATTTCGTAACCTTGGTATGGTTGTTGAATAAAAACAGTATAAGGTGGTTGTTGATAACCAAATTGAAATTTTGGTTGTCCATAACCTACAAAGCCTTGTTTCCCAAGTCCTTGGTAAGCTTGATATTGACCAAAACTAGGTTGAGCTTGTGAACCAAGTCCAAACTGAGGTTGGAACTGTTGGAATTGGGGTTGTTGGAATTATGGCAACCACAGTTGTTGAACCAACTGTTGCTGCCCAGTAATGAAAGGTTGACCAAGTTGTGAATCAACTATACCAGTGTAAGCTTGGGTCAATCCAAATAAAGGTATACTAACCTGAGGTTGTTGTTGAGCTCCAGAAACAAGTGGTTGTTGTATAACAACTTGAGAAACTTGAACCTCTTGACTTGAAACTTGTGGTTGCAAGGAAGAAGGATCAGTTTGTACCAGTTGAGATACAACAGTTTGAGCTTGTGATTGTGGCACAATAGTAACAATACGTGTAGTAGAAATATTTGACATAGTTTGCATTAGTTGTGTTGGATACACAAGATTTGGTTGAGTTGGAATTACTAGTTTCCATTGACAAACTCTAATTCCAAGTTGACTTGAATATTGTGGGAAATTACCATATGGTTGTCCTCCGGAATAAGGAGGATATGGTGAATAAGCATATTGCTCTCCATATGGTGGAAATCCAGTATTTAATGGATATACAGGTCTTTGATGACCAGATTTCCCAGCCTGATATTGATGTGCGGGTTCAAACTGTTGAGTTCCCATTAGAGAAGAACTAGATAGAATT